>CM054062.1:95399843-95831170 GCA_028641055.1 Alopecurus myosuroides
CTATACACCCTTGGTGCAAAATCTCTCCCCTTTACTTGAAAATGTTCCGGTGGTTTGCAAATTCCCTGACGTCTATCCAATGTGCACGATGTGTTTCACGTGTCACAGCTCAAGAGGATCTTCCCAATAAGTATCCGGACCTTTTCTTTTCTCAGTAGGAATCTCGGGGCGCGATTCCTTCAAGGGGGGGCGTTTTGTAACATCCCAAGTCTGAAAAATAGCCTTTAGAATGTTTGCTCTCTGTTATTTTATGTTTTGCATCATGGCATCATGTTGATTGCATTTGTTTTGTTTGTTTTCCATTTGTTATTCTCTGTTTTGCTTTGTTTTCCAACTGTTTTCATTTGTTTTCCTTTGTTTTCTATTTGAATTTCAAACCAAAATTCAAACCTTTTGTTTCATCCTTGTGATGTTACAATTTCTAAAATGATATTTCAAAATAAAACAATTATTTGCTTCCATTAAATTTGTGATTCCAAACTATTGTTTTATTTCTATAAAAATACATCCAATAATCAAACCTTTTTGTAAATGATTTTCTTCCAAACAACAACCCTGTTGAAAGTTATGAAAATTGCAAAACAAAACTCTCCAAATAAAATGGTTCAATTAACACTTCCAATTGTTTCCATGAAATAATAATAAGCTCAACTCTTATTTGTCATTTAATAATCCACCTAATATAAATTGCATTCAAATTCAAATCAAATCAATCCCACTTGGCATATTTCCAATATGGGTTTAAAAATTAAGATCTTGTAAACAAATTGAATTCAATAATTTTCATAATTGCTTGAACCTATTAAATAAAAATTTGTTATTTCCAAAAATTCCAAATCAAACCTTATTGAAATTCAACTAACCATTTAAACATCCAAACTAATAAATTCAAAGTTTTTGAATCAAGGCTAACTTTTGCTTTGACATTCTGTGTTGGAAAAGAAACTCATAAAATATTTCATAATTTAAACCCCAACATTTTCTTTCTTTTCCCTCTCTCACTCTTCTCTACAAAAAAAAAGAAAAGGAGCAAAAAAATAAAAAAATAAAAAGCAAAGGGGTGAGCGAAGCCAGCCCAAAGCCCACCAGGTTCACGAAGCCAGCCCACCCCCTCCTGCCTTCGTCATCCTCTGTACGGGAGGCGCACATGGGGTGAGCGAAGCTCCCGTGGAGGAGCTTGCTCCACGTCCCCCCCTCCTCCTCCATAAATCCTCCCGGGGCCTCCTCTCTAACCCTAGGTCCCATTTTCCCCTCTGTATCCTTTCCTCCGCCGCCGCTTCCACCTCTACCCCGCTACGCCGCCGCCATGGACACCGAGAGCTCAAGCTAGGGGCCCCGATGATCTACACCTCCACCTTCGTGGTGGTTGCGCCAGGAGGTTTGCGCCATCGTGCTCGTGGATCGGTTGCAGGGGCAGCGCCGGAGACGCAAAGGAGACGCCGCGCCAAGTGCTTCTTCCCCGGCGGTCACCAGCAGCTCTTCTTCTCTTCTACCGGTCGCCCTCGTCGTCTTCTTCGGTTTCTGCTACGCCTACAGCCCCACGGTGAGGAGACCCACCTCCCAGACATCCTCCCCGCTCTGGTTTTGGCCCTGTGAGCATGAATCCATGGAGACCACCCCGAACCGCCATGCACGCCACCTGCTCGACCGCTGCTCCCGAGCGGCAGCAGCACGTCCACCTCGCACGCACGCTGCACACGGACACACGCATGCAGCAGCACAGCCATCAGCCCCCCCCGCGCCCGCGCGTCGCCCGTTTGGGTCGCCGCCGGCCTCGGTCATGCGTGCCGTCGCGAGATCGATGGATCCAGGTTTCAGTTCGTCAGATTTAAAGGCAGGGGTTTTACCTCAAAAACCATCTCGAGCAGTATCAATCACCAACCGCACAGCAGCCCTTCTGGCCAGCGCAGTCACACCGCGCGCCATCCCCACGTCCCAGGGTCGAATCCCGCACCCCCCCTTTTCTGCTTCATTATTTTTCGGAATACTACAGCGCTCAACCACACCTTATCCCCCCGCTGCCCCCCTTCTGTTACAACAAAGCAACAACAGCCCATGGGTTCGAATCCCACCCCCTGCAAATTAAAACATCCTTTTTTCTGTTTTATTTCTTCAGATCCAGAACAACTGCAAATCACCAATAGGCCCTTACAAATTATTCTAGCCCCTGGAAAATATTTTCTAAGTCCCTAGTTACCAAAAAAATGGCAGATTTGCATCAAATGTTCTAAAATGCATAAGAAATTCATCCCAACTCCAATTTTAACTTTTTAAATATGTTTTATGTCCCAAATTAAATGTTCTATCCAAATATAAAATTTGTTTACTGTTTTGAATATTTTAAATTGGTGCAATATTTGAAAACTTGTCAAATTCACTTAAAATTGCTAAATTCATAACTTGTTCATAAAAATTCCAAATTCCACAAACTAAATATGTTTTCCAATCAACTTTTCATGTACTTTCCAAATATAAATTTTGTTTGCTGTTTTGAATAATTTAAATTGCTGAAAACAACTGTTTCTTAATTATTGCATTTAAAATTGCCAAAATAATAACTTGCTCATTTTAAATCCAATTTCCACAAATGAAATATGTTTTCCATGCAAAATTAAACCACCTTTCAAAATATAAAACTTGTTTCATGTTTTGAATAATTAAAATTGGTTAAATGATTTAACCCTTGTTTAAATCATTTAATATTGTTAAATTCATAACTTGATCAAATTGAAACCTTTTGGGACATATAAAATATGTTTTCCAACCATAAAAGTATAAACTTTTGAAATATGAATTTGGTTTAATGTTTTGAACAAATAAAAATTCAAATAAGTTCATGTTTGAATTAAATTCATTTAATTCTTGCTTAAACTTGTGTAATTCATAAATAATTTATTTGAAATCCTTTTTCAACAAGTGAAACATGCAATCCACCTAAAATTGTGTGTTCTTATCAAATATGAACTTTGTTATCTATTTTGAACAATTTAACTTGATGAAAACAACAAATGCTTGTGTGACACCTTTAAGAAACCAAAATTTCTTAACTAAATAAACAAATTTCCAAACTTGTTAAACCTTATTTCCAAATTGCTTCTATTGTTGTTATTTTGCTGTTTTCCTCATCCATGCATCATGCTAATCCACTTTCACATGTTGCTTAGTTGTAAAACAATTAATTCAACCATAATCCATGGGCTTTTCATATGCAATCCAATTGCATGTGGGTCCATTTAATTTGTGTTATTTTGTCAACTAGTTTACTATTGATGCATCAATTAAACTATCATGCATCATTCCTTTGATTGTGCATTATGCCATGATATTGATTGTTTATCTTTCTGCATTGTTTGTTTGCTTCTTCTCGGATACACGACGACGTTGAGACCGACGATACTTACGACACCCCTTCTAAGGAGTTAGCTCAGTACCAGGCTACTGGGTTTTGCAGGCAAGTTATCACTCACATGAACCACTGTGTTCCCTTTCAACATTGATTACCGATACTTTCCGTTGTTCTTTTCTGCTAGCCTTAGTAGTAGTTGTTTCTGTTACGAACCTATCACATGAATCCCTTAACCCTGATATTGCCTCACCTCCACTCCTACACCCCATTGTTTGAGCCAGTGTCTTACTAGCATGCTTAGGTTGTTTTGCTCGAGTCTGTTACCCGTTACTTTCTGTTACTATTCTATTATGTTCTGGGGGCTCGATGTTTAATCAATCAAACATGTTAATGTTATTGTTAAATAATAATCTGATGATAAGGCACCGGCAGGAGGCCCTTTGTGGTTTTGAGGCCTGCTAGTGTCGACCCTAATAGGAAAAGGGTCTTGTCTACTGATCCATGATGAGCGCACTAACCGCATGTGGGAAGCGAGTATGGGCGCCCCCCTCAATTTGACTCGATTCGCATCTCGTCCAAATCGCCTCATTTAGTTCGGGTTTTCCATTTGCTGCATGCATGATCTTGCGAGCCCTTGGATCCCGGGTGGAACTTTCGTAGTCGGCATATAGGGGGACACGGTCTTAGAGTGCTATGAGGGTCCCTTTTCTTCGGGGCTCGATTAGCCGTGCGCCCAAGGTTCTTTGGGCTTGATGCGAAGAAGAGTCGAGTTGTGTTGAGTGCCCCGCTTGGTGGAAGGGCCTTTCCATCTGGCGGGTTATTCATGCGTGTACGGCCAAATTGGTGCAACCCTGCAGGGATAATCTTCTCGAGAAGCCGTGTTTTCCGCGGTTATGGATTACTTGGTGAAAGTACTGGCTAACAAGTACTCAGGACAACTTAAACCTAATGATTAACAACCTTACACCCAATGATTAACAACTTGACTAGTAAGAGGTTTATTGACACAATAATATGAACCATCATTAACTCAACGGTGTGAGTTATCCTCGGATTGCTTCTTTGGATAAGGGGCGAGATCCAGGATGGGTTTGTTTGAAGTTATCTTTCAGTTGGTTACAATCCTCGATCTTATCTCCTTTCTGTTAGCCGGAAGTGGTAGAATATATGTAGTTGGTTAGCGCAGCCAGTTGCAGCATCTTTTATATCCCCTCTCTTCCGTTGAACCCAAGGCATCTGTGCTTGGTGTTGGCGGGTTACATTTTGGTGAACTGTGAGTCTTGCTTGCCAGTACGTTTATGTACTGACCCCTTTGGGGATGTGGTTTCCGCAGACCTACGTTTCCGAGGATCTACATGATGGCTACTACGTGGAGTATGACGAGACTGCTGACGAGTAGATAGCGGACCCGGGCAGGATCCGAGACTTCGTGGATGGGCTCCGTCTGTTTTTTTCCGGCCTCTTAGGCCTATTTGGTTCTTGTCTGTACTCAGACATGTTGAATGCTTCCGCTGTATGGTAATGATGTATTGTTGGGACATGTGTCCTCTGAATGATTGTATTTGCTATCTCTGCTCTAATGAGAGCTATTTGCAACTTATTTCAATCTTTTGTGTCGTAGAGATCTGTTGTGATATCAGTTGTTCAACGCCGTTGACGTACCATGTGTGTATGGTTTGAAGTACGTCGACGGAAGTGCCTTTGATCTCTAGTGGATAGTTTACATCGACGATGGAATAGCAGGGCTTGTGTTGTCGCGCATAAGCGCAGGCCTACCAGGAAGCTGGGACGTGGGAGCAGTTATGCCCCATAATCCAAGCACCTGCTATCCAGTTCGGCCCGATGAGTATCCCCTAGAAGTTAGGGTACGACAGCTGAGCCTGCTGCACACTGAAGTTCACGAGCCTGCTGCACACTAGCTCACAACCCGTCCGACGAGCTCAGGAACGGGGAAGGGGAACCATAGCCTAGATCGGCTGCATCCATGGTGAAGAGTCGTCCGAGCATAGAGTCGCAGTCCTGTTATTTTTATTTATTTTTTGATAGTTGAAAACCGCACGGCTGGTGCGGGTTGAACCCACCGTTTCAGCCCATTTATGTTTTCTCGACTTGGCCCCAAACTGCACCACCCCAGCCCGCTATGCTGATTAACCCGCACCACCCCATCCCGATACGTTGTAGAATCCATTTCAGTCCAACCCAACCGAGGCCACAACAAAAACCGCACTGAAACCCCCATTTTTATCCGCACCATTCCCAGCCTGATCAGGGGGCCCACACCATAGGGTGGCGCCCCCCTTGGACGCGCCAGGGGGTGGTGTGGGGCCCCTGAGCCTCCACCGCCTCTGCCCTTTCGCCTATTTATTCCCCTCGAGGCGTAAACCCGAAAGGGATCCCACTTTTACCCGAGAAACAACTGAGGCCGCCGTCACCGTCATCCCGAGATCGGGAGGGTTCTGGAGCTCTCCCCGGCACCCTGCCGGAGGGGGAAATCATCACCGGAGGGGTCTACACCACCATGCCCTCCTCCGAAGTAATGCGTGAGTAGTTCATCCCTAGACTACGGGTCCATAGCAGTAGCTAGATGGTTGTCTTATCCACTTTGTGCCTCATGTTTAGATGTTGTGAGCTGCCTAACATGATCAAGATCATCTCTATGTAATGATACATGTTGTGTTTGCTGGGAACTGATGAATGTTCAATGCTATGTCTTCTGAATATCAATCTATCATGGTATGTTCATGCTTATTTTATTTATGATCTTGCATGCTCTCTGTTGTTAGTAGATACTCTGGCCAAGTAGATGCTAGTAACTCCAAGAGGGAGTATTTATGCTCGATAGCGGGTTCATGCCTCCTTTTCATCCATGCTCGAGTGACAGAAACGTGACGGATGGAGGATGTGCTGTTGCCATTAGGGAGAAAACAACAATGCTTTGTCTTCGGATGGTGTTATTGTTTACATTACACACTTTGCTTACTGCGATTATCTGTTGCTTGCAAGTTAATACCCAACGTTTGTTCGGATAATATTCGAAGGGTGGATTTTAGTCATAGATGCAGTTGGATAATGGTCTATGTATCTTGTTGTAATGCCCGCATGAATCGCGTAGTAATCTTTATGTCTTGCATATGCACTACGGTGCGGCCTTCATTTCTGTCAATTACCCAGCTGTAATTTGTTCACCACACATGTTATTTATCTTTCTCGGAGAGACACCACTAGTGAACTGTGGACCCCGGTCCTTTTTCCTCATACTGATAAAACACCTACTGCTTTCATATTGTTTTCCACACCATACGTTTAACCTCTTTGCGTTCAGCAAAATCGGTGAGATTGACAACCTCACTTCTTCGTTGGGGCAAAGTGATTTGATTGTGTTGTGTAGATTCCACGTTGCTTCTGAACCGGTAGTGCGCCCTGCCATCTCAGCTGCTTCAACCTTCTGAAGTTACTCCTTCCTCCTACTAGTGGATTAAACCTTGGTTTCTTTCTGAGGGAAAATTGCTGCTGTGCTCATCATACCTTCCTCTTGGGGTCTCCCAACGAGTGCAAGACCTGCACCATCAAGCTATTTTTCTGGCGTTGTTGCCGGGGAGGAAGAGAATTTCTGCAAGGGGAGTCTCTCACTTCCAATCTCTTTAATTCGTTTTTGTTTTTCTTAGTTTATTTTATTTTGTCTTGTTTGCTTCTCTTTATCAAAAACACAAAAAAAATAGTTCTTTTACTAGCTGTAGTTTTATTCCCGTTTTTTAGCCTTGTTAAAATGACTACTCCTAAGAACACTAAGTTGTGTGACTTTACTAGCACTAACAACAATGATTTCATTAGCACACCTATTGCTCCACCTGCTCCTACTGCTGATTTTTATGAGATAAAAGCTGCTCGGTTAAACCTTGTTATGAGAGAGCAATTTTGTGGTGTTAGTACTGATGATGTTGTTGCCCATCTTAATAATTTTTGTGAACTATGTGAGATGCAAAAATATAAAGATGTTGATGGGGATATTATTAAACTGAAATTGTTTCCTTTCTCTTTGAGAGGAAGAGCTAAAGAATGGTTGCTATCTTTGCCTAGAAATAGTATTGATTCTTGGACTAAGTGTAAAGATGCTTTCATCGGAAAATATTATCCTCCTGCTAAGATTATATATTTAAGAAGTAGCATCATGAGTTTTAAGCAACTTGGTAATGATCATGTTGCTAAAGCTTAGGAAAGAATGAAGTCTTTGGTAAAGAATTGTCCCACTCATGGACTGACTACTTGGATGATCATCCAAACCTTTTATGCAGGTCTGAATTTTTCTTCAAGAAACCTTCTGGATTCAGCTTCTGGAGGAACCTTTATGTTCATGACCTTGGGGTCAGCAACAAAGCTTCTTGATGATATGATGGTAAATTATTCTGAGTGGCACACTAAGAGAGCTACAACTGGTAAGACGGTAAATTATGTTGAAGAAACCTCTTCTTTGAATGAAAGACTTGATGTTATCATGTCTATGCTTGTGAATGGCCATGCTCCTATTGATCCAAATAATGTTCCTCTAGCCTCTTTGGTTGCTCAAGAAGAGCATGTTGATGTGAACTTCATTAAAAATAATAATTTCAACACCAATGCTTATAGGAATAATTTTGGTGGCAACAATTATAGGCCATATCCTCCTAATAATAGCAATGCTTATGGTAATTCTTATGGTAACTCCTATAACAGCAACAAAAGTGTACCCTCTAATCTTGAGAACATGCTTAAGAATTTTATTAGTACACAAACTGCTTTTAATAAACCTGTTGAGGAAAAGTTTGGTAAAATCGATGTTCTTGCTTATAAAGTTGATAGCCTTGCTCTTGATGTTGATTTTCTGAAACTAAAGGTTATGACTCATGATGTTAAATAAAGTAAAACCTTGAATTCTATCCAAATTCGAATTGATGACAATGTTACAATGTTAGCTGAATTGCATGCTAGATGGGAAAGAGAAGATGAAATAGCTAGAAAGAATAATATAGGTAATGTTTGCACCATTACCACCACTAGTAAAACTGAAGCTTCTACTGCTAGAAAACCTTCTACTATCAATGATAAAGTAAATGGTGTTGTAAACACTCCCAATTCTGCTAGTAAAATTGCAAAACTGCCTGAAACTGCTAAAAATGCTCCTGATAAAAGTGATGAAATTTTTAGAAACATGGGAGACAATGGTCCCATTATCTTTGATAAAAATGATCTTGACTTTGATGATTTAAACATAACTGAAGTGATAAAGTTCTTACAAAAGTTTTCTAGTTGTCCTAATGCTAGTGCTATGAATATGGCTTTCACAAAACATATTACAAATGCTCTCATGCAAATTAGAGAGGATGAATTAAGATGTGAAGCCTCTATCCCTAGGAAGCTAGATGATGGTTGGGAACCTATTATTAAAATGAAATTTAATGATTTTTATTTCAATGCTCTATGTGATCTTGGTGCTAGTATTTATGTTATGCCCAAGAAACTTTATGATATTCTTGATTTACCACCATTGGAACCTTGTTATTTGGATATTAGTCTTATTGATAATGCTACAAAAAAACCTTTAGGGAGAGTTGATGATGTTCTTATCATGGTTAATAATACTCTTGTCCCTGTTGATTTTGTTGTCTTGAATATTGAATGCAATGCTTCTTGTCCAATTATTTTGGGAAGACCTTTTCTTAGAACTGTTCGTTCTGTTATTGATATGAAAGAGGGGAATATTAAATTTCAGTTCCCACTCAAGAAAGGTATGGAACACTTTCCTAGAAAGATAATGAAGTTTCCTTTTGATTCTGTTATTCGAACAAGCTATAATTTGGATGCTTCTTCACTCGAAAATACTTGATTCCAATTTTCTGGGCCTAGCTAAAAGGCGTTAAAGAAAAGCACTTCTTGGGAGATAACCCATGGTTTTATTTTTGCTTTGTTTTTCTCGGTTTTCTTTGAGTAAAGGGGTTTTATACTTATGTAGCAAATCCTTTGTATCTTTATTTTCATGTTTTAGTAGTGCCAAGTAAGGTTTCTGACGAGAGTTGGAGTTGGTTTTCGGATTTCTGCGCAGGAAACAGATTTCTGCTGTCCACCGTAAAAAATCGTATAAAATCCTGGAATCTCAGAATAATCTGAAATTGTTTCTGCTTATTCCTAATCTAATTCCACAACTTTTTCGTTCTTTAAGTTTTTCTATCTGAGCAACATAAGTGCCTCGAAAAAAATCATCTTCACAAACAGTTCTGATTTTGACAGATTCTGCCATTTTTCTTGCATTTGCTATTTTGCGATGCAAGTGGATTTCTTTGCTTCACGAAACATCAGTGGCTTTAGCTAATGTTTAAAAGTACCAATAGAAATTGTTCCATACAGAAACAATGGATTTTTATTTTTTGCACTAACCCTCTAATGCGAATTACTGTTTGAGTGTGGTGTGAAGGAAGTTTTCAAGTGTCAAGAGAAGAGGTGATATATGTGATCAAGAAGAGTGCAAGGTAAAAGCTTGGGGATGCCCCCGTGGTTCATCCAAAAATATTTTTAGAATACTCAATCATCTAAGCTTGGGGATGCCCAAGGCATCCCCTTCTTCATTAACTATCTATCAGGCCACTTCTCGTGAAACTATATTTTTATTCGGTCACATCATATGAAGTTTACTTGGAGCGTCTGTTTGTTTTTCTTTTGTTTTCCTTTGTTTTATTTATTTTCCTGGCTACAATAATATAGTTGGATCCTAGCATTCTTTGTTTGGGAGAGAGACACACTCCGTTTTTTCGTTTGAATACTTTCTATGCTAATATTCTTAGTTATTCTTCTAGCTGTTGCAAAGAATCCTGTTTAGCTCTCGTTTTCATTGCATCTCTTATTCAGATCTGTTAGTTTTAGTAGTGTTATGTTAGTCCTCTCACGTTTTCTTGCTGTAGCATGTAGATAATTTTTGTTAAAGCATGATTTGTATGGTGCTTGTTGGGAAAATAAACTGTTGCTTGAGGTAGAATTTTTAACGGTGCAAGTAGAAGCTTGTATAGACTGTGGCTATAACTTTTTCATATCATACTAGATATTATTTTAGTTTTAAAGCCTTGTGGTTATTGATTAGCATGATTAGCCTCAAATAGCTGAGAGTGTTTAATGTGCCATTGGAAGAATCATGAGTTGTTCTTGTCATATTGAAGCATAAATTTGTGGTATTCTCCTGTGGATGTTTTATTTGGTTGAATTGGCGCATGCTCACACCATGTTTATGACTATGAACCAGTCACGAATAGCCTCTATGATCATTTAGTTTTTGAACTCGTGGTACCACTTATATGCAGTTGAGAGAGCATTTTTGCCATTCTGAGTTTTATATGCATTTGTCCCAGAAACATTATTAATTGACTCATGATGTGATATTGCTTGTTCTCTAACTATTTTTTCTAGTCTTCCTCATGAACTTTGAAGGTGTCTTGGCATTTATGTTTTTCCCCACTCTTAAGGAGTAGCGAAATATCACTTTGACATGCTTTCTCTATACTTGAAACGAACGTATATCTTTCTTTGCATTGTTATTCATGATCTTTTATTTGAGTTACTTCTCATGATCCAAAGTGATTGCTATGCTTTATTATTAAATTTTTAGTTGTCATGCTTGTGTAGAAGTTCTATGATCTCAGCTTACTTATGCTTTTACATATTGATGATCAAGTTATGTTGGTAGCATGTCACCTCAGAAATTATTGTGTTTTTATCGTTTACCTACTCGAGGACGAGTAGGAACTAAGTTTGGGGATGTGATACGTCATAAACGTATCCTTAATTTCTGATGTTCCATGTTGTTTTCTTATTGTTTCCCACGTGTTTGCTATACACTTTATGCCATTTTTATAAATTTTCCGGACTAACCTATTGACAATATGCCACAGAGCCAGTTCCCTGTTTTCTGTTGTTTTTAGTTTCAGAAAAGTTGTTCTGGAAATATTCTCGGAATTGGAAAATTCGAAGCCCAGAAGTCTTAGAAATCCCGGAGGTTCCACGGAGTCCCGAAGAGACCCGGAGGGGGGCCTCAGGAGGTTCCACGGAGTTACAAGCATCAACTTGGCCAGAGCATCTACTAGTAGCGGAGAGCATGCAAGATCATAAATAACATACACATGAAAATAACATGATAGATTGATAATCATTGGACATAGCATTCAATATTCATCTGATCCCAGCAAACACAACATGTAGCATTACAATAAGATGATCTTGATCATGTTAGGTAGCTCACAAGATTTAAACATGAGGCGTAAAGAGGAGAGAACAACCATTTAGTTATTGCTATGGACCCGTAGTCCAGGGATGAACTACTCACGCATCACTCCGAAGGCAGGCATGGTGATGAAGATCCCTCCGGTGATGTTTCCCCCTCCCGGCAGGGTGCCGGGGAGAGCTCCAGAACCCTCCCAAACTAGGATTGACGATGACGGCGGCTACGGATGTTTTTGGTGGAAAAAGGTTGGTATATTTAGGGTTTAAACCTCCGAGAGGTATAAATAGGCGAGAGGGCAACGTCGGTGGGCAGCTAGGGGGCCCACACCACCCTGGGCGCGGCTAGAGGGGGGAGGGGCGCCGCCTCATGGTGTGGGGCCCCTGAGCCCTCCTCCGGGTATCCTCCGGACTATGTGTACGTGACGACTTTCTAAGACTTATCGGTTTTGTTTCGTCCAATTCCGAGAATATTTTCAGAACAACTTTTCTGAAACTAAAAACAGTAGAAAACATGAACTGACTCTATGGTATCTTGTCAATAGGTTAGTCCTAGAAAATCCATAAAAATGACATAAAATGTATAAGAAACATGTAGCATAAGGCAAGAAAACGTCATGGAACATCAGAAATTATGGATAAGCTTGGTGATGAATAGCCCTCCGGTAATGATTCTCCTCTCTGGCAGGGTGCCAGGAAGAGCTTCAGAACCCTCCCGAACTAGGGTTGATGACGGCGGAGACTACGAAACTTTTCGTGGATGGAGGCTCGGGTCCTTAGGGTTCCCCTGAGTAAGGCAATATATAGGCGGAAGGGCGATGTCGGTGGGCGACTAGGGGGTCCACACCACGTGGCCGCGCGGCCAAGGCGGAGGGAGGGCCGCGCCGCCCTATGGTGTGGCTGCCTCCCTGGCCCCCTTCGAGTCTCCTTCGGACTCCATGTATGTGACAGAAAAATGGGGACTTCGACTTTTATTTCGTCCAATTCCGAGAATATTTCTAAAACAACTTTTTTGAAATACAAAAACATTAGAAAAGAGGAACTGATATTGTGGCATCTTGTCAATAGGTTAGTTCCAGGAAATGGATAAAAATGCTATGAACTGTATAGAAAGCATGTAGCAATTGGCATAATATCAACATGGAACATCAGAAATTATAGATACGTTGGAGACGTATCAAGCATCCCTAAGCTTAGTTCTACTCGTCCTCGAGTAGGTAAAACGATAAAAAAATAAAATAATTTCTGAGGTGACATGCTACCACACAATCTTGATCAAATAATAATGTAAAGCACAAGTCATGAATGAAATAATCCAAGTAAATGGTCTATAGTTTGCTAACAAATAGATAATGAGTAATCATACGAGCAAAAACTTTTCATGAATAGTACTTTCAAGAGAAGCATAATTTTCTTTTGCATAAGAGTTAACTCATAAAACAATAGATTCTACATAAAAGGTATCGATCAACATGTAGGAAGATTTAAGTTTCAGCACTGGCTTTCAACTTTCAACATATATATCTCATGGATATTGTCAACACAAAGAAATATAATAAGTGCAATAAACTAGCATATAAAAAATGTTGCACACAAAGTTGATACAAGTGTTTGCTTCTGAGACAGAAAGAAGTAGGAAAACTGACTCAACATAAAGTAAAAGAAAGACCCTTCGCAGAGGGAAGCATGGATAAATCATGTGCTAGAGCTTTTTAAGGCTTTAAAATCATATAGAGAGTATAAAAATAAATTTTGAGAGAGGTATTTGTCTATGTCAACGAATGGCATCGAATGATTTATCATCCTTTCATGTTTAAAGGCTTTAAGAGCGGCTCCCATAGAGAGAACAATAAAGTTCCTCTTCTCCTTTGCTTGAACGATCTAAGTTCATGATTTCTCAAACCCATAGTGTTAGGAGATTTATTTGGTTATAAGTTGTAATTTATCTTTTAAGGGTTGGGCACCCGCTTGCCTGCTCTTTTTGCAATGTTAGGGACTTAGCACATTATTCGTGCTAGTCAAGGTGTGAAGCCAAATAAACATGAACGAGACAATAAAGCAGCCAATACTTCCTCATGAGCTATAACAGAACACAAAACAAGTTTAATAATTTTGAAGGTTTAAAGGTAGCACACGAAATATTTACTTGGAATGGCAGGAAATACCACATAATAGGTAGGTATGGTGGACACAAATGACATGGATTTTGGCTCAAGGTTTGGATGCACGAGAATCATTCCCTCTCAAGATTGTTTGAAGTAAACAAAAGATATCAACTAGTACAACAAGACTTACATGAAAACAAATTGCAAGCATTATGAGACTCTATACTGCCCTCCTTGTTACTCAAACACCCTTTACCAGAAAATATCTAGACCTTAGAGATATCAATCATGCTAATCAAATTTCAACAAGCTCTACGGTAGTTCTCTACTAATAGGTTTTAGCCACATGATACAAGAGTTTAAACATGAACTACTTGAAAGATCAAAACAATTGCCAAGTATCAAATTATCCAAGACAGTGATCTACAAGAGTCTGTATGTCTTTTCCAATATACCATCTACCACATGTAGCATTTTCTGTTTCCAACCAAACACCATTTAATTTATTTCGACACAAATTCTCCATATAATTTATCAATAAAATAAGAGAGTACTGCTCTACAAGAACTAACAGATATGAATATGAGATGCATGAAAAACAAGAGATAAAAGAATTGCAGCAGCTATACAATAAATGAAGAATACAAGTATTCATATGAAAAAACGCAACGTGTCTCTCTCCCACACAAGAACGCTAGGATCCAACCAAGTTTATTACAGAAAATAAAAACAAACAGACGCTCCAACTAAAGTACATGAGATGTAAACGAATAAAAAAGATAGTTTCACTAGGAATGAACTGATAAATTGTTGATAAAGAAGGGGATGCCTTGAGCATCCCCAAGCTTAGATGTTTGAGTCTTCTTAAAATTTGCTGAGATGCTCTTACATAGTTTGAGTAGGAAAAAAGAAGCTAGTACGTTAGGAAAGGATATTACGAAAGTCTCGCTTGTACAAATTTTAGACGGTTATATGGATACGAGGGCCCCATACCTGTGCCCACTATATCTGATGGGTATATGATATTTTTTCGTTTACATATCCATGTGTAGTTATATCTTATACTTTTACGCTAATACTCCCTCCGTATCAAAATATAAGATGTTTTAGCATTTTGTAGATATAATGTATCTAGACATGTTTTAGTGTGTAGATTCATATACATTTTGCACTAAAACATGTCTAGGTACATATTGTCTAGTGTTACAAGCAATAGCAAAACAACGATGAAATTAAACAAGATCAAACCAACGGGGACACGAGATTTTAACGTGGAAAACCCTTCCAATGAGGAAGAGAAAAAACCACGGGCGCCAGCCAGCAATACTTCACTATTTCGGGGTAGGTTACAATCGCGCCGGGATTTACAATGTGTGGCTTATCCCGTGCGGCGGCTTACAAGAGGTATATAAAGGCGGTCCTGACCTAACTAGGTCGGTAACTGTGTATCCAACTCCAACTCGGTATCGACTCGTGGATCACCATAAAACAACATCTAGGAAATGCTAAAACATCTTATATTTTGATACGGAGGGAGTAGTATACTTTTACCCTAATAGGGTTTTTACTCTTGTTCTCAGTGCTATGATGCTGAAACCTAAAAACCAATAAGGAGCTGAACGTTGGCACTAAAAAAATTGCTGTACGCACAGCAATTTCGATTGTTGGGAGTTGCTTTGGCTAGTTTGGCTGCCTGCAATTACAAAGACAAAAGTTGGAAGAGAAACGAGAGCCAAATCAGTATTTCTCTTCTTTATTTCCTCGTTTTTTTTTCTCGCCCCTCCACCACCTCCCATCTTCGCACCCACCGCCCCGACCCCCGAGATCTCTCTTTGCCTCTCCCCCGCCTCCGGCAATGGCCTCCCCCGGACCAGCTCCCGCCGGCGAACTCCTCCGCATAGATCCCATCGAGCTCCGCTTCCCCTGTACGCCCCTTACCCGCACCTCCCGTTCTCTTTCCCCTCTGCGAAAAAAAAAATCTTTTTGGTTCTTCGACCGGCGTGGATCGATAGGCCAGTGATTTTCGTCTGTTGTTTTTGTTGAGCAGTTGAGTTGAAGAAGCAGATCTCGTGCTCGATGCAGCTATCAAATCTCAGCGACGACTACATCGCCTTCAAGGTTCGTCTGTCCTCTCCGGAAACTATGGCGGATATTTTGTTCCATACGGAACCGTCCTGGAACCTAGAACTGGAGCAATCCTAGGGGCTCCTTGATACGTTGCACGTTTCGATGTGGTATATTATGCATCTACATGTCACATGTGTTATTCATCGAATTTTTTGTTTCCGTGAATCATATCGTTGGATTCGACCTGATAGTGATCGAAAAAATGTGATCTAGATAGCTCTGTGTCATGATTCCTAGGAATTTATCTGCGCGTTAGTATTTGAAGTTTTATCTGTTTTCGCTTATTTTGTACTCCCTCCATATTGAAATATAAGATGTTTTAGCGTTTTCTAGACACAAAGTATCTAGACACGATATGAATCTACACACTAAAACGTGTCTAGATACGTCTTTTTTAGAAAACGCTAAAACATCTTACATTTTGATACGGAGGGAGTAGCTTAAACAGTTTTGAGTTCTCTCTCTCTAAAACCCAGATGTGTTCAATCATTTCTTATGGTTTGATGTACAAGTCTCTCTGTTACTTGATTGTCTAAAGCCTAGACTTTTGTTATTTACGGGGAATCTGAACTCTAGAATTGACGGCATGCACCTTATTGGGTATTATGTTGGGGCATACAGTTGCATTCCAACTACTGCATCCTAATCCTAATTTTTTATGTAATGTTTAATCGGTGTTGAAATATGGCCATTGGTGCGACCCTTGGGATAGGTTTATTCTTGATTGCATTTTCTTAACTAGATTCATTGTTTTCCTTGACATTCAATGGTTAGAACTTGGAAGTGAAACCTTCTGGTGTTCAATTGCCTGAAGATACTGAAATCATTATATCTGTTTGCAGTGTGGTCACTGCAATCTAAGCTTGCAAGAATCATGGATTCAAAGATGCTGTATTGTGTTTAAGATTTCCTGTTCTCTTCGTTGTTTCAGGTTAAAACTACCAGCCCAAAGAAGTACTCCGTGCGGCCCAACACAGGGGTTGTCTTGCCACGGTCCACCTGCGATGTTGTTGGTTTGTGACTTTTAGACTTTGCTCCCCCAGTTCTCTTGATATGCTCAACTCATCCTTTTTTTTTGTGACATTTGTGCGTACATATTGTTGCAGTGACAATGCAAGCACAGCGGGAGCCCCCCTCTGACATGCAGTGCAAAGATAAGTTCCTAGTCCAGAGTGTCGTTGCACCCTCTGGCATAAATGTCAAGGATGTCACGGGAGATATGGTAATGTTTCTATTCTTAATTATGTTTTCTTAGAGAATTCAATAAGGTATAACATATATGAGATTCAAACCATCAGTCTATGGAGCTGGAAATTTCTTATTTCATAGTTTTTTTTTTCAATCGACTCTGGTGGTATACCTTTATTGAATTGATTGATCGTGGATGGCTTGGCAGTTTACGAAGGAATCTGGGAATAAGGTTGAAGAGGTAAAATTGCGAGTCACCTATGTTGCTCCTCCGCAGCCACCATCTCCAGTTCCTGAAGAATCTGAAGAAGGCTCCCCATCTAGGGTTGAATCGGAAAATGGAGATGGTCCTGCTGGGGGATTCACCAGAGTGAGTTGTCATGCTCATTGAACTTACACCCATCCGTTTAGTTTTTGTTCCCTTTCCTTAAGAGGGGAGTTTACTCAATTCTGTAATCATTGCAGGCACTGCGAGAACGCATTGAGCCTCAGGAAAAATCTCTAGAGGTCAGTTGTTATTCTTCTCTTTGGGATGTGACTTTAGAATAAGCTCATCTGTCATTTAGTTGAGTCATAGTTTTGTTAACCTCCCTAATTTTTTTTTTGCCCTATTTGGTATATTATACTTGATAACTGGCATCTTGTATCATGACAGAATGTCATGCTATTTTGTTTCCTTTTCCTGTGGTTTACCTCTTCTCTTGTTGAATAATGGCTATGTTGTTTAGTATCTGGTGGTATAGAATACTTACGTCCTCAAGTTTGTTCCGCAGGCTGGAGCTTTGATCTCCAAGTTGACCGAAGAAAAGAATTCTGCAATTCAACAGAACCATAAAATTAGACAGGAACTTGTGAGTGCAGTACTGCTTCTTATCTTTCTAGCCATTGCATTGTGGCTTCATAGTAAAAGTACTACTCCCTCCGTTCTAAAATAGATGACTTCCATTTTGTCCATACATGCATGTATACATGTCTACATACATGCATGTTTTGACAAATGGAAGTCATCTATTTTGGAACGGAGGGAGTAATTTTGTAATTTTTGGAACTTATCTAGCACTGTACCACCTACTGGATGCTACGTTTTACTGGCATCACATTCCTACAGGAAAAGGAAATCCAGATATCTACCATCTTATGAAATTGAATGGTCTAATTCAGCTAGTGATAAGAGAAACATAAAAATCGATTTTTTTGTGAATCTTTTAGTTTTTTTTTCTTCTGTTCACTATTTTTTGTGTAAAAAAAATTCTCCTTTTTGTTTTCTTTGTGACTGATTGAACATTTTGACTTGATGACTAAAGTAACCAAGTTATTACGATATAAATTAGTTTCATGGCACTGCCATGATGCTCAAAAGGCACATCACTGTTGTGCTTTGTATGTTAACTATTAAGGAACACCTCTGGCAATGCGGCAATGGATGTACATGTTTATATTTGAATTAATGAATACAATGACTCTAAAGTAGGAACTGTAAGCAAAATGAAACGTGCCCACGTTATGTGGCAAAAACTCTGAAGTTGCTATTCCATACTAAAGCTGGAATGATGAAAACACTTCTACCCTTTTGCAAAAGAAAATTACATCCAGGGAATCTACATAATCAACAGTTCTTTATTCTGTTTTTTTTTTTTTGCTACCTCAGCTTGTGGTACTAGTTATGCTGGAAAATGTTCACCTCCAACTTATACATTTCAAAGATCGCCAGTTCCTTTTCAATTTATTTAGTGTATTCCGAAGATTAAAATCATATTCAAACTTCCTACGAACTAAAACTTTAATGTGCCGCTTTATCTATTATCTGTAATTTTGTTGCTGCATTTCAACCTGAAACAAGATCCAGTCTTCGTTGTTTTGATTAAAACTGTATACAAATTTGTATTTTTGGTATTTACAGTCCTTGATCTATCAAAGTGAGGAGAAGAGTTTGCACTGAACCAGCCCACTTACACACTTCTGGTGTCAAACCACCATTGATGTCAATAAAAGAGATCAAAATAAATACTTTGCACCCTGAACTACTAAAATCCTTGTTATTAATGGTAAACTAGTATGGAAGTATGGAACATAAACTAAGGACTGCCCAAGAGAGCTGAAAGATGCAACAATGCAGGGGTTTCGAGGTCATCTTACAATATAGATATGAATTCATGAACTCATTCTGTAACCTCTTGGCAGTAAGAAATAGCTTCGCCCAACGGACAAGCCATTCCTTATAGACTCTAGTGATGTCCTAGATCCTTATGTGCTAATATGAACAATTCTCTGAGAACTTCACTATGGCAAATAGAAGTAGTGGTGCATTGATGAAACTCATACTGTTAGGCTGTATAACTGTATATAGTGATTCATACCTAAAATATAAACTTCATATACTATTCTAGCCAGCGGCAGAGGGAGGATTTGAAGCTTTTGCAGGGGCGAACTTTGATCTGTAGGCACGATACGAGTTCCTCAAATTTGATAGACATTCTCAACTGTATGTTATATGACTTATCAAAAAAAAAAAAAAAACCATTAAATCGCAAAAACTACCAACATTCCGCGACATTGAACCTCTTATTGACCGCCATAGATGTCCAAAAGGTGTTCTCTTTATAAATTTAAGCTCAGCAGAAGTGTGCCAATAGTTTCAATCTGAGCATCAGGGACTATAGATCCAATATTTGTTTATTTGGGAACACTGTTTGTGGATAATCTGTCGTGCAAAACATAATTCACTGAGCAGTTTTTCCTTCTCTTTAGAGAGGAAGGGGCTATTGTGAATGAGGTTACTGTGCATGGTCACATACCGATGCAAGTAAAGGCACTGGCGACCTTATATTGCTTGTCCTTTTATAAAGGGAAGGTAAGTAACTGGGCCGACGGCCGCTGAAAGCACCAAGGGGCGAATAGAAAGCAAGGGGTGCAAGCCTAGGAAAGTAGGGGTAGTACCTTAGATATAATGCGGAGACCTGGAGCCGGTCCGTGGCTTGCCCCTATGGTGGAGCCACCATTGATTCTAGCATTTAGGCTCCTCAAGATATAGTTCTTATTTAATGACTTCCCTTTTGTCATGAATTTGTGATTCAGTTTATCATGTGCTTCTGTTCACATGGCAGGATATGATGAGACGGGAAGTCAGCAAGAGGCGCGGTCGTGGCTTTTCCTTTGTAATTGTCATAATTGTAGCTTTGATCGGGATCTTCCTGGGCTATATGATGAAGTCATAATTCTTTCAGTCCGTGTCACTTGCCGTATCGAAGGGAACTGGACTCGGTCCATGCTAGTCATGTTTGGGAACTTGAAAAGACCATTGGAAATCAAATGTCTTCCAAGTTCTCCTTTCTGTTTTGTCAATATAGGAGTGCATGTGTGAGAAATGTTAAGCTAGTTTAAGCTTATTTTGTTGTTAATTTCATTGGTGAGTTGTGCGCTATCGTAACGCCTTAACTTGGAGAACGCATTAATCGTTTTGTTCACATATTATGTTGTAGATGTGCAATTGCCAGTCTATAGTTGAATGTCTGTGTGTTCGCCATATGGAAAGATAAATGTGATGTGTCTCCTGGTAATATTCTGCTCCAGTCTGTGGAAGAACTAGGTTTTTTCCCCTAGTACTCTGTTCAGTAATAGTATATGTGAAACTGCTTTTCTTCGACTGAGTGCCTGTGAGTCGTGCCTCTTCTCTGGTTCGGTTCTAGTTTTAAAAACCGAACTGGTGAGGTTCACAGTTTTAAAAACCGAACTGGTGAAGCTGTCGGTACAGGTTTTTACCGGTCGCACCACTGGTTCGCTGGTTCACTGGCCGGTTTTTAAGATATAAAATTATATAATTTTACTTATAAGTGCTGCGATAAATAAATAATTATGTATGCCCAAATACTTTAGATTTGCAATTTGGTATCTAAACTGCTTATAAAAGAGCAAACTTCGTAGATACAATCGATCTTCAGCCGTTAAACTACGTCAATCAAGCGGATAAAATCTTCCCAATGTTGAGCTACCAAACACAAAGCTATGCGAGGAAAAGATGGAATGCCTAGGAAATTTGGACAATCGTGTTCCTCCTGATGGAAATATAGACATAGACAATCGTGTGTTATTAGGATTCCACTCTCACGTGTTTTGTCGTCGTCGGTCAGTAAGGAAAAAACCCGCCTCCACCTTCGTCTCCTCCGTAGTCGGTTCCCCGCTCCTCCGGCCGGCCTCGTCGGCGTCAGGAGGGGTGGGGAACCTGATCTATGAGTTGAGTTTTCCGCAAAAATAGAATCTTCAGTGGATTAGATTAGATCAGGGTTTGGTATCCATCTTCTTCGTCAATGGAGATGACATCGTCTGCAATAAGTAATCTTTGGCCTACTATTCGAGTGCGAGATCTTCTCGGCGTCAACAGTGGTGTTGGAAGATTCAAGTTTTCTACGTATGGTCCTTCAGATCTTGCTTCGCCGGATTGGTTTTGGATTTTTTTTCTCTTGGTTGCCGCGAGGAGGATTGTCCTCGCAATATTTATCCCGGCTGCTACGTCCTCGACAGTGGTGATTTGTACTCTCGGCTCCTAGCGACGCCGACCAGTCTATTCGGTTCTTTTTCCCTACAATACTGGTGTTGGTACTCTCGCCGATGTTGGTTGATTACTTTAATGGTTGCTTGCCTGCTCGCGGTTTTGGCATTGCGGCTCAAAATTAAAATCATGGGAGAATCCTTGTTGGTATTTACAGGTTTATAGTTTGATATCTACGTTCTACGAGTGCCTTCAGAAAAGTGTAAGATTGTGTCATGCAAGAAGAAATATTTTGAAGATTTGCTCGTTTTTCTTAGACCTTATTTCGTAGTCGTTGTAGTTAGCTCGTGTATCTCTACTACTCCCTCCGTATCGAAATATAAGATGTTTTAGCATTTCCTAGACAATATGTACCTAGACATGTTTTAGTGTAAGATGCATATGAATCTACACACTAAAACATGTCTAGATACGTTATATCTACAAAATGCTAAAACATCTTATATTTTGATACAGAGGAAATACGTACTATCTCTAATATTAATATATCATGATATTGATCGTCAAAAGAAAAACTCTACTCTCACTTGTACATATGCAACAAAAAGATGGAGTCCTGCCAATGCCTAGAAAATCTAGGAAATCGTGTATTGTTAGGATTCCAATTTACAGGATATTTTTGAAAGGAATACGTGCAGGTTATTAAAAGAGACGGCTCTCGAAACCCACGAACGGTATGTTCCTTGCTGTAAAAAATAAGGCAACCTCCTGTTCGCTTGAGTCTTGAAATCCGCACAATACGCAGGCCATCTCAAACAAAAATTAGATTACTTTGGCACCACTACCTCTACCATCAAACTCTGCCGCATCTCCGATGACCGTCCACCGCTACTGGTCTCCGTCTAAGTCAACGCCATCACATCAGTGGATTTGGTTTGGATTTTGTTAGGACATCTCCACTTGACCCCCCAAGAATAGCCCCATTTTTGCACCAGTTCCGCGCCGCGGCACCCAGGCGAAACCCAACCCGCTTTGTGGGGGGGGGGGGGGGGGGGGGCGAAAACGCGGGGCAGCCCACGCGGGCCAGCACTGTCACTCTGTCACCGACGCGTTGGAAAACCGCGGTAACAGAAACCCTCGCCCGTGATCTTCTTCTCGGCTCCCGCGTCGGTCAAAGACTGCCGGCGTTTATGGCGTGGCGGGCGGCCAGTGCATGCGCCCGTGCAAAGGTTGCCGGAGTAATGGCGTGGCGGGCGGCAGCGACGGCACGTGGCGCAGTAAATGCCCCGCCAGGGCTACAAAAGTCCCCTCGCCGCTCGCCGCTCTCCCCATTCTTCCTCCTCGCCGCTCTCCCTATTCTTCCTCCTCGCCGCTCTTCCCGTTCGTCCCTCCTCGCCGTAGATGTCGACCTGCGAAGAAGCCGCCGCCGCCACCTCCGCAAACACGAGGCCTGGGCGCTGTATCGGGCGGGCTATCCGTGCTCGCCCGATATGCGCGTCCCAAGCGCCACCGCCGGACAACCACGGTGGCAACTCAGCGTCGGTGGGGTCCCCGTGCCCCCAATCCCCTCCACCGACGCGGAGTTCAGGCAGGCCATCGACGAGGTCCGTCGAGGGCTGACGTCGGACGAGGCCGCGCGACTGCACTGGAGGCCGCACGGCAACGACGCGTTCTGGTGGCAGGAGCTTCAACGCCGCCACGACGCGGACGTCGCCGCCGAGGGCAACAACGGACCTGTTGAGGGCCGCGCCAACGGCATTGGCCGCAAGCGTTGGTGGGGAGGCCAGCACCGCACGCTCGAGTGGGTGCTGGACTACATCGACGCCGGCAACGAGCCTCGGCTGCAGATGCCGCCCCGCCCGCACCCCTCGTGGGCAGCGCGGCGGATGCGCGGATCATCGTCGGCCACCTCCTCCTCCTCTGGCGCAGCGTCTCTTTCCCTCACCCCTCCCCTTCTCAACTCCGGGCGCCCTGCCCCAAGGCGCAGCGGCGACGCCCTGCGTATCGGTGACGGAGGACGACGAGTGCGCCCGAAGACGGAGGTGGCGGAAGACGACGAGTGGCCCGACATGAAGGCCGCGAAGGAGCTCTCGCGCAACACCCTCCAGCCGGTCCCCGACGACGTCGCCGACGACTGGAGCCTGCGCGACAACACCGAGGAGGAGCTGGAGCTCCAGCGCCGGCTCCTCGCCGAGGCGGAGCAGCAGAAGGCGCATCGCGAGCAGGAAGCCGCTGCCAATGCGGCCCGCCGCCGCGTCCCTCCCCCTCCGCAGCCGACGGAGGTGCCCTACGTCGTCCTCGACCCCGACACCGACGATGAAGCCGAGTTCCAGCGCGCCCTGGCGGTGGGCAGGTGGGTTGACGCCGACGCAGGCCCGAGCGACCCGCATTGCCGCGACCCAGGCGCAGGGACGAGCTGGTGGGATGCCGACGGCTCCGATGAAGACGACGGGGACGACTACGACTACAGCCAGGCGATCGCGGCGAGCCTCGGCCTGCAGTAGCCGTAGTTAGGGCTTTTACGTTATTTTCTATGTTTTTAGTTAAATTTCTGTCAGAATCTATGAATTTGCGTTGAATCTATGAATTTGCATCGAATCTAGCTTTCTTAATTAATTTGGGCCGAGGGTTGGGCTGAGGGGCGACCGGGAACCGTGCCCCCCAGGTTCCAGATTAGCGCCGTTTGGCGCCGCGGCGGCACCAAAACAGCGGCGTTTTGGGCCCTGGGGGGGGGGGGTGACACAGCTAGAGATGCCTGTCGGGGGGTTACCCCCGAGTAGGGTAAAGACAGGTGGTAAAGGCCGCTTACAGTAGAAGGTTTGGTCGAGTAGCCGACTACCAGGTACTCGCTACCCGGTCGACTGCTACTCGGTCTCACCTCAAGATGACCAGAAGGAGATATCAATCAATTTCTACCCTGACGAGTAGAAGGTTTGGCCCGAGTACAATTGGCGGGAACCATTGGCGGGAACCTACTCGGGCCAGAAAGTCAAAGGAGCCGTTCTGACACAGGATCCCGCGTATCCTGGGTCCGTACTTGGCAGCATTCGAACTACTGTTCACGTGGGGACGGCCTGCCTGACAGTGACAGCATGGAAGCAGGCCGTGGCAGGATAAGGGGGGCCTACTCTGTGCCTAGGTACAGTGATACCAGTCTGTCCCCTAGTTTTGCCCAACGACTTTACAGAAGCAGCCAAGGTTAGGAACCAAAGCTGTCAGCGGGTACTCGGAGAAAGGACGGTGTGTACACTATGTCGACACTTGTTTAGATTTGGACGTATCCGGCTGGGCACCGTGTATATAAGGTGCCCCGCCGCCTCCTGCGCGAGGCACGAACTCATTCCATGCTCGACCACGTTCATAGTGAACCCTAGAAACCCTAAGTTCTTGACCTAGCTCTACTCGGAGAGGAGGAAAAGGCTACTCGGTAGCGATATCATTTGTACTGTGGCTACTCGGAGAGACATCGAAATACACAGAGAAAGGCAGGAGTAGGGGTTTTACCTCCTCACGAGGGCCCTGAACCTGGGTATATCGTGTTGTTTGTGTTGTGTGGATCTTACCTCACGCGGCTACTCGTCGCGTGATCCCTCCCCGGACACCTCCAGCGTCCATCGTCCCCACATCATTAGCCATCCCATGGCATCTGCCGTGACACCACCACGACAGTTGGCGCCCACCGTGGGGCAACCAGCGGCGCTGGCTGGAGTTTCTGTTCGGACGGGATCTTCATCAGCGGAGCGCGTAGTTTGTGGCCTTGTCCACAGATTCGGCTCCTTCGACTTCGTCACCGACAACGCCGGCTGTTTCGGCGGCATGGCCATGCCGGAGGGCGGCTCGGTGATCTCCTTCGGCTCTCATCTCGTCTACGTCGCCACCGTCGCCAACAGCGCCTACCCCGAGCTGGTGCATGACGCGGAAGATCCTCCCGCGGTGGTTGCAGCTCGCGGAAGGCCCGCATGCAGCTCCGCATGCTGCGCTGAGGTGATGGTGACGGGCTTGGCGGCAAACGCTGGCGCAGCTGCTACTGGCGCTGCGGCCGTCGTCGAGGAGGTTGACGACCCGCCTGCGGGTGGCAGGAACCACCGGCCTTACGAGAAGGAGAGCAACCTGCCGCCTTCCACGTCTACGGTCATCCCCGCGTCTGCCGCGCGAACTGGCATGCCCACGCCCACCGACGTCGAGCTCCTTGCTGCGAGGGAGCAGCTCGAGCGGCAACGCCAGGAGCTGCTTGCCGAGCAGGCGGAGTTGGAGAAGGTCAGGCTCGAGCTGAGTTTGGACCAGCTCGAGTACAACAAGGCTCACGGCTTCACGCCGGTCGCCAGGAGGCCTAGCAGGGTGGGTGCTACGCGGCGCAACCTGGGCGCCGAGATGGCGACAGTTGCGGAGGAGCCCGCGCAGTCCGCCACGGCGAACACCTTCACAAGGCCAAGGTACAGCACGCCCGCCAAGACGCTCAGGGCTGCGCAGGCCGTGGCTGCCGAGTTGCCGCGCCTAGATGGAGAGGCGCGTCTCAGGCAGCAGGAGAGGCTCAACGAGTTGGTGCTGGAGGCCGCCAGGCAGAACGAGGAGTTCCGGAAGGCCAACCCGGGAGCTGGAGCTTCGCAGGTGGTTCACTCGCATGCGGCAAGATCTAACGATCAAGCCTCATCTCCGCATCCTAGCCGCGAGAAGAGCCGCAGCGGGCGCTCGGGTAGAGATAGGCAAATGCAGGTGTATGACCCGGCCGCTGCCGCGAAACAGGTTGCTGTGCCGCAGCGGCCCGGGCAGGAACACAACGCTGCAAGAGCAGGCTCTCAAGCCCATCAAGCTCAAAGCCGTGTCCGAGAAGCCGCGCGTCCGGGTACTTCTCGGCAGCCTGCAGCTCAGCCTACTCGGCAGAGGCAGCAGCCGCGCCCAGTGGCACCAGTCGCCAACCCGGTGGAGCAGCCCGCAGCAATGCAGGTGGATAGGTATGATGATGGCTACTCGGCTATGGAGATGGCTGGTTATGACATTCATGACCGTGTTGGTGAGCGTGTGTTGGCGCCTGGAGATGCAAGGCACCAGTTGGACCGTCTCAGCTTGTCGGCGCGGCTTGAGAGCACGGGTCCTCCTGGCCCCGAGTGCTTTGGCCCGCGCATCATGAACGAGCCATCCGTGAAGGGCTTCCAGCTTGCAAGAGGCACCAAGAGCTACAATGGTAGCACCAAGCCTGAAGATTGGCTCAATGATTACGTCACCGCGGTCCACATTGCGGGTGGCAACAGGAGATGGGCGGTGCGCTATTTGCCGCAGATGCTAGAGGGTCCAGCTCGCACTTGGCTCAACAACTTGCCCAAGCACAGCATTAACTGCTGGCTGGACTTCTCGGACGCCTTCGTCAGCAACTTCACCAGCACCTACAAGAGGCCGAATAGGCCACAGCAGTTGTCGGCTTGCCGGCAGCGAGAAGACGAGACGGACCGCGAGTACCTTACTCGGTGGAGCACCTTGAGGAACACCTGTGAGGGTGTGAATGAGGCACAGGCCATCACTTGGTTTGCGCAGGGTTGCCGACATGGCAGCATGCTTTGGCAAAGATTGCAGAGGGAGATGCCGAATACCCTGGCCGAGACCATCAAGATTGCGGATCAGTACGCACTCGGTGATCCTACTCAGCCACTGATGGATTCCTCTGAGCCGAGAAGAAACTTCAACAGCAGCAAGCGCAACGAGTTCCGCAACAAGCGCCGAGTAGATACTCGGTATGATCCCGAAGAGGTGAATGCAGTGAATGTCGGAGGCAGTGGTGGCCAAAGGCAGAAACCTGCTGGAGCCTACGGGCAGAACCAGAACCAGGGCCAAGGCAACAAGAAACCGTTCCGCACTGCGCAGCCGGGTAGCGGGAACTCCGAGCAGCCGAAGAAGTTCGTCTTCGATGACATGAAGGATGGTCCATGCAGCTTCCACACTCACCACCCCTCAAGGCCTGCGAACCATACTACTCGGCAATGCGAATGGTGGGACGTGATCAAGAGTGATGGCTTGCCTCCTCCTCCTCCCCTGCCAGCCGCCAATGCTACTGTTCAGCCTACTCGGGCACCCGCAGCTCGGCCTCCAGTGTATCCGAGAAGGGAGAATGTCAACCAGGTGGCTTTAGGAGCCAACCAGAACTTCAACAATGAGAGATACCGCAACAACAACAACAACTACAACCGCAACAACAACAACAGAGGCAACAACAACAACTATCAGGGCAACAACAACAATGGCAACAATGGGGGCAATGGCTCCAATCAGTACCAAGAGCACCATGAGAGCTATATGATCTTCACTTCTGAGGCAGTCGACAAGCAGTCACAGCACAGGCGGGCCATGGAGGTCAATGCAGTGATTCCGGCTGTCCCTCACTACATGTATTGGTGTGACCAGGAGATCAGGTGGACTCGGGCAGATCACCCCAAGGTGATGCCCAATCCGGGTACTTATGCCTTGGTGCTGGATCCTACCTTCCTGGGCCCCGAGAAGAATGTGAGGTTCAGCAAGGTGCTGATCGACAACGGCAGCAGCATCAACATTATGTACAAAGACACACTCGAGAAGCTTGGCCTGGCCGAGAACATGATGCTGCCCAGCAAGACCACTTTCCATGGCATTGTGCCCGGGATCTCATGCAACCCGATTGGCCGAGTGTGGATTGATGTGCTATTCGGTACTCGGGAGAACTGCCGCACAGAGCGCCTGCAGTTTGAAGTGGTGGATCATCAGAGCCCATATCATGCTCTACTCGGCAGGCCTGCTCTGAGCAAGTTCATGGCCTCCACCCATGTGGCTTATCTGAAGATGAAGATCCCCGGCCCCAATGGCATCATCACCATCTCGGGAGATTACAAGAAGTCCATGGAGTGTGCCTCTGCTAGCTCCAAGCTGGCGGAATCAATGGTGATTGCTGCCGAGAAGAAGAAGATGTACGAGGTGGTGGCCATGGCTCAGTCCGCACAAGCTGGCGCACAAGGTGTGCCGAGTACCCAGCATGGTACTGCTTTCCAAGCTGCCAAGGAGACCAAGACAGTCCAGGTTGACCCCGAGTTCCCGGAGCGCGTGGCCATCATTGGTGCCGGGTTGGCCGAGAAATAGGAAGGCGCGCTCATCCACTTCCTCCGTGAGAATCGGGATGTTTTCGCCTGGACCAATGAAGATCTACCAGGAGTCCCGAGGGAGTTGGTTGAGCACTCTTTGCATGTGCGTCCTGACGCCAAGCCCGTGAAGCAGGCTTTGCGCCGTTTCGGGGATGAGAGAAGGAAGGCCATCGGTGATCAAATCACCAAGCTGCTGATCAGCAACTTCATCATGGAAGTGCTGCACCCGGACTGGTTAGCCAACCCGGTCATGGTCGAGAAGAAAAAGGAAGATCCCAAGGCTGCCACTGCATGGCGCATGTGCGTCGACTACACCGACTTGAACAAGGCATGCCCCAAGGATCCTTTCCCGCTACCTCGCATCGATCAGGTGATCGATTCCACTGCCGGCTGTGAACTGTTGTCTTTCATAGATGCCTACTCTGGTTTCCACCAGATTGCACTCAACCCTGCTGATCAAATAAAGACTGCTTTCATTACCCCGTACGGGGCTTATTGCTATCGTGTCATGTGTTTTGGCCTGAGGAATGCGGGTGCAACCTATCAGAGATGCATGCAGAAATGCTTGCATGACCAGCTCGGCAAGAATGTGCAGGTGTACGTAGATGACATTGTCATCAAAACGAATAAAACACATACTCTGCTTGCCGACTTAGAGGAAACCTTTGCTAACCTACGCAGGTACAAAATGAAACTGAATCCGAGTAAGTGCACCTTTGGTGTACCAGCTGGAAAGCTACTCGACTTTCTCGTTTCTAGTCGGGGCATTGAAGCCAATCCGTCTAAGATAAAAGCTATTGAGAGCATGTCTTTGCCGAGATCGTTGAAGGATGTGCAGAAGTTCACGGGCTGTCTGGCATCTCTGAGCCGCTTTCTGGGCCGAATGGGCGAGAAGGCTCTGCCTCTGTACCAGCTGATGAAGAAAAGTGACAAGTTTGTCTGGACTCCGCAAGCGGACGTGGCATTCAATGAGCTGAAAGCAATGCTGGCTAGCGCTCCCGTCTTGGCTAGTCCGCTACCCAAGGAGCCTATGCTGCTGTACATTGCGGCGACTAACCGAGTAGTCAGCGTGGTGATAGTGGTGGAGCGAGAAGAAGAAGGCAAGAGCGTGCAGCGCCCAGTCTATTATCTCAGTGAAGTGCTGTCCAGTTCCAAGCAAAACTATCCTCACTACCAGAAGATGACATATGGTGTGTACCTGGGCGCCAGGAAGCTGAAACATTACTTCCAGGAGCACCCCATCACTGTTGTGAGCTCTGCTCCCATCTCGGATATCATGGGAAACAAGGAGGCAAGTGGCAGAGTAGCCAAGTGGGCGATTGAGCTAGCCGCGTACGCTCCCGCGTATACGAGAAGAGAAGCAATCAAGTCTCAGGTCCTGGCGGAATTTCTTGTGGACTGGGCCGAGATGCAGTATGAACCTCCTGCTCCAGTTTCCAACTATTGGAAAATGCACTTTGATGGCTCAAAGGTGAAAGAAGGCCTTGGCGCTGGCGTGGTGCTTACATCACCCAAGCGGGATCAGCTCAAGTATGTGTTGCAGATTCACTTCAAGGCATCCAACAATGTAGCCGAGTACGAGGCAGTGGTGCATGGTTTGCGAGTGGCAAAGGAGGTTGGCGTGCAGCGTATTATATGCTATGGCGATTCAGATCTGGTGGTGCAACAAGTCTCAGGTACCTGGGATGCTTTGGATGCCAACATGGCGTCGTATCGCTTCCTGGTGCAGTCAATGACTGGGTTTTTCGAAGGCTGTGAGTTCCAGCACATTCACCGAGCAGAGAACGAAGCCGCAGACGAGCTATCCAAGTTGGGATCTTCTCGGCAATCCATCCCGGCAGGGATTGCCTTGGAGCATTTGAGGAAGCCATCCATCAAGCCTTCCCCCAACTCGGAATCCATCTTTGTTCCTTCTCTGCCGAGTGAGGAATCTGACCCAATGGAGATTGACTGGGAGAGTGCTGCAGGGAACCCGGGGACTGCCGTCCTCTACTCGGGGACTGCCGTTCCCTACTCGGGGACTGCCATTCCCTACTCGGGGACTGCCATTCCTTACTCGGGGACTGCCATTCCTTACTCGGGGACTGCCATTCCCTACTCGGGGACTGCCACTCCCTACTCGGGGACTGCCATTCCTTACTCGGGGACTGCCGCCCTCAACCCAGAAGCTGTTGCATTCATTGAAGAAGTTCTCGCCAATCGGTCTGGGCTGCAGAGAAGCGCTCCTACTCCTCCTGTGCAACCACCAGAGCCTGTCCCAATGGAAATGGACGAACCAGTGTTTCCCGTGCGGGAGACACCGAGTTGGGCAATGCCCATATTATCCTTTCTAAGGGACGGCACTTTACCTGAAGATGAGGTGACTGCGAGGCAGATTCAGAGAAGGTCCAAGGGTTACACCATAGTCCGAGATGTGCTGCATAAGAGAAGTGCCACCGGCGTGCTGCAACGTTGTGTGAGCCCAGAAGAAGGAGAAGAAATCCTGGTGGAGATACATCAAGGGGAGTGTGGGCACCACGCCTCTTCTCGGGCTCTGGTCAAGAAAGCTTTTCGGCATGGCTTCTACTGGCTCACTGCACTTCAGCAAGCTGAAGACATTGTGAGGAAGTGCACCGGCTGCCAGATGTTCGCAAGTAAGATTCACATGCCAGCTTCCGAGTTGAAAACAATTCCTATCACATGGCCATTTGCTGTTTGGTGCTTGGATATGGTTGGTCCTTTCAAGCCGGCTAAAGGCAATATGACACATATCTTGGTCATGGTGGACAAGTTCACCAAGTGGATCGAGGTGAAGCCTATTCGGAAGTGCGATGGGGTCACGGCCGTGAAGTTCGTGAAGGATATAATCATGAGATACGGTTACCCGCACAGTATCATCACCGACAACGGCACCAACTTTGCAGAGGGGGCAATGGTGCGATTCTGCAGAGATAAGCATATCCGACTAGACGTTGCGTCAGTCGCGCACCCTGCCTCCAATGGGCAAGTTGAGAGAGCAAATGGGATGGTACTGGCAGGCATTAAGCCAAGGCTGATTGAGCCATTGCTGAAAACGCCAGGGTGTTGGCTAGAAGAGTTGCCAGCGGTGTTGTGGAGTCTAAGGACTACCCCTAACCGGTCAACCGGCTACACGCCATTCTTCTTGGTATACGGGGCTGAGGCCGTGTTGCCAATAGACTTAGAGCATGACTCCCCCCGAGTAGCCCTCTACACTGAGGTGGAGGCGAGAGAAGCTCGAGAAGACGACGTTGACCTGCTTGAAGAAGCAAGAGAGCTGACTCTGTCACGTTCGGCTATCTACCAGCAAAACCTGCGGCGTTATCATAGCCGAAAGGTGAACCCAAGGGTTTTCCGAGAAGGAGACATGGTCCTTAGGCTGGTGCAGCGCACGGCCGGGATGCACAAGTTGTCTCCTCCTTGGGAAGGGCCCTTCATTGTGAGCAAAGCGCTGCATAATGATGCGTACTATCTTGTAGATGTGCGCCCATCGCAGGCGAACAGGGCAGATAAAGCTGGAGAGGAAACCAAGCGTCCCTGGAATGTAGCTCTACTTCGTCGTTTTCATTCGTAAGCAAAGATGTGTATGTACCCTCTCATCCGAGTTGAAATTCTACTCTGCAATCTAAAATTGTTCTCGGGGACTGCCCTCGTCCAAATTTGCTCTAAGTGTTTTTACTCGGCTTGGTCCTTTGTCTATTCGGTTGCTCCACTTCAGAACTCATAAGTGCATTGAGTACTGTGTTTAAACCTATATGCCAACTCTTCGACTCTGCTGCTGTCCGAAACCCGGCTTCATGGCAAGCAAGAGAACAAGCAAAAGGTCAATGAGCACACGAAAATCACTAAGGAAGAAAGAGTGCAGGAACCGAGTAGATTGTCGGTTACTTTGTGTTCCCTGTTTTCGTCTTCTCGGCTAAGTGGTGGGCTGCGTTACCATGATTGTTGCTAGCGGCTAAGTATTTGCAGCCCTGCTACTTGATTCTTGTGACTCGAATACCAAACAAGCGACAAGTCGCAGGTAGAGCAGAGATGAAAAGACAGGGTGAATAAGAAATGCTACTCGGGGACTCGCATGGAAACACAACTCGGCACTAAGCCAGTGTCGTTCAAATTGATTAATGTCCACATAAACAGAGTGGGCATAAAAACTGAGTAGCAAGCAAGATAAAGATAGTCTGTTACATCTGCTCCCGGCATTCCGGGGATCTGATAAGAGTTCAAGTGAAAAAAGATTGCAGGTTGCTTCAAGTTGAGGAGGCAGTGTTCTCGGCGCTCGCCTTGGCTGATGTTTCATCGGCGGCGGTCTTGGCAGCAGTTTCTTCAGTGGCGGTCGCAGCAGCTGTTCCTTCGGTGCTAGCTTGAGTGGCATCCGCTCCCGTCTGGGCGGTGGCGGATTCCGTCATCTCGGCATCTTGCTGGGCGGCGGCCTGGTCAGAAGTGGCCGTGGCCACCGAGACGGGTCCTGGAGCCGAGGAGGAGCAGGAAGCGTGGCCAGGAGGGGGCACCGTGTCGTCGAGAGCAGCACCTGAGGAGGTGCCGAAGTCGAGTGGCTCGCTGTCGATGTGCGCCCCTTCGTCTTCATCGCTACTCGCGACGACGGTGGCTTTTCCCTTTCCGGCCTTGCCCTTGGGAGATTCGAAGAAGCCGTCAAGGTCTTCGTCTTCATCATCGTCTTCTTCGTCCTCGTACTCGGTGTCGGGTTCGGGGACGCCCTCGATGTAGACCTCCGTCTCGGCGCATTCTGCGACCTCATACGCGATCTGCTTGCGCAAGGCCACGCTCTCGGCATCCGTCTCCCACTTGGAATCATTGCGCTTCCCGCGGATGAGCTGCATATCGAGGTTTTCATACCAAGATGCTATGCAGAGAAGCATCACGTCCGCACCAGCACGGGCTCCAGAGGCTCGCCATTTTTTCAGCTCGGCCTTCACGTTCTCCAGCTTGTGGGCGAGATCCCGCATGTTCCTTGGCTGGGGGTCATGAGGCCAGAACAGCCGGTGGAGCTCGAAGCCCGCATGCATCAAATCGGTTCCGACGCCGGCCAACTGTTCGAAGTAACCTTTGAGCACCAGCAAGCTGTCCTCGATATCAGCCCTGGTGTCAATTGGCTCACCCAGCGAAAGGCGAACTGCTCGGGCCTTGGCTACCGTAGGCGCAGAGGAAGAATCAAGACGAGGCCAGATGTCTGAAATAGCAAGTGGCAAGATCAAAAACCGGGAAGAAAAAAAGAGGCCGAGAAGGAACAAGACCGAGAAGAAAAGATGCAATGAAGAGAAAACTTACCGATCAGTTGGCGGCGCAGCTGCTGCAGCTTGGTTCTCCAGGACTCCTCGCTGCCAATGTGTTTTTCTTGGATCAGGCGCAAGCTGTCCATCTGAGCGAAGAGATCAGCGTTGGTTTTCTTCAAAGTTTCGCACTCAGCCTCGAGGGCCCTCTCCTTGGCCTTGAAAGTGGTCTCGGCCTTGGCCTTCTCGGCGATTGCCTTGTCCCTCTCGGCGCCAATCTTGACGGCATCTTGGAGTGCTTTCTGAAGCTGGACCTGCAGCTTCTCCATCTCGGTGGTGTGGTCCTTCACCAGAGTAATGGCCTGGTCGGATAGCTGTTTCTCCACCTCCGCTGGCTTGACGCAATCTTGGTGTGCCTCAGCAAATGACTTATGATCTTCTGCGAAAAGATAGATGAGGTTAGTAAATAAGCAGAGAAGAACCAAATTCAAGGTCACACCGAGTAAACAAGCAAACTCACCTTCAAGTCTCTTTATGGTGGCCTCGGCGTTCTCCACAAAGCTACGGCATTTTTCATGTTCATCTGCCAAGGCCTTTAGTTTTTTTGCAGAGAAGGAAGGGTTAGCGCGTAAGAAAGCAAAAGCGGGCGTAAACATAAAACGCAGAAACCGCGTAGCTACAGGTGTACCTTGCACTTCAGCCAGCTGTTGGGTGCTGGTCGTGGCATCTTTGCTCGCGGCCTCAGCCATTGCTTTCTCCTTCTCCAGTACGGCGATACGCCTCCTGGCGATGGAGTGGTTCCAGAGAAGGATGCGGTATAAATGGGTCCGCTTAAGGACGCTATCCTGAGAAGCGAGAAGAAAATGAGATAGGCAAAGCAGGGAAGATTCAGCCCGAGTAGGAGGCTACTCGGAGAGTATCCATCTACTCGACCCAAATCTCGGGGACTGGGGGTGATGGTAAGAAAGAAGAAAGGCGAGTAGAAGAGAAGAAAATTCAACTCGGAAAAGGCAAGAAGGACTTACTGCGTAGGACTGTTCGATGTCCTCGGCATTCTTGCGATGCAAGAACATCTTGGCTGCAAGGGTTGCGGTCTCGGTGGAGACGGACATGGGCTTGTGTCCCAGATCAACCTTGTTCCAATCCACTCGGTAGTGGTCGATGGAGCCAAGGGTCAAGCCGTGCCATTTCTCCTCTCCGAGAACCCTGCTGTCCCACCTGGCGTTGATGTGGCCAACAGTGTCCAAAACCTGTTCAAGACCCTTGGAGGTTATTGGTTTGTCTTGAACTCCACGAGAAGCAATGTTGATAGACTGGGGTTGGCTTGGATCTGGAGGAGGGGAGTTCACGGCTACAACTTTCCTTCCCCTCTGGATAGCTAAAGCTTTGTCCTTGGGAGGGAAGCCGATTGTGTGCTGTTGGCTAACCTCGATCATGTACTCCGGGTAGCAAGGCTGGCCAGCAGCGCGAGCGTCCGCGGAGAGCGCAGCAGGAATCGGGCCGGACTCGCGGATCACGAGCGCTCCGCTTGAGGGTGTACTCTGGTCTCTGGCCCGTTTCTTCGTTTGCTCCTTCTCAACCCTCTGCTTCTCGGGATCCGCAGTCTTCTTCCCGTCAGCCTTGGCCTGCGCCTTCTCGGCGACTGCCTTCTCGGCATCTTGCTTCTCGGCCTTCTTCTGCTCAGCCTTGGTTTTCTTCTGCTCAGCCTTGGCCTTCTCAGCAGCTTCCTTGTCAGCAGTCTCCTTCTCGGCCTTGGCCTTCTCAGCAGTTTCCTTCTCGGATTCTCTTCTGACAACCTCGTCCCTCAGAGCTTCCAAGGCTCGCTGCCTGGTTACTCGCCTGGCAGGAGGGCTGGATGTATCCTTGGTCTTCGACGGCGAGGAGGAGGTTGGCGGTGTAGGGCCTTGCGCAGCTGGCGGTGTAGGGCCTTGCGCAGTTGGTGCGGTAGGGCCTAGCGCAGTTGGTGGCGCCGCAGTTCCATCGCCTTGTGCAGCTCCTGGCTGGGCGCTACTCGGCGTCACGCCCGGTTGCGCGCTGCTCAATGGATAAGCAGTGGCATCTGTGGCGGTGGTGTCTTCTGCTCGCTGCTCGGCAGCGAGGCTATCTTGTGCAGCAGCCCCTGTGGCGGGCTGCTCTTGATCTGCTTCAGGCCGCTCGGCGGCGGCGCTGTCTTGCATCACTTGGTCTTGATTCTCCTCGGCATTGCTGGCCGGAGGAGAAGGGGGTCTCTCGTCGTGGACGGCGGTGTCCTGTGCTGCTGGTTCTGACGCTGCTCCTTGTGCTGGATTGGCAGCAGCAGCATTGGCGTCGCGGTCCTCATCATCATCGTCCAGGTTGACCAGAGGAACTGGTTTCTTCTTGGCTTGGTCGGACGCGAGAGCTGCATTCGCGTCCATAGGAGGACTGCAGAGAAAGGGAAACTAGAAATCAGAAGGAATTTGGGAAAATAATACCATGCGAGAAGGGAAACGACCGAGAAGAGGGCTTACGCGGTGGTGCACTTGAGCTCTCGTCTGGTTCTCTTCGCAACCGCCTTCTTCTCGGCGGGCTTCTTCCGCTTGGCGGGAGGCGCTGGCGCATCGCTACCGGCCCGTTTGCGGGTCTCAGGAGCGGCAAGGGACAGGGGCTTGACGACTAGGGGCGCATCGCCCTCGTTCTCGTCTTCGTCCTCGTCGTCCTTGTCCGCGGCAACTTCATCTGGGAATCCAAGAGAAAAGAGGAAAGAATCAGAAACAGCACACGAGGGATTGGAGCTTCTCGGAAGCAAACAGAGTGACAGTGTAGTTACCGTCAAAATCCTCATCGGACCAGGTGCGGAGAGCGTCGCGCTTGTCAGGGACGGGGGAGCGAGTAGGGTTGGCCTGCTCCGCAGCATCAAAGGAGGGCACATCATCCTCCTCACGGTCAGGAAACCAGTTGCCCTCAAAGACCTCGCAGCTCTCAATTATCTGGCGAGTGAGAACCTGAAAAGCAGAAAAGGATCACAAACTAGCCGAGAACCAGGAAGGAATCCTACTCGGATAGGCGTGCAGGTACAAAGCACACAAAGCCTAGGCGGTTTACTAAGCATTCTACCCGGATAGGCGTGCAAACACAAAGCATACTAAGCCTAAGCATGTTTGCCGAAAGGTATTACTCGGAAGGGCGTGCAAGTATGAAGCACATTGAGCCTAAGAGTTGTTCTCTAGTAGGCTATCCGGCAAGGCGTGCAAGCATGAAGCACATTAAGCCTATGCAATTCGGCTAAATGTCCTACTCGGAACACGAGGCAATTGCTAGCTAATGCAAGGAGGAGAAGTTATCTACTCGGAAATTTATGCAGAGAGCAAAGTAAGGAAGGCTTACCCGCTCAATCGGTTTTGTACGGCTGTACGGGACGAACCCATATTGCCAGTGGTCGCCAAGGCTTGTCGTCAAGATGTTCCTGGCGTGCCAGGGGACGTCGATGTTGTCGATCTCGATGGTGGTGGTCCTGGTGCAGTCGCGGGGCCCTCCCATGTAACACATGAGATGGCACCGCTCCTGCAAGGGCAGTACTCGGCGCTGGATCCAGCAGGCCACCGGGTCGTCGTTCTTGAGGCCCTCCGCCTTGAGCCAGCCGAGTCGGTTCTCCATCTCGATGGCGTCGTCGTCGTTGACGGGCTTGTCCTTCCAGTACATCCCGATTGGAGCGCGATTGCACCAAACGGGCAGATTGATTCTGTCGTTCACCGGGGCTCCTGGCGCGGCGGCAACGTTCCTGACGTAGAGGAACGTCTTCTGCCATAGCTTGACGGAGTCCAGCCCCTTGATGCGGGGGTGGTTCGTCCCGGACCGCTGCACCATCATGGCGCAGCCGGTGTCCGTGGCGCGGGCGACGCCCGCGGAGTCCTTCTTCCCGGTAGACTGCTGGCGCAGGTGGAAATACCTGAGCCACGTCTCCCACGTGGGCCGGACGCCGAGAAAGGCCTCGCAGACCACGGCGTGGTACGCGAGGAAGACGACGGCGTTCGGCGGCAGATGGTGCATCTGGATGCCGAAGTGATTGAGGAATTTCCTCATGAAATCCGAGGCGGGTAGCCCGAACCCACGCTCGAAGTGCGCCAGGAATACGACGCGCTCTCCCTCCCGCGGTGACGGCACGATTTCGCCGTCCGGCGCCCGGCACTCCACGCCGGGAGGGACTCGCCGGGTATTGACGAGCCATGCGCAATCCTCCGCGGTGACGCAGGAACCGACCCAGCCTGACTTGGCCATTGTGGTGAGTTGAGAAGGTGGGAGATTTTGAGTGGAGTTGGCTGGCGGATTGAGTCCGCGGCAGCGCGAGAGCTTGCGCGGCGGCGGAGAGCACGGTGGCGGAGAAGAGCAGGAGGCGGAGAAGGAATAGTGCGAGGAAGGGGAAAAGAAAGCTACCGGCGGGTATTTATATCCCCTCCGCGAGTTTACCGTTACCGTCTCGGGAGTGGGATCGATTGTGCCGTGTGGCGGATCCTGTGGCCGGCTAGAAACGCACACAAGCGCCGGTTGCGCGCGTAATGGCCACAGTGGATCCCACCACCGAATCGTGGCCTATAACTGCACTTGATGGGACATGACGGCCGGTGGGCCCATTGCGTGAAAACTGGACGCGTGGCAGGTCGTGTCCTGGGCAACCAAACGACAAGGTCGTGGATGCTTGACACGTGGGCAGTGCCTGCGTGAAGGGCTGGATGTTGCTCTGCGCTGCAGAGGCTCAGTTTGCGAATTTTCGCTAAGTCTTTTTACTCGGAAGCAGAGTAGAAAGCAAGTGCTACTCGGAAGAGAGGAAACTCAAGGTACTTTCCAGATAGCTACTCGGAGGACCTACTCGGCATCTTGAGGTTCGATGGTTGAGATGCAAAGGCTGGTTTTAAGCTGGCAGAGCCTAGTGAACAAGTTCGCAAGACTCAACCAGCTTCGGGGACTGCTGTCGGGGGGTTACCCCCGAGTAGGGTAAAGACAGGTGGTAAAGGCCGCTTACAGTAGAAGGTTTGGTCGAGTAGCCGACTACCAGGTACTCGCTACCCGGTCGACTGCTACTCGGTCTCACCTCAAGATGACCAGAAGGAGATATCAATCAATTTCTACCCTGACGAGTAGAAGGTTTGGCCCGAGTACAATTGGCGGGAAGCTACTCGGGCCAGAAAGTCAAAGGAGCCGTTCTGACACAGGATCCCGCGTATCCTGGGTCCGTACTTGGCAGCATTCGAACTACTGTTCACGTGGGGACGGCCTACCTGACAGTGACAGCATGGAAGCAGGCCGTGGCAGGATAAGGGGGGCCTACTCTGTGCCTAGGTACAGTGATACCAGTCTGTCCCCTAGTTTTGCCCAACGACTTTACAGAAGCAGCCAAGGTTAGGAACCAAAGCTGTCAGCGGGTACTCGGAGAAAGGACGGTGTGTACACTATGTCGACACTTGTTTAGATTTGGACGTATCCGGCTGGGCACCGTGTATATAAGGTGCCCCGCCGCCTCCTGCGCGAGGCACGAACTCATTCCATGCTCGACCACGTTCATAGTGAACCCTAGAAACCCTAAGTTCTTGACCTAGCTCTACTCGGAGAGGAGGAAAAGGCTACTCGGTAGCGATATCATTTGTACTGTGGCTACTCGGAGAGACATCGAAATACACAGAGAAAGGCAGGAGTAGGGGTTTTACCTCCTCACGAGGGCCCTGAACCTGGGTATATCGTGTTGTTTGTGTTGTGTGGATCTTACCTCACGCGGCTACTCGTCGCGTGATCCCTCCCCGGACACCTCCAGCGTCCATCGTCCCCACATCATTAGCCATCCCATGGCATCTGCCGTGACACCACCACGACAATGCCCTTAGATCGTCATAGCTCGAGGAGGACAAGAGGCTCAAGCATCATGCTTAACCAACTAGAGAACACATGGCCATGGGTACATTATACATGGATGGGGCATGCGATGGTTTACATCAAATTAAAATCAAAAGGCAGCTCCGAGGAATAAATGGTCGAGTGTAACATCCCAAGTATGAAAAACCATCCCTAGAATGTTTGTTTCTTGTTTATTAAAGTTTTGCATCATGTCATCATACTCATGAATTGTTTGCATTTGTTTTGCATCTGTTTGCATCTGTTTTTATTTGTTTTCACCTTTGAAATTCAAACATTAATCAAATGCTTTGTTTCATACTTGTTATGTTACCACTTTCCAAATAAAAGGTTCAAATAAAACTCCCATTTGTTTCCATGAAAAATAACCAAAAGCTAAACTATTAAATTGTTCCTTAATAACCCACTTAATTCAAATTGCATTCAAAATTCAAATCCAATAGCATTTTACAAACAGCACCCAATTTGAAGTTATGAAAATTACCAAAACATTCTAATCTTTTGTTTCCATTTTTTTAAACTAAAGGTTCATGCCATTTAAATCTTGTTTCAAATATTTCAATCAATAATCAAATTCATACAAATTTGAATTAATTTACAAACAGCAAGTTATTTTGAACTTTTTGAAAATCAAAGTTTGGCAAGTGTTGCTGTTACATGTTTTGAACCATACCAAATTTTCTCAAAATTTTCCTAACTCAAAACCATCTATTTTCTTCCTAATTCTATTTCTGCAAAAAAAAAAAGAAACAGAGAAAAAAAAACAAAAAAAAAACAAAACGAAGAGGAGGGGAGCCAGCACGGCCCAGCCCACTCCCAGCGGCCTGGTACCGTTTCGCTCCACCCCTCTCTTTTCTTCCCCGCGTACGGCACGCCATCCACCGGCGCCACGTCGACGCCGTCATGCGCCGACGGCCAGCAGCGCCCCCTAGCCCCTATAAGATACCCCCTAGGCCCCCCGAGCTTGCCCTAGCTACCTACCTCCCTCCTCCCTCGAGCTGCGCCTCCATTTTCCCTCTCTCCGCCGCGATCTCCCACCTCTCTGTACCTCACCGGAGAGCCCACCTCTGAATCCACCATGACCGCCGCCGTTGCCGTGCTCCACCTTCCCACTTAGCCGCGGGAATCACACCGCCGCAGCTTCCTCGTCGTCGTCAACACCCCAGCTTGCACAGAGGGAGACCACAGCGCCGCCGCCATCCTCTCCCTTGCCGCCGGCGACAGCAACCTGCCCCGAGCCTCTGCTTCGTCTACGGCGAGGGTGAGCAGCCACCTCCCATCCTCTCCTTCCTCTCTCTCACGTCGCGAGCACGCACGCACACGAGCAGCACCCACACACTAACGCCAGCGCGTCCACGGTGAGCAGCAGTCCCCGCCGGCGAGCATCGATCTGTCGTCAGTTTCAGTCGTGAACAAAATTCAGTTTCGTCAGGCGCTAGCCGCTAACTGAACTATTTCCTATCTGCGCTTGCTATACTGACAAGAACACATCGCTACCGCACTGGTAACCACACTTGCGCGCGCGCCCCAGGGTGCGGGTTCGAGCCCTGCGCCCGCGGAATAAACCCCAATTTTTGCACGGGCTGCTGACAGGCTGGCCCCCTCTGTCAGTGGATGGTGCTGCCACGCGTGCACACGCGGGCCACCGTGGCCCAGGGGCCCTCTGTCAGTGGCAGTGGCTAGCCACTGCAGAGTAAAATTGTTTTTTTAGCTTTTCTTTTTTTAAATTAAATCCTTTTCATTTACAGATTGGTCCTCAAATTTAAAATGTGAATAACTTCTAAATTACAACTCCAAATAATATAAATAAAATATGTTTGTTGAACCAAATTTAATTCTCTACCTGTTTATAACATTTGTATTCTGTTTTGAATAATTCAAATGCATTCAAATTTCAAATTCAAACAATTCATTTGAAATTCAATTAATTGCATAACTAATTCATACTTAATCCAAATAATGCAAATAAAATATGTTTTCCATGCTATTTTGAAACACCTTTCCAAATATAAATTTTGTTTCATGATTTGAATAATTAAAATTGCTTAAATAATTTAAACCTTGTTTAAATCATTTAAATTTGCTAAATTCATAACTTGCTCAAATTAAATTATTTTTGAACTTATAAAATATGTTTTCAAACTAGAAAAGTATAACCTTTTCAAATATGAATTTGAATTTATGTTCTAAACAAATAAAATTCAAATAATATTCATACTTGAATTTAATTCATTTAAATCTTGTTTAAACTTGTTCAATTCATAAGTAAATCATGGTAATTCCTTTTTCCATAATTGAAACATGTATTCCACCTAAAATTTTGTGTACTTTCCAAATATGAATTTTTTATTTTGAACAATTTAAATTGGTGAAAACAACAAATAATTGTGTAACACCTTTAAGTAACCAAAATTCCCTAACTTAATAAATAAATTTCTAAACTTGGTAAACCCTATTTTAAATTGTTTCTATTGTTGTTATTTTGCAGTTTTCCTCATCCATGCATCATACTAAACCACTTTCACCTGTTGGTTAGTTGTAAAACAATTGTTTCAACCATAATTCATGGACCTTTTCCATATGCAACCCAAATTGCATGTGGGTCCATTTAATCATGTATTGTTTCCCATGTCAACTAGTTTATTTCTATGCATCTATTAAATGGTCATGCATCATCCATGATTGTGCACTATGCCATGTTATTGATTGTTTATCTCTCTGCGTTGTTTGTTTGCTTCTTCTCGGATAGATGACGACGTTGAGACAGACGATACTTACGACACCCCTTCTGAGGATCTAGCTCAGTACCAGGCTGCTGAGTTTGCAGGCAAGTATTCACTCACATGAACCATTGTGTTCCCTTCAACATTGGTTACCGATACTTTCCGTTGTCTATTTCTGCTAGCCCTATGAATCGTTGCTTCTGTTCGAACCTATCACATGATATCCCTTAATCCTGATATTGCCTCACCTCCATACCTATTCCCGTTGTTTGTTGCCCGTGTCTTACTAGCATGCTTAGGGTTGTTTTGCTCGAGTCTGTTGCCCGTTACTTTCTGTTACTATATTCTATTATGTTCTGGGGCTCGATGTTTAAACAATCAACCTGTTAATTTTGAGGTAATAATAATTTGATGATAAGGCACCGGCAGGAGGCCCGGCGTGGTTTTGAGGCCTGCTAGTGTCGACCCTAATTAGGAAAAGGGTCTTGTCTACTGATCCATGATGAGCGCACTATCCGCATGTGGGAAGCGTGTATGGGCGCCCCCCTCAATTTGATTCGATTCGCATCTCGTCCAAATCGCCTCATTTAGTTCGGGTTTTCCATTTGCCGCATGCATATGCAGGTGCGAACCCTTGGTACCAGGGTGGAACTTTTGTAGTCGGCATTTAGGGAGACACGTTCTTAGAGTGCTATGAGGGTCCCCTTTTCTTTGTGGGGCTTGATTAGCCGTGTGCTCACTACACGGGGTTCTTTGGGCTTGATGCGAAGAAGAGTTGAGTTGTGTTGAGTGCCCCGCTTGGTGGGAGGCATTCCATCTGGCGGGTTATTCTTACGTGTACGGCCAAATTGGTGCACCCCTGCAGGGATAAATCTTCTCGAGAAACCGTGTTTTCTGCGGTTATGGTTAACTTGGTGAAAGTACTGGCTAACAAGTACTCAGAACAACTTACACCTAACTAATGATAACTTGACTAGTAATAGTCTTATTGACACAATAACTTGACCCATCATTAATCCAACTGTGTGAGTTATCCTCGGATTGCTTCTTTGGATAAGGGGCGAGATCCAGGATGGGTTTTGTTTGGAGTTAGTTATAGCTGGTTACGATACGCCATCTTATCTCCTTTTCTGTTAGCCAGAAGTTGTTGTATGTTCTGTAGTTGGTTAGTGCAGCCAGCTGCCGCATCTTTTGTATCACCCTTTCTTCCGTTGAACCCAAAGCATCTGTGCTTGGTGTTGACGGGTTACACTTTGGTGAACTGTGAGTCTTGCTTGCCAGTACGTTTATGTACTGACCCCTTTGGGGCTGTGGTTTCCGCAGACTACGCTTACGAGGATCCCCGTGATGGCTACTACGTGGAGTTTGACGAGGCTGCTGACGAGTAGATAGCGGACCTGGGCAGGATCCGAGACATCATGGATGGGCTCCGTCTTTTCGTTTCCGGCTTCTTAAGCCTATTTGGATTTTGTCTGTACTCAGACCCTTTGAATGCTTCCGCTGAGATGTAATGATGATATGTTGGGACATGTGTCCTCTGGATGATTGTATTTGCTATCTCTGCTCTAGTGAGAGCTATTTGCACCTTATTTCAATCTTTTGTGTCTTAGAGATATGTTGTGCTATCATTCTGTTAAACGCCGTTGACGTACCATGTGTGTATGGTATGAAGTACGTCAATGGTAGTATCCTGATTTCTATGGGATGGTTTACGTAGACGATGAACAGTAGGGGTTGGTTGTCACACATACGTGTGTTGGCCTACTCGTAAGAGATGCGGGTGCCGGTAAGCCCCGTAATCCAATCAACTACTGTTCAACGGAACTGCGAGTATCCTCTAGAAGTCCGGGTGCGACAAATGGTATCAGAGCCTGTCTGCCTGTAGGATCCCTTTTACTGGTCGCAGTTGAGTCTAGAAACTATTTTGTAGCTATATAGGAAAAATGAAACGTGAGAGTAGGAATTCTATTCTTTTTCTTCTTTCCCCACCCACCCTCCCTTTTCTGGTAAGGAAGTGCAACGTTGTTTTCCCTTCTCATCTAAACTTTCAAGTTAGGTTTTCACATATCCTGGTTTCTCTAGGATAGTTATATCTACTAGACCATAGGAATGGAGGTGGTTGTGACATGATTTATCATGTTGCCTACTCATGATTGAGAACGGAGGCGTGTAAGCCCCGGAAGCAGATCCTCTATTCCTTAAGTAGTAGATATTGATCCTCTAGAAGCCCGGATGGGTTTTTCCGTAGTACCTCAGGAGTTTTTGGTCTCGTGTTTCCCGTTGTTGCTTCGATATCCTGATCTTCTCAACATCCTTTTCGTCCGTTGAAACCTTGTTGTTGCTTTCCACTTCAGTTCTTCTACCGGCGTCTAATCAAAACTTCCCCGATCATCTGCAGATGGATCTCAGGTTCTACCCGCAGGTGGTTCGGATGACTCGTTGTGAGAGCACCGCCGGTTATCTGGAGATGCTGAGGGACATGGTCACTTATGTGGGGTTCCGTTGGGCACCAGAGTACCAGGTCTACGAGCAGCAGCGAGAGTTTGACCAGACCTACTACCAGGCTATCGTCTGCATTCTGTCAGATGATGGCATGAACGTCGTCCACCGCTACGAGGCAGTAGGTTCCACAGTGGATATGGCTGTGCAGCAGGCAGCTTATGTGAGTCTCACCGTCCTTCGTGCTGACTACTGGGGATTTGACGATTCTATCTATCGCCACATCCCCCGTGGTTACATCACTTCGGAGGGAGCTCACTTCACTCTCTACGACAACTTGGATGTTTATGAGCATGATAACTCCAGGCTGCACACCACCGCTCAGTTTGTGAGGCACAGTGACGCAGTTGCCAGCACACTATCTCAGGAGTTGGCTTCAGTCAGAGAGCAGCTCTACCTTGCTTTGACTCGTCTGGCGACGTACACCACAGACTTTGTTGGAGATGAGCGCTTTGCACGTTTCGAGCAGCCAGTTGGTCGTCGTCTGCTAGATGCTGGAGGTTACGAGCCGATCAGAGGTCCACTCCTCAACCTCGGTGCTGGTTACACTGGGATTCCACGCTTTGGAGCACAGGGAGTCGACGCTATGTACTTCACCACACCTAGAGTCGCTCTCAGACCACGTCAGATCTATGTGGATCGTCGTTCTATCTACTTTCGTGGGCGTGCTCCTCACCGTACCTCTCGCCGTACTACTCACCGTCGTCCTGCGTGATGAGCATGGGAGTACCGATGTATCCATCCTTAGCTATGTTTAGTTATCCTTTCGCATTCGAACCATTTGTGGTGTGTTGTATATTCTGATGTATTTGAACATGTGATGATGTACTTGTTGGTTATCTATTCATGCGTCGGAATAATCTCTCTTTCGGTTTCCGAGTCTATCCTTTTCTATTGTTGTGCTAAAATGCATTTCCATTCAGGATGCCGCCAACAAGGAACACCCCGCCTGAGCCACCGCCAATCACGGAGCTGTTGACTCAGATGACCCAAATCATGGCACAGATGGCCCAGTTCCAGACTAACCAGCACAACAACCAGAATGCTCCACGATTCAGCATCAAGGAGTTTCTCAGTCTGGGGCCGAGAGCTTTCGTGGCAACACGGGAGCCTCTGGATGCTGATGACTGGATCCGTGAGATAGCTAGGGCTCTCGAGATTGCTCACGTTGCTGAGGAAGACAAGGTCAAGTATGCCTCCTACCTCCTGAAGGGTCAGGCAGCTACTTGGTGGGAGAACTACCAGACCATGAGAGCTGTGTCGTGGTGGTGTCACGGCAGATGCCATGGGATGGCTAAAGATGTGGGGACGATGGACGCTGGAGGTGTCCGGGGAGGGATCACGCGACGAGTAGCCGCGTGAGGTAAGATCCACACAACACAAACAACACGATGTACCCAGGTTCAGGGCCCTCGTGAGGAGGTAAAACCCCTACTCCTGCCTTTCCCTATGTATTACGGTGTCTCACCGAGTAGCCACAGTACAAATGGTAACGCTACCGAGTAGTCCCTTGCCCCTTTCCGAGTAGAGCTAGGTCAAGGACTTAGGGTTTCTAGGGTTTCTAGTGAGGCACTATGGGAGCATATGAGCATTCCTCTACCTCTGCGAGCGTGCCTCGCGCAGGAGGCGGCGGGGCACCTTATATACATGGTGCCCAGCCGGATACGTCCAAATCTAGACAAGTGTCGACATAGTGTGCACATCGTCCTTTCTCCGAGTACCCGCTGACAGCTTTGGTCGTTGGTCTTGGCTGCTTCTGTAAAGTCGTTGGGCAAAACTAGGGGACAGACTGGTATCACTGTACCTAGTCACAGAGTAGGTCCCCCTTATCCTGCCACCGACTGCTTCCATGCTGTCACTGTCAGACAGACCGTCCCCACGTGAACAGTAGTTCGAATGCTGCCAAGTACGGACCCAGGATACGCGGGATCCTGTGTCAGAACGGCTCCTTTGACTTCCGGCCCGAGTAGTTTCCCGCCAAAGGTTCCCGCCAATTGTACTCGGGCCAAACCTTCTACTCGACATGGTAGAAACTGATTGATATCTCCTTCTGATCATCTTGAGGTGAGACCGGGTAGCAGTCGACCGGGTAGCGAGTACCCGGTAGTCGGCTACTCGGCCAAACCTCTCTTCTGCAAGCGGCCTTTACCACCTGTCTTTACCCTACTCGGGGGTAACCCCCCGACAGCAGTCCCCGAAGCTGGTTGAGTCTTGCGAACTTGTTCACTAGGCTCTGCCAGCTTAAAACCAGCCTTTGCATCCCAGCCATCGAACCTCAAGATGCCGAGTAGGTCCTCCGAGTAGCTATCCGGAAAGTATCTTGAGTCTCCTCTTTCCGAGTAGCACTTGCTTTCTACTCTGTATCCGAGTAAAAAGACTTAGCGAAATTTCGCAAACTGAGCCTCTGCAGCGCAGAGCAACATCCAGCCCTTCACGCAGGCACTGCCTACGTGTCAAGCATCCACGACCTTGTCGTTTGGTTGCCCAGGACACGACGCCACGTGTCCAGTTTTCACGCCGTGGGCCCACCGGCCGTCATGTCCCATCACGCGCACTTACTGGCCACGATCTTGTAGTGGGATCCAATGCGGCCGTTACGCGCGCGGTTCTCGCGTGTGTGCGTTTCTAGCCGGCCACAGGACCCACCACACGCCACAATCGATCCCACTCCCGTAGCGGTAACGGTAATCTCGCCGAGGAGGTATAAATACCCCCGCGGTAACTTCCTTTTCCCCTTCCCTGCTCATTTCCTCTTCTTCCTCCCGTTCTTCTCCGCCATCGAGCGCTCCGCCGCCGCACTAGCTTCTGCGCCGCCGCGGACTCGCTCCGCCACCAACCCCGTCTGATTTTTCGATTCTTCCACTCGCGACCATGGCCAAGTCCTGCTGGGCCGGTTCTTCCATCACCCAAGCCAACCTCGCCTGGCTCGTGAACAAGAGAAGGGTTCCCCCCGGCGTGGAGTGCCGGGCACCCGACGACGAGGTCGTGCCCAAGCCCAGGGACGAAGAGCGCGTGGTGTTCATGTCCCACTTCGAGCGCGGATTCGGGCTGCCAGCATCGGACTTCATGCGTAAGTTCCTGAATCACTTCGGGCTGCAGATGCACCATCTGCCGCCCAATGCAGTCGTTTTCCTCGCATACCACGTCGTGGTGTGCGAGGCCTTCCTCGGCATCAGGCCCACCGTGGAGACGTGGCTCCACTACTTCCATCTCCGCCAACAATCCGTCGGGAAGAAGGACAGCGCGGGCGTTGCCCGCGCCACCGACGTCGGCTGCGCCATGATGGTGCAGCGCAACGGGACGAACCACCCCCGCATCCAGGGGCTGGATTCCTGCCGAATGTGGCAGCAAACGTTCTTCTACGTGAGGAACGTTGCCGCCGCTGATGGAGGCCCCGTCGACGATCGGATCAACCTGCCCCCTTGGAGCAAGCGTGCTCCACTCGGGTCGAATTGGAAGGAGAAGCCCGTCAACGACGAGAACGCCACCGAGATAGAGACGCAACTCGCCTGGCTGAAGACGCATGGCCTCAGGAATGACGACCCAGTAGCGTGCTGGATCAAACGCCGGGTGCTTCCTCTGCAGGAGCGATGCCACCTCATGTGTTACATGGGAGGGCCTCGCGATTGCACCAGGACCACCACCGTCGAGATCGACGATGCTGACGTTCCCAGGCTTGCCAGGAACATCCTGAAGACCAGCCTCAACGAGAAGTGGCGGTACGGGTTCCTCCCGTTCAGCCGTAGGACTCCAATCTTGCGGGTATGTCTCCCTTACTCTGTTTTCATCTCAGCCTTCCGAGTAGATAGCTTCTCCTTTCGCCTCGACTGGCAATCGCCTTGTGCACCGAGTAGGACACTTAGCTAAATCGCCTTAGGCTTAGTGTGCTTTGTGCCTGCACGCCTCGTCGAGTAGGAATTTTTAGAAAAAAGGCCTAGGCTTAGTGTGCTTTGTGGGTGCACGCCTACCCGAGTAGAGTTCTATTCTGGTACTCGGCTAACTTGTGATCCTTCTCTGCCTTTCAGACTCTTACTCGCCAGCTCACTGAAAGCAGCGAGGTCTTCGAGGACAACTGGTCCAAGGATCGCGAGGAGGATGATGTACCCCCCTCTGATGACGCGGAGCAGAGCAGCCCCGCTCCCGAGAAGCGCGACGTCCTTAACACTTGGGCGGACGATGGCTCCGACGGTAATAGCATCCTCATCTTGCTTGTTTCCGGGAAGCATCAACTCCTTGTATTGCTATTTCTGATTCACTTCTTCTTTCCTTTGAATTTCTCAGATGAGGCCGCTGCGGAGAAGGACGACCAGGATGAGGGCGAGAACGATGGTGATGCGCCCCTTGTCGTCAAGCCTCTGTCGGTTGCCCCTCCCGAAGCTCGCAAACGGACAGGCGGCGAAGCACAAGCGCCTCCTGCCAAGAGGAAGAAGAAGCCCGCCGAGGAGGGGGAGGCCTCCGAGAAGAAGAAACTCACCAAGCTCACCACGAAGAGAAAGAGGAAACAGCTCTCTTCCACTACCGCGTAAGCCTCCTTCCCGGTCGTCTTTCTTCTCGCGCAGTGCCATTTTCCCCATTTTCTTCCAATTCCTGATTCCCTTCTCCTCTTTCCGCAGAGCTCCCCTGGACGTGAACGCCGCTTGTGCATCCGGCCAAGCCAAGGAAACTCCAATTCCTCTGATCAACGTCGATGACGATGAGGAGGACAACACTGCCCACGCTGCTGCCGCTAAAGCACCGATCACTTCCGCTCAGGGAGCAGGATCAGAAGCGGCAGCTCAGGACACTGCCGTCCACCCCGAAAGACCAGCTTCTCCTCCGGCTAGCAATGCCGAGGAGGTCCGAGACCAGGATATGCAAGACACTGCCGCCCCCGAGCGGCCTGAAGTAGAACAAGAGCAAACCAGCACAGAGGCTGGTGCACGAGACAATCTTACTGCCGAGCAACAAGTAGGAGACAACACCGCTGCGGACGCCACCGTCACGGATGTTTATCCGTTGCCAGGCGGCGCCCCGAGTAGCGCCCAGCTAGAGACTGCACTGGGCGACGGGTCTGCAGCGCCACCAACTGCGCCGACGTCTTCCTTGCTGCCACAGAGTAAGGACACATCCAGCCCTCCTGGGCGAGTAACCAGGCAACGGGCCCTTGATGCTCTGAGGGATTACTGCTCCGAGAAGGGCCCTTCTGAGAAGGTGACTGCCGACAAGGTGGCTGCCGAGGAGGCCAAGGCCAAGGAGGAAGCCGCCGAGAAGGCCAAAGCCGAGAAAGAAACTGCTGAGAGAGCCAAGGCCGAGCAGAAGAAGGCCAGGGCTGAACAGAAGAAAGCCGAGAGGCGAGCTGCCGAGGAAGCAGTCGCCGAGAAGGCAAAAGCCAAGACAGAGGGGAAGAAACCCGAGGATCCCGAGAAGCAGAGGATCGAGAAGGAGCAGACGAAGAAAAGGGCCAGGGAGCAAGGCGCATCCGCAGGCGGAGCACTCGTGATCCGCGACTCCGGCCCGATTCCTGCTGCACTCTCTGCGGGCGCTCGCGCGGCTGGTCAGCCCTGCTACCCGGAATATATGATTGAGGTTAGCCACCAACACCGCATCGGCTTCCCTCCCCAAGATAAAGCTGTAGCTATTCAGAAGGGGAGGAAGGCAGTAGCCAGGAATACTCCTCCCTTCGATCCAGCCCAGAATAAACCCACCAATATTGCTTCTCGGGGACCCCAAGACAAGCCAATAACCTCCAAGGGTCTTGAGCAGGTACTGGACACTGTCGGCTACATCAGCGCCAAGTGGGACAGCGGGGTTCTCGGAGAGGATAAGTGGCACGGCTTGACCCTTGGCTCCGTCGACCACTACCGCGTGGAGTGGAACAAGATCGACCTGGGACACCAGCCCATGTCCGTCTCCACCGACACCGCCACCCTTGCAGCCAAGATGTTCTTGCACCGCAAGAACGCCGAGGATATCGAACAGAGCTACGCAGTAAGTCTTTTTGCCTTTTCCGAGTTGAATTTTCTTCTCTTCTACTCGCCTTTCTTCTTTCTCACCATCACTCCCAGTCCCCGAGATTTGGGTCGAGTAGGTGGACACTCTCCGAGTAGCCTCCTACTCGGGCCGAATCTTCTCTGCTTTGCCTAACTCATTTTCTTCTCGGTTCTCAGGATAGCGTTCTCAAGCGGACCAACTTGTACCGCATCCTTCTCTGGAACCACTCCATCGCCAGGAGACGCATCACCGCACTGGAGAAAGAGAAGGCAGATGCCGAGGCCGCAAGCAAAAACGCCAATGAGAGCAGCCAGCAGCTGGCTGAAGTGCAGGGTAGGCCTTTTAGCTACGCGGTTTCTGCGTTTTATTTTTACGCCCGCTCCTGCTTTCTTTGGCACTAACCTTTCCTTCTCTGCAGCTAACCTGAAGGCCCTAGTCGACGAGCACGAGAAGTGCCGTGCTTTTGTGGCAGACTCCGAGGCCACCATAAAGAGACTTGAAGGTGAGCTTGTTGTTTACTCGGTTCTGTCTCGAATTTGTTTCTTCTCTGCATATCTGCTGACCTTATCTTATCTTTTCGCAGAAGATTATAAGTCATTTGCTGAGGCGCACCAAGATTGCGTCCAGCCAGCAGCGGTGGAAAAGCAGCTGTCCGATCAGGCCATTACTCTGATTAAGGACCACACCAGCGAGATGGAGAAACTGCAGGTCCAGCTTCAGAACGCGCTCCAAGACGCCGTGAAGATTGGCGCCGAGAGGGACAAGGCCATCGCCGAGAAGGCCAAGGCCGAGACCGCTTTCAAGGCCAAGGAGAGGGCCCTCGAGGATGAATGCGAGACTCTGAAGAAGGCCAATGCTGATCTTTTCGCTCAGATGGACACCCTGCGCCAGATCCAATCAAAGCACATTAGCAACGAGGAATCTTGGAGAACCAAGCTGCAGCAACTGCGCCGCCAACTAGTCGGTAAGTTCTTTTCTTCATTGCATCTTTTCTTCTCGGTCTTATTCCTTCTCGGCTTCCTTTTCTCTTTCTCGGTTTTTGATCTTGCCACTTGCTATTTCAGATATCTGGCCTCGCCTTGAGTCTACCTCTGCGCCCTCGATAGCCAAGGCCCGAGCAGTTCGCCTTTCGCTGGGCGAGCCGATTGACACCAGGGCTGATATCGAGGACAGCTTGCAGGTGCTCAAAGGTTACTTCGAACAGCTGGCCGGCTGCGGGACTGATTTGATGCATGCGGGCTTTGAGCTCCACCGGCTGTTCTGGCCCCATGATCCTGAGCCAAAAAGCATGCGGGCGCTCGCCCTCAAGCTGGAAGGTGTGAAGGCCGAGTTGAAGAAGTGGCGAGCCTCCGGAGCCCGTGCTGGTGCGGATGTGATGCTTCTCTGCATTGCGTCCTGGTATGAGAACCTGGACATGCAGCTCATCCGCGGGAAGCGCAATAACTCCAAGTGGGAGACTGATGCCGACAGCGTGGCCTTGCGCAAGCAGATTGCATACGATGTCGCAGAGTGTGCCGAGACGGAGGTCTACATCGACGGCCCCCCCGAGCCGGACACTGATTATGAAGACGAGGAGGAAGCCGATGTGGAGGACGACGAGGACGACGAGGAGGACATGGACGAATACTTCGCATCTCCCAGGAGCAAGGCCGGGAAGGGGAAGAGCGCCGCCGTCTCGGGTAGCGATGAGGAGGAGCATGCCCACATCGACAGCGAGCCACTCAACTTCGGCACCTCCTCGGGTGCTGCTCTTGACGACACGGTGCCACCTCCTAGCCACACCGCTGGCTCCTCTTCGGCTCCAGGCCCCATCTCGGTGGCCACAGCTACATCCGAGCAGACGGCCACCCAGGATGACGTTGAGATGGAGGAGTCCGCCGCCGTGCAGACGGAAACGGACGCCACCAACAACGAAGAAGCTGCCGAGAAAACCACCGCCGAAGAAACTGCTACCAAGACAGTCGTCGAGGAAACAACTGCCCACGCCAGCGCCGAGAACCTTGCCTCCTCAACCTGAGGCCACCTGCAACTTTTTTTTTTAACTTGAACATTTATCAGATCCCCGGGATGCCGGGAGCATATGTATCAAACAATATTTGTTTTCGCTTGCTACCCAGTTTTTATGCCCACTCAGTTTACGTTGACATTAATCAATTTGAACGACAGTGGCTCAATGCCGAGCTGTGTTCCCATGCTAGTCCCCGAGTAGCTTTTCTTATTCACCCTGTCTTTTCATCTCTGCTCTACCTGCGACTTGTCGCTTGTTTGGTATTCGAGTCACAAGAATCAAAGAACAAGGCTGCAAATACTCAGCCGCTAGAAAACAATCATGATAACGCAGCCCACCACTTAACCGAGAAGACGAAAACGAGGAACAAAGAGTAACCGACAATCTACTCGGTTCCTGCACTTTTTCTTCCTTAGTGATTTTCGTGTGCTCATTGACCTTTTGCTTGTTCTCTTGCTTGCCATGAAGCCGGGTTTCGGACAGCAGCAAAGTCGAAGAGTTGGCATATAGGTTTAAACACAGTACTCAATGCACTTTTGAGTTCTGAAGTGAAGCAACCGAATAGACAAAGGAACGAGCCGAGTAAAAACACTTAGAGCAATTTTGGACGAGGGCAGTCCCCGAGAACAATTTTAGATTGCAGAGTAGAATTTCAACTCGGATGAAAGGGTACATACACATCTTTGCTTACGAATGAAAACGACGAAGTAGAGCTATATTCCAAGGACGCTTGGTTTCCTCTCCAGCTTTATCTGCCCTGTTCGCCTGCGCTGGGCGCACATCTACAAGATAGTACGCGTCATTGTGCAGCGCTTTGCTGACAATGAAAGGCCCTTCCCATGGAGGAGACAGCTTGTGCATCCCGGCTGTGCGCTGCACAAGCCTAAGGACCATGTCTCCTTCTCGGAAAACCCTTGGGTTCACCTTTCGGCTATGATAGCGCCGCAGGTTTTGCTGGTAGATAGCCGAACGTGACAGAGTCAGCTCTCTTGCTTCTTCAAGCAGGTCAACGTCGTCTTCTCGAGCTTCTTTCGCCTCCACCTCAGTGTAGAGGGCTACTCGGGGGGAGTCATGCTCTAAGTCTATTGGCAACACGGCCTCAGCCCCGTATACCAAGAAGAATGGCGTGTAGCCGGTTGACCGGTTAGGGGTAGTCCTTAGACTCCACAACACCGCTGGCAACTCTTCTAGCCAACACCCAGGTGTTTTCAGCAGTGGCTCAATCAGCCTCGGCTTGATGCCAGCCAGTACCATCCCGTTTGCTCTCTCAACTTGCCCATTGGAGGCAGGGTGCGCGACTGACGCAACGTCTAGTCGGATATGCTTATCTCTGCAAAATCGCACCATTGCCCCCTCTGCAAAGTTGGTGCCGTTGTCGGTGATGATACTGTGCGGGTAGCCATATCTCATGATCACATCTTTCACAAACTTCACAGCTGTGACTCCATCGCACTTCCGAATAGGCTTCACCTCGATCCACTTGGTGAACTTGTCCACCATGACCAAGATATGTGTCATATTGCCCTTAGCCGGCTTGAAAGGACCAACCATATCCAAGCACCAAACAGCAAACGGCCATGTGATAGGAATTGTTTTCAACTCGGATGCTGGCACGTGAATCTTACTTGCGAACATCTGGCAGCCGGCGCACTTCCTCACGATGTCCTCAGCTTGCTGCAATGCAGTGAGCCAGTAGAAGCCATGCCGAAAAGCTTTCTTGACTAAAGCCCGAGAAGAGGCGTGATGCCCACACTCTCCTTGATGTATCTCCACCAAGATTTCTTCTCCTTCCTCTGGGCTTACACAGCGTTGCAGCACACCAGTGGCACTTCTCTTATGCAGCACATCTCGGACTAAGGCGTAGCCCTTGGATCTTCTCTGAATCTGCCTCGCAGTCACCTCATCTTCAGGTAAAGTGCCGTCCCTTAGAAAGGATAATATGGGCATTGCCCAACTCGGTGTCTCCCGCACGGGAAACACTGGTTCGTCCATTTCCATTGGGACAGGCTCTGGTGGTTGCACAGGAGGAGTAGGAGCGCTTCTCTGCAGCCCAGATCGATTGGCGAGAACTTCTTCAATGAATGCAACAGCTTCAGGGTTGAGGGCGGCAGTCCCCGGGTAGGGAACGGCAGTCCCCGAGTAGGGAACGGCAGTCCCCGAGTAAGGAATGGCAGTCCCCGAGTAAGGAATGGCAGTCCCCGAGTAAGGAATGGCAGTCCCCGGGTAAGGAATGGCAGTCCCCGAGTATAGGACGGCAGTCCCCGGGTTCCCTGCAGCACTCTCCCAGTCAATCTCCATTGGGTCAGATTCCTCACTTGGCAGAGAAGGGACAAAGATGGATTCCGAGTTGGGGGAAGGCTTGATGGATGGCTTCCTCAAATGCTCCAGGGCAATCCCTGCCGGGATGGACTGCCGAGAAGATCCCAACTTGGACAGCTCATCCGCTGCTTCGTTTTCTGCTCGGTGAATGTGCTGGAACTCACAGCCTTCGAAAAACCCAGTCATTGACTGCACCAGGAAGCGATACGACGCCATGTTGGCATCCAAGGCATCCCAGGTACCCGAGACTTGCTGCACCACCAGATCTGAGTCGCCATAACAGATAATGCGCTGCACGCCAACCTCCTTTGCTACTCGCAAACCATGCACAACTGCCTCGTACTCGGCTACATTGTTGGATGCCTTGAAATGGATCTGCAACACATACTTGAGCTGATCCCGCTTGGGTGATGTAAGCACAACGCCAGCACCAAGGCCTTCTTTCACCTTTGAGCCATCAAAGTGCATCTTCCAATAGTTGGAAACTGGAGCAGGAGGTTCATACTGCATCTCGGCCCAGTCGACAAGAAAATCCGCCAGTACCTGAGACTTGATTGCTTCTCTTCTCGTATACGCGGGAGCGTACGCGGCTAGCTCGATCGCCCACTTGGCTACTCTGCCACTTGCCTCCTTGTTACCCATGATGTCCGAGATGGGAGCTGAGCTCACGACAGTGACGGGATGCTCCTGGAAATAATGCTTCAGCTTCCTGGCGCCCAGGTACACACCATAGGTCATTTTCTGGTAATGCGGGTAGTTCTGCTTGGAGCTCGACAACACCTCGCTCAAATAGTACACAGGGCGCTGCACACTCTTGCCTTCTTCTTCTCGCTCCACCACTATCACCACGCTGACTACTCGGTTAGTCGCGGCAATGTATAGCAGCATAGGCTCCTTGGGTAGCGGACTAGCCAAGACAGGAGCGCTAGCTAACATTGCTTTCAGCTCATTGAATGCTACATCCGCTTGCGGAGTCCAGACAAACTTGTCGCTCTTCTTCATCAGCTGGTACAGAGGCAGAGCCTTCTCGCCCATTCGGCCCAGAAAACGGCTCAGTGATGCCAGACAACCCGTGAACTTCTGCACATCCTTCAATGATCTCGGCAAAGACATGCTTTCAATAGCTTTTATCTTAGACGGATTGGCTTCAATGCCCCGACTAGAAACCAGGAAACCGAGTAGCTTTCCAGCTGGTACACCAAAGGTGCACTTACTCGGATTCAGTTTCATTTTGTACCTGCGTAGGTTAGCAAAGGTTTCCTCCAAGTCGGCAAGCAGAGTATGTGTTTTATTCGTTTTGATGACAATGTCATCTACGTACACCTGCACATTCTTGCCGAGTTGGTTGTGCAAGCATTTCTGCATGCATCTCTGATAGGTTGCACCCGCATTCCTCAGGCCAAAACACATGACACGATAGCAATAAGCCCCGTACGGGGTAATGAAAGCAGTCTTTATTTGATCAGCAGGATTGAGTGCAATCTGGTGGAAACCAGAGTAGGCATCTATGAAAGACAACAGTTCACAGCCGGCAGTGGAATCGATCACCTGGTCGATGCGAGGTAGCGGGAAAGGATCCTTGGGGCATGCCTTGTTCAAGTCGGTGTAGTCGACGCACATGCGCCATGCAGTGGCAGCCTTGGGATCTTCCTTTTTCTTCTCGACCATGACCGGGTTGGCTAACCAGTCCGGGTGCAGCACCTCCATGATGAAGTTACTGATCAGCAGCTTGGTGATTTGATCACCGATGGCCTTCCTTCTCTCGTCCCCGAAACGGCGCAAGGCCTGCTTCACGGGCTTTGCGTCAGGACGCACATGCAAAGAGTGCTCAACCAACTCCCTCGGGACTCCTGGTAGATCTTCATTGGTCCAGGCGAACACGTCCCGATTCTCACGGAGGAAGTGGATGAGCGCGCTTTCCTATTTCTCGGCCAGCCCGGCACCAATGATGGCCACGCGCTCCGGGAACTCGGGGTCAACCTGGACTGTCTTGGTCTCCTTGGCCGCTTGGAAAGCAGTACCGTGCTGAGTACTCGGCACACCTTGTGCGCCAGCTTGTGCGGACTGAGCCAAGGCCACCACCTCGTACATCTTCTTCTTCTCGGCAGCAATCACCATTGATTCCGCCAGCTGAGAGCTAGCAGAGGCACACTCCATGGACTTCTTGTAATCTCCCGAGATGGTGATGATGCCATTGGGCCCGGGGATCTTCATCTTCAGGTAAGCTACATGGGTAGAGGCCATGAACTTGCTCAGAGCAGGCCTGCCGAGTAGAGCGTGATAGGGACTCTGATGATCCACCACCTCAAACTGCAGGCGCTCTGTGCGGCAGTTCTCCCGAGTACCGAATAGCACATCAATCCACACTCGGCCAATCGGGTTGCATGAGATCCCGGGTACAAGGCCATGGAAAGTGGTCTTGCTGGGCAGCATCATGTTCTCGGCCAGGCCAAGCTTCTCGAGTGTGTCCTTGTACACAATGTTGATGCTGCTGCCGTTGTCGATCAGCACCTTGCTGAACCTCACGTTCTTCTCGGGGCCCAAGAAGGTGGGATCCAGCACCAAGGCATAGGCACCCGGATTGGGCATCACCTTGGGGTGATCCGCCCGAGTCCACCTGATCTCCTGGTCGCACCAGTACATGTAGTGAGGGACAGCCGGAATCACTGCATTGACCTCCATGGCCCGCCTATGCTGTGACTGCTTGTCGACTGCCTCGGAAGTGAAGATCATATAGCTCTCATGGTGCTCTTGGTACTGGTTAGGGCCATTGCCCCCATTGTTGCCGTTGTTGCCATTGTTGTTGCCCTGATAGTTGTTGTTGCCTCTGTTGTTGTTGTTGCGGTTGTAGTTGTTGTTGTTGTTGCGGTACCTCTCGTTGTTGAAGTTCTGGTTGGCTCCTAAAGCCACCTGGTTCACATTCTCTCTTCTCGGATAGACTGGCGGCCGAGCTGCGGGTGCCCGAGTAGGCTGAACAGTGGCATTCGCGGCTGGCAGAGGAGGTGGAGGAGGCAAGCCATCACTCTTGATCACATCCCACCATTCGCATTGCCGAGTAGTGTGGTTCGCAGGCCTTGAGGGGTGATGAGTGTGGAAGCTGCATGGACCATCCTTCATGTCATCGAAGACAAACTTCTTCGGCTGCTCGGAGTTCCCGCTACTCGGCTGCGCAGTGCGGAACGGTTTCTTGTTGCCTTGGCCCTGGTTCTGGTTCTGCCCGTAGGCTCCAGCAGGTTTCTGCCTTTGGCCACCACCGCCTCCAACATTCACTGCATTCACCTCCTCGGGATCATACCGAGTATCTACTCGGCGCTTGTTGCGGAACTCGTTGCGCTTGTTGCTGTTGAAGTTTCTTCTCGGCTCAGAGGAATCCATCAGTGGCTGAGTAGGGTCACCGAGTGCGTACTGATCCGCAATCTTGATGGTCTCGGCCAGGGTGTTGGGCATTTCCCTCTGCAATCTCTGCCACAGCATGCTGCCATGTCGGCAACCCTGCGCAAACCAAGTGATGGCCTGCGCTTCATTCACACCCTCACAGGTGTTCCTCAAGGTGCTCCACCGAGTAAGGTACTCGCGGTCCGTCTCGTCTTCTCGCTGCCGGCAAGCCGACAACTGCTGTGGCCTATTCGGCCTCTTGTAGGTGCTGGTGAAGTTGCTGATGAAGGCATCCGAGAAGTCCAGCCAGCAGTTAATGCTGTTCTTGGGCAGGTTGTTGAGCCAAGTGCGAGCTGGACCCTCTAGCATCTGCGGCACATAGCGCACCGCCCATCTCCTGTTGCCGTTCGCGATATGGACCGCGGTGACGTAGTCGTTGAGCCAATCTTCAGGCTTGGTGCTACCATTGTAGCTCTTGGTGCCTCTCGCGAGCTGGAAGCCCTTCACGGACGGCTCGTTCATGATGCGCGGGCCAAAGCACTCGGGGCCAGGAGGACCCGTGCTCTCAAGCCGCGCCGACAAGCTGATACGGTCCAGCTGGTGCCTTGCATCTCCAGGCGCCAACACGCGCTCACCCACGCGGTCATGGATGTCATAACCAGCCATCTCCATAGCCGAGTAGCCATCATCATACCTATCCACCTGCATAGCAGCAGGCTGCTCCACCGGGCCGGCGACTGGTGCCACCGGGCGCGGCTGCTGCCTCTGCCGAGTAGGCGGAGCTGCGGGTTGCCGAGAAGTCCCCGGGCGTGCGGCTTCTCGGACACGGCTTTGAGCTTGATGGGCTTGAGAGCCTGCTCTTGCAGCGTTGTGTTCCTGCCCGGGCTGCTGCGGCACAGCAACCTGTTTCGCGGCAGCAGCCGGGTCATACACCTGCATTTGCCTGTCTCTTCCCGTACGCCCGCTGCGGCTCTTCTCGCGGCTAGGATGCGGAGATGAGGCTTGATCGTTAGATCTTGCCGCGTGCGAGTGAACCACCTGCGAAGCTCCAGCTCCCGGGTTGGCCTTCCGAAACTCCTCGTTCTGCCTGGCGGCCTCCAGTACCAACTCGCCAAGCCTTTCCTGCTGCCTGCGACGCGCCTCTCCCTCTAGGCGCGGCAACTCGGCAGCCACAGCCTCTGCAGCCCGCAGCGTCTTGGCGGGCGTGCTGTACCTTGGCCTTGTGAAGGTGTTCGCGGTGGCGGACTGCGCGGGCTCCTCCGCAACAGTGGCCATCTCGGCGCCCAGGTTGCGCCGGGTAGCGCCTACCCTGCTAGGCCTCCTGGCAACCGGCGTGAAGCCGTGAGCCTTGTTGTACTCGAGCTGGTCTAGACTCAGCTCAAGCCTGATCTTCTCCAACTCCGCCTGCTCGGCGAGCAGCTCCTGGCGTTGCCGCTCGAGCTGCTCCCTTACGGCTAGGAGCTCGACGTCGGTGGGAGTGGGCATGCCGGTTCGCGCTGCAGACGCGGGGATGACCGTAGACGTGGAAGGCGGCAGGTTGCTCTCCTTCTCGTAGGGCCGGTGAGTCCTGCCACCCGCGGGCGGGTCGTCAACCTCCTCGACGACGGCCGCAGCGCCAGTAGCCGCTGCGCCAACGTTGGCCGCCACGCCCGTCACCATCACCTCAGCGCAGCACGCAGAACTGCATGCAGGCCTTCCGCGAGCAGCAACAACCGCGGGAGGGTCCTCCGCGTCGTGCACCAGCTCGGGGTAGGCGTCGCTGGCGACGGTGGCGACGTAGACGAGATGCGAGCCGAAGGAGATCACCGAGCCGCCCTCCGGCATGGCCTTGCCGCCGAAACAGCCGGCGTTGTCGGTGACGAAGTCGAAGGAGCCGAATCTGTGGACAAGGCCACAAACTACGCGCTCTGCAGATGAAGATCCCGTCCGAACAGAAACTCCAGCCAGCGCCGCTGGTTGCCCCACGGTGGGCGCCAACTGTCGTGGTGGTGTCACGGCAGATGCCATGGGATGGCTAAAGATGTGGGGACGATGGACGCTGGAGGTGTCCGGGGAGGGATCACGCGACGAGTAGCCGCGTGAGGTAAGATCCACACAACACAAACAACACGATGTACCCAGGTTCAGGGCCCTCGTGAGGAGGTAAAACCCCTACTCCTGCCTTTCCCTATGTATTACGGTGTCTCACCGAGTAGCCACAGTACAAATGGTAACGCTACCGAGTAGTCCCTTGCCCCTTTCCGAGTAGAGCTAGGTCAAGGACTTAGGGTTTCTAGGGTTTCTAGTGAGGCACTATGGGAGCATATGAGCATTCCTCTACCTCTGCGAGCGTGCCTCGCGCAGGAGGCGGCGGGGCACCTTATATACATGGTGCCCAGCCGGATACGTCCAAATCTAGACAAGTGTCGACATAGTGTGCACATCGTCCTTTCTCCGAGTACCCGCTGACAGCTTTGGTCGTTGGTCTTGGCTGCTTCTGTAAAGTCGTTGGGCAAAACTAGGGGACAGACTGGTATCACTGTACCTAGTCACAGAGTAGGTCCCCCTTATCCTGCCACCGACTGCTTCCATGCTGTCACTGTCAGACAGACCGTCCCCACGTGAACAGTAGTTCGAATGCTGCCAAGTACGGACCCAGGATACGCGGGATCCTGTGTCAGAACGGCTCCTTTGACTTCCGGCCCGAGTAGTTTCCCGCCAAAGGTTCCCGCCAATTGTACTCGGGCCAAACCTTCTACTCGACATGGTAGAAACTGATTGATATCTCCTTCTGATCATCTTGAGGTGAGACCGGGTAGCAGTCGACCGGGTAGCGAGTACCCGGTAGTCGGCTACTCGGCCAAACCTCTCTTCTGCAAGCGGCCTTTACCACCTGTCTTTACCCTACTCGGGGGTAACCCCCCGACAAGCTGGCTATCCTATCACCTGGGGTTGTTTCAAGGAAGCTTTCCTGAAGCACCACATTCCAGATGGTCTCATGGAAAGGATGCGTGAAGAGTTTTGCTCACTCAAGCAGGGCAAGATGGACGTCATTGGCTATCAGAGTGAGTTCAATCGCCTCGCTCGTTACGCTGGTGATGAGGTGTCCACTGAGACTAAGAAGATGGCAAGGTTCCGCAGAGGGTTTAACCCGGAACTCAAGTACGCCCTCACCAACATCAAGGCCAAAGACTTCGAGGAGCTCGTTAACACCGCGCTCAATGAAGAAAATGGGCGCAAGGCGTTCGAGGAGTCTCGGAAGCACTCGCGTGAGGGTGGTTCCTCCTCCAACATGACCACCCCTCCGCAGAAGCGCCGCATCTGGGTGCCAAATGGTGCTATCACTAGGGCTCCATATGCCCAAGCTTCTCCAGGCTTCGCTCCCCGCCCACCCAACCCAGCTCAGATGCAGGCTCAGAGGTTTTCAATGGGGCAGCCAAGGCCAGATACTCCTCGTGTCGTCACTTGCTACAAATGCAAGCAGACGGGGCACTACGCTGACAAGTGCACTCAGAGGCAGCTACCTCCACCACCACCTCGTCCCAACACAAACCAGGCAATGGTGCGTGCTCCCCCGGCTAAAGCCTTCAACTCCAACAACAGGCCTGTCGGGAGGACCGCGAGGGTGAATCATATCAAGGCCGACAAAGCTGAGGAAGCTGCTGACGTCGTTCTCGGTATATTACCCGTAAACTCTTTTCCAGCTAAAGTGTTGTTTGATACCGGAGCATCGCATTCTTTTGTGTCAAAGATTTTTGCCGCAACAAACAACCTAATGGTGGTTCCACTAAGCAATCAAATCACTGTTCACTCACCGGGATCTCAAATGTTGACTTCCAAGATAAGTAAGGATAATCAAATCCTAATTGGAGGCCACATATTCCTTGCTTCTCTCATGTTGCTGGGAAATTCTGACATTGATGTCATTCTTGGCATGGATTGGTTGAAGGCCAATAAAGCTACGATTGACTGTGATCAAAAGTCAATAACTCTGTTCCACCCTTCTGGCCAGATAGTCTATTCTCCAAATGAACCAAGTTCTGTTCATCTGTACACCCTCGATGCAAAACCTCTACCTCTACTTGAAAATGTTCCGGTGGTTTGTGAATTCCCTGACGTCTTTCCAGAAGAGTTGCCAGGGATGCCTCCGGACAGAGCAGTTGAGTTCGTGATCGAGCTTGAACCAGGTACTGCTCCAATCTCTAAGCATCCATACAAGATAGCTCCTCCTGAACTGAAACTGTTAAAGGAGCAAATCGATATGTACATGGAGAAAGGTTACATTCAACCTAGTTCCTCGGCTTGGGGTTGCCCAACTCTGTTCGTTGCGAAGAAGGATCAAACAAAGAGACTCGTGGTTGACTATCGTCCTCTTAACGAGAAAACCATCAAAAAAAAGTATCTAATTCCTCGTATCGATGATCTTTTTGATCAACTTGCTGGAGCCTCAATATTCTCCAAGTTGGACTTGAGAATGGGTTACCATCAAATAAAGATCAGAAAGGAAGATATTCCAAAAACAGCTTTCACCACTCGGTACGGTCTATATGAATACACCGTCATGTCCTTTGGTCTCACCAATGCACTGGCGACATTCTCTCGACTCATGAATTCTGTCTTCCACGAATACCTCGACAAGTTCGTTGTGGTATATCTTGATGACATCCTTGTCTACTCAAAATCCGAGGAAGAGCATGAAGAACATCTTCATCTCACTCTCATGAAACTTCGCGAGCATCGTCTATATGCCAAGTTCTCCAAATGTGAGTTCTGGATTCCAGAAGTTGCTTACCTTGGTCATGTCATCTCCGCCAAGGGCATAGCCATTGATCCAGAAAAGGTTAAAGCAATTGTTGATTGGAAACCTCCTAAGACGGTGAAGCAAGTCAGAAGTTTTCTTGGCTTGGCTAGCTATTGTCGTTGTTTCGTCCAAAACTTCTCAAAGATTGCCAAACCTCTCACTGATCTCAGAAAGAAGGACAAGAAGTTCGTTTGGTCTCCACAATGTGACGAAAGTTTCAATCTCCTGAAGACTAAACTCACTTCTACCCCAGTTCTGGTTGGCCCAAATACTACCAAACCTTTCCAAATATTCTGCGATGCATCTCTCCAAGGTCTAGGTGCAGTTCTTATGCAAGAACGTCAAGTTGTGGCTTATGCTTCATGTCAGTTGAATGCACATGAGCAAAATTATCCCACACATGACCTTGAACTTGCAGCAGTCGTGTTTGCCCTCAAGAAATGGAGACAATACTTGTTGGGTAATCGCACTGAAATCTTTTCCGATCATAAAAGTCTGAAATACATCTTCACTCAACCAGATCTAAACCTCAGGCAAAGGAGATGGATTGAAAAGATTAAGGACTTTGATCTTACCATTTCTTACACTCCAGGCAAGGCTAATGTTATGGCCGATGCTCTCAGTCGCAAGTCGTATTGCAATAATCTCATGATCATGGAAAGCCAACCTCCACTTCATGAAGAATTCCAGAAGCTGAACCTTGGTCTTGTTCCTCAAGGTTATCTTGCTAGCTTGACAGCCAGTCCAACTCTCGAGGACAAGATTCGTTCTGAACAACTTCGTGATGCTGAAATCAAGAAGATGGTAGAACACATTAAAGAAGGCAAGGAGAAATTTAAGTCCTTCTCAATTGATGACAAAGGAACTGTGTTCTTCGAAGGACGCATTGCAGTTCCTCAAGTTCAAAGTCTCAAAGATATCATTCTCAAGGAGGCTCATGAAACTCCTCTTTCCATCCACCCTGGAAGTACAAAGATGTACCAGGATCTTAAGACACTGTATTGGTGGCCTGGCATGAAACGTGAAATTGCTCAATACGTTTCTGAATGCGACGTTTGTCAACGTGTTAAGGCAGTCCATCAGAAAACAGCCGGTCTACTCCAACCTCTGAAAATTCCTGAGTGGAAGTGGGACATGATTGAAATGGACTTCGTCACTGGTTTTCCAAAGTCCAAGAGGGGCAACGATGCAATCTTTGTTGTCATTGATCATCTCACAAAAGTAGCTCACTTCTTTGCTGTCAAAGAAACAATCTCAGCTAGCCAGTTAGCAGAACTCTACACAGCAAAGATTGTTCCTCTTCATGGTGTTCCACTGGAAATAAGCTCAGACCGTGGAAGCATATTCACTTCTCATTTCTGGAAAAGCTTTCAAGAAGCATTGGGCACCAAACTTCTGTTCAGCACAGCCTACCATCCTCAGTCTCAAGGGCAAGTCGAAAGAGTCAATCAGATTCTCGAGGATATGCTCAGAGCATGTGGTCTCTCCTTTGGCATGAAATGGGAGGAATGCCTTCCATATGTTGAATTCTCCTACAACAACAGCTTCCAGGCAAGCCAAGGCATGGCACCATTTGAAGCACTCTATGGCCGCAGATGCAGGAGTCCAATCAATTGGTCTGGAGCTGGTGAACGTTCACTCTTAGGCCCTGACATTGTTAAGGAAGCCGAAGAGAAAGTTCGTATCATTCGTGACAATCTCAAGATTGCTCAGTCTCGTCAGAAAAGCTACTATGACAACAAGCACAGGGATATGATCTATGCACCTGGTGACAAAGCATATCTCCGTGTAACTCCCCTCAGAGGCACTCATCGTTTTGGTGTGAAAGGAAAGCTTGCACCAAGATACATTGGTCCTTTCAACATTCTGTCAAGGCGTGCAGAAAATGCCTATCGTCTTGAACTTCCAGAAAAACTATCCAAGGTGCACGATGTGTTTCACGTGTCACAGCTCAAGAGGTGTTTCAAAGATCCAGATCGTGCAGTTGATCATGATTCCATTGAACTGCAAGATGATCTATCTTATGAGGAGCACCCTGTTCGTATTCTCGATGAGACCAAGCGTAAGACTCACACAAGAGCACCAAGTTCTTGAAAGTGCAATGGTCTCATCATTCCGATAAAGAGGCAACGTGGGAGACCGAAGAGGATCTTCGCAAGAAGTATCCGGACCTTTTCTCTTCTCAGTAGGAATCTCGGGGCGCGATTCCTTCAAGGGGGGGCGTTTTGTAACATCCCAAGTATGAAAAACCACCCCTAGCATGTTTGTTTCTTGTTTATTAAAGTTTTGCATCATGTCATCATACTCATGAATTGTTTGCATTTGTTTTGCATCTGTTTTCCTTTTGGTTTGCATCTGTTTTTATTTGTTTTCACAATTGAAATTCAAACATTAATCAAATGCTTTGTTTCATACTTGTTATGTTACCACTTTCCAAATAAAAGGTTCAAATAAAACTCCCATTTGTTTCCATGAAAAATAACAAAAAGCTCAACTATTAAATTGTTCCTTAATAACCCACTTAATTCAAATTGCATTCAAAATTCAAATCCAATAGCATTTTACAAACATCACCCAATTTGAAGTTATGAAAATTACCAAAACATTCTAATCTTTTGTTTCCATTTTTTTTAAACTAAAGGTTCATGCCATTTAAATCTTGTTTCAAATATTTCAATCAATAATCAAATTCATCCAAATTTGAATTAATTTACAAACAGCAAGTTATTTTGAACTTTTTGAAAATCAAAGTTTGGCAAGTGTTGCTGTTACATGTTTTGAACCATACCAAATTTTCTCAAAATTTTCCTAACTCAAAACCATCTATTTTCTTCCTAATTCTATTTCTGCAAAAAAAAAAGAAACAAAGGAAAAAAAAAACACATCGCTAGCCGCTAACTGAACTATTTCCTATCTGCGCATGCTATACTGACAAGAACACATCGCTACCGCACTGGTAACCACACTTGCGCGCGCCCCAGGGTGCGGGTTCGAGCCCTGCGCCCGCGGAATAAACCCCAATATTTGCACGGGCTGCTGACAGGCTGGCCCCCTCTGTCAGTGGCTGGTGCTGCCACGCGTGCAACGCGGGCCACCGTGGCCCAGGGGCCCTCTGTCAGTGGCAGTGGCTAGCCACTGCAGAGTAAAATTGTTTTTTTTTTTGCTTTTCTTTTTTTAAATTAAATCCTTTTCATTTACAGATTGGTCCTCAAATTTAAAATGTGAATAACTTCTAAATTACAACTCCAAATAATATAAATAAAATATGTTTGTTGAACCAAATTTAATTCTCTACCTGTTTATAACATTTGTATTCTGTTTTGAATAATTCAAATGCATTCAAATTTCAAATTCAAACAATTCATTTGAAATTCAATTAATTGCATAACTAATTCATACTTAATCCAAATAATGCAAATAAAATATGTTTTCCATGCTATTTTGAAACACCTTTCCAAATATAAATTTTGTTTCATGATTTGAATAATTAAAATTGCTTAAATAATTTAAACCTTGTTTAAATCATTTAAATTTGCTAAATTCATAACTTGCTCAAATTAAATTATTTTTGAACTTATAAAATATGTTTTCAAACTAGAAAAGTATAACCTTTTCAAATATGAATTTGAATTTATGTTCTGAACAAATAAAATTCAAATAATATTCATACTTGAATTTAATTCATTTAAATCTTGTTTAAACTTGTTCAATTCATAAGTAAATCATGGTAATTCCTTTTTCCATAATTGAAACATGTATTCCACCTAAAATTTTGTGTACTTTCCAAATATGAATTTTGTTATTTATTTTGAACAATTTAAATTGGTGAAAACAACAAATAATTGTGTAACACCTTTAAGTAACCAAAATTCCCTAACTTAATAAATAAATTTCTAAACTTGGTAAACCCTATTTTAAATTGTTTCTATTGTTGTTATTTTGCTGTTTTCCTCATCCATGCATCATACTAAACCACTTTCACCTGTTGGTTAGTTGTAAAACAATTGTTTCAACCATAATTCATGGACCTTTTCCATATGCAACCCAAATTGCATGTGGGTCCATTTAATCATGTATTGTTTCCCATGTCAACTAGTTTATTTCTATGCATCTATTAAATGGTCATGCATCGTCCAGATTGTGCACTATGCCATGTTATTGATTGTTTATCTCTCTGTGTTGTTTGTTTGCTTCTTCTCGGATAGACGACAACGTTGAGACAGACGATACTTACGACACCCGTTCTGAGGATCTAGCTCAGTACCAGGCTGCTGAGTTTGCAGGCAAGTATTCACTCACATGAACCATTGTGTTCCCTTCAACATTGGTTACCGATACTTTCCGTTGTCTATTTCTGCTAGCCCTATGAATCGTTGCTTCTGTTCGAACCTATCACATGATATCCCTTAATCCTGATATTGCCTCCCCTCCATACCTATTCCCGTTGTTTGTTGCCCGTGTCTTACTAGCATGCTTAGGGTTGTTTTGCTCGAGTCTGTTGCCTGTTACTTTCTGTTACTATATTCTATTATGTTCTGGGGCTCGATGTTTAAACAATCAACCTGTTAATTTTGAGGTAATAATAATTTGATGATAAGGCACCGGCAGGAGGCCCGGCGTGGTTTTGAGGCCTGCTAGTGTCGACCCTAATTAGGAAAAGGGTCGTGTCTACTGATCCATGATGAGCGCACTATCCACATGTGGGAAGCGTGTATGGGCGCCCCCCTCAATTTGATTCGATTCGCATCTCGTCCAAATCGCCTCATTTAGTTCGGGTTTTCCATTTGCCGCATGCATATGCAGGTGCGAACCCTTGGTACCAGGGTGGAACTTTTGTAGTCGGCATTTAGGGAGACACGTTCTTAGAGTGCTATGAGGGTCCCCTTTTCTTCGTGGGGCTTGATTAGCCGTGCGCTCACTGCACGGGGTTCTTTGGGCTTGATGCGAAGAAGAGTTGAGTTGTGTTGAGTGCCCCGCTTGGTGGGAGGCATTCCATCTGGCGGGTTATTCTTACGTGTACGGCCAAATTGGTGCACCCCTGCAGGGATAAATCTTCTCGAGAAGCCGTGTTTTCCGCGGTTATGGTTAACTTGGTGAAAGTACTGGCTAACAAGTACTCAGAACAACTTACACCTGACTAATTATAACTTGACTAGTAATAGTCTTATTGACACAATAACTTGACCCATCATTAATCCAACTGCGTGAGTTATCCTCGGATTGCTTCTTTGGATAAGGGGCGAGATCCAGGATGAGTTTTGTTTGGAGTTAGTTATAGCTGGTTACGATACGCCATCTTATCTCCTTTTCTGTTAGCCGGAAGTTGTAGTATGTTCTGTAGTTGGTTAGTGCAGCCAGCTGCCGCATCTTTTGTATCACCCTTTCTTCCGTTGAACCCAAAGCATCTGTGCTTGGTGTTGACGGGTTACACTTTGGTGAACTGTGAGTCTTGCTTGCCAGTACGTTTATGTACTGACCCCTTTGTGGCTGTGGTTTCCGCAGACTACGCTTACGAGGATCCCCGTGATGGCTACTACGTGGAGTTTGACGAGGCTGCTGACGAGTAGATAGCGGACCTGGACAGGATCCGAGACATCGTGGATGGGCTCCGTCTTTTCGTTTCCGGCTTCTTAAGCCTATTTGGATTTGTCTGTACTCAGACCCTTTGAATGCTTCCGCTGAGATGTAATGATGATATGTTGGGACATGTGTCCTCTGGATGATTGTATTTGCTATCTCTGCTCTAGTGAGAGCTATTTGCACCTTATTTCAATCTTTTGTGTCTTAGAGATATGTTGTGCTATCATTCTGTTAAACGCCGTTCACGTACCATGTGTGTATGGTATGAAGTACGTCAATGGTAGTATCCTGATTTCTATGGGATGGTTTACGTAGACGATGAACAGTAGGGGTTGGTTGTCACACATACGTGTGTTGGCCTACTCGTAAGAGATGCGGGTGCCGGTAAGCCCCGTAATCCAATCAACTACTGTTCAACGGAACTGCGAGTATCCTCTAGAAGTCCGGGTGCGACATCGAGCTAAGCGCCAGCAAAGGCTCACAATTTTTGTTTTGAAACGAGGCAAAACCTTTGCCTTTATATAAAGAAGTAGAAAACAGAAAGGACGATGCCTAAAAATAAAAAGATACAACACGAGTCGCCGACCACGTCGCTCTAGCAACCATAGCCGACACTACCACGGCGGAGGCAACCTCACACAACGACGAAACCATAGCCGACACTACCACGGCGGAAGCAACACAACAACCATAGCCATTGCTCCGACATCCACGCTGGCCCCGAGGCCACGCCCCTAAACTAGCTGACGACCATATCGCCCTAGCAACCATAGCCGCCACTGAACACGACGGAGGAGAACCTCAACGGAAGGAGAAGCCCGGAGCCGCCGCTCCGACATCCACGCCGGCTCCAAGAGCCATGCTCCAAGAACTAGCCAACGACCACGCCGCGCTAGCAACCATGGCTGACATCAACACGGCGGAGGAAAACCTGAATGCAAGGAGAAGTCCGGAGCTGCCGCTCCGACATCCACGCCAACCCCAGGGACGCACACCACCTAGTCGAAGACGAAAAATCGCCGCCGCCAACCACCAGCCCACAGATCCCTCTGGCCGGTGGAGAATCGAAGGCGAGGCCCCAAGAGGCAAGCGACGCAGGAGCGCCGCCCTCGCCCGATCCTGAGCGGGATCAAGGGTTTCCCCCGTAGGACCCGACGCGGAGAAGTGAAGGCACGACCCCGACGATGCCTTCAAGAAGGATGCGGCGCCTGATGGCGCCGACGTCGCCGGCCTCGACAAACCACCAAGGCAGGGCTTTCGCCTGCTCGTGCGTCGCGAACCCCGCAAGCCACCACAAGAGGACCGGCCAGACCCCCATCACCGCCAGTCTCAGCCACCGCGGCACCTCACGCCACAGGAAGCACCGACCACGACCCAACAGCATCTCCGGGGTCGCCGCCCCGGCTTCCTCTTCCCCGGCCCGGTGGCGAAGGCCTCACGACAGTGCCTCCAAGAAGGTAATGCGACACCGAGATGCCGTCGCTGCTGGCTCCAACCAAGGTAAGAGCAAGGCTTTCGCCCGAGAAATCCCCACCGGACCACCACCTCCGCCCAACACCACCGTGCACAGCGCCCTCCCGCAGCAATGGAGGGTCTTCCCAGGCCAGCGCCCTCCGCAGCGCCGTCAAATCCCGCCGTGCAGCGCACCGGCCACGGCCCTCCCAGCCCAAGCGGCGCCCAAATCGGGGCCCGTCCCATGCCGCCCCAAAGCTCCACCAATGGCGCCCCGAGCCGCGCCACCCACTCACCACCTAGCCGGCAATGCTGCCACCCCGCAGCTCGCCAGAGAGACCTGAGCCGCCACCTCCGGCGGCCCATATGGGTCCCGCCCGTGCCCAACACCGAGCTCCAAATCTCGAGCCGCCCCATCCGCACCCGCCGGCGCCCAGGCAAGCCACCTGGCCGCCCACGCAGCCGCAGCAGCCGGTCGCCGTGCCCCCAACCGCTTCGATCCGGGGCCGCCGCCCCGACGTCCGAAGCTCCCGCGCGAGCTCGCGAGCAGGAGGTGGGCCGCCGACGAGGAGGAGTCCGGTGCGGCGGTGCCAAGGGTTCGCACCCCGAGTCGCCCGTCGGACGACGCGAGCCGCCGTTTTTATTAACAGGCAGTTTCAAAGTTCGATCAGCTCAAAGGAGCCAATAGTGTCACGACCCAAAGGAACACAACTTCAATAGGCGGTCGAGATATGCCCTTCTGCAAGAGGAAGAAGTCTGGCCGGGTCTTTCAAGTAGGTAGGAGTTTAGACACATCTTTAACAATTAATTGCATATATTTATTAGTGAGCGTGCAAGTGTCCTCAGTAACAAAGTTTTTGTGTACGAATCTATCACAGCAGAAATAGAAATCCCTCCAATGTTATGGATATATCACAAGTCTGTGGATTTCAAATAAGTTTTAGAAATAGTTGGGAACTATTGAAATTGTCAATAACCAACAAGTCCTGAAGACATATCGATATATCTCGGCTTTACGAAGTTATACAACCATCAACTTATCTTCCTAGCGTGCCATGACTAAATTATAAAACAATTGTTATAAATCACGGCTTTGAAAGCATATAGACTGAAGTTAATCATCAAACATGAAGGCAATTTTTTTCCTTTTTAATTATTCATAAATACGTAAATATTACCTTTTTCATATTTTGAGATTCTCATTGTTGAACTCTTATGAAGTTTGACACAAATAATTTTGAACTTCTATGTTTTTTAGAATTACTAACTAGCCCATCAAGGTACATGGGTTAACGAGTAATAGTGTCTTATGATCCAAGAGTAAACTTCGAATCACAGTACAATGTTCATCTACAAGCACATACAATCACCCCTATGAGCATCGCCTTCCACTGAAGAATATACCGCCTTAGATGAGAAACTCCATCATCAAACCTGACGTTTGAACTCTCGTGAACCGTGGATACAACCACTCTTCTAACCATCTTACCACCCACATGCAGGTTCTCAAAAAAGTCAAAGCGGTTTAAGAACAATGGCATAGCCAAAACATGATTTGAGTGGGACCGTCTCTTTGTAGATTGAAAAGAAAAAATTGTAAAAACGCGCGTTGCAGGTACATGCCTACTGTATTAATAAATTGTAAATATGACACGATGTTTGATGGTCCGTCATTTTTTCCCTTTCCCCACGTGATGCCTGATGTCTACGCACGGTTCTATTCTTGTAGACAGTGTTGGGCCTCCAAGTGCAGAGGTTTGTAGAACAACAACAAGTTTCCCTTAAGTGGATCACCCAAGGTTTATCGAACTCGGGGAGGAAGAGGTCAAAGGTATCCCTCTCAAGAAACCCTGCAATTATGATATAATAAGTATCTTGTGTCCCCAACATACCTAATACAATTGTCAGTTGTATAGGTGCACTAGTTCGGCGAAGAGAGAGAGTAAAATACAAGTAATATGGATGATTGTAAGTGATAACAGCAATCTGAAATAAAAATGGCAGCGAGCAAACATGTAGCAGAACTGAGTGTAAATGATGTTTCAATGCTTAGAAACAATTCCTAGGGATCCTACTTTCACTAGTGGACACTCTCAACAATGATAACATAATTGAATGCATAAATATCTCTCTTCACTATGCTACCCCGAACTACTCTCCGGTTGAATAACGGACATCAATTTATTGCGTAGGGCTGCAAAAAGCACTTCTCAAGTCGCATTCCCATGTCTAGTTAACCCCACGCTGTCACTATGAGCACCCTAGAAGGTACTAGACAAACACCACAATTTCATAGGGTCATCCAACACAAGATATAAATATCATGCTAAACCACACGGTGCACACACTGTCACCTTTACACCGTGATCAAAGTGTTTACAGAGATCTCATAACAGAACCACTTGAGTAGCATAACAGATGAAGAGTAACATCTACTTATTCAACTAGATTATAAATCTCACGATCACACCATGGGAGAGCGAGAGATGAAACACATAGCTACCGGTAGAGCCCTTAGCTCCGGGGGAGAACTACTGCCTCCTCATCATAGGAGACATCAATGGCGATGGAGATGGCGGTGGAGTCAATGGAGATGACTCCGGGGGCACTTCCTCGTCCCGGCAGGGTACCAAAACAGAGATTTCTGTCCCCCCGAAACTTGTTGGCGGCAGCGGCGGTGGAGATACGGATGTTTTTGGTGGAAAAGGCCAACTGATTTAGGGTTTATGCCTCAGGGGGAATAATTAGACGAAAGGGAGATACCGGGGGGTGGCCAGGGGGCCCACACCACCCCTTGGCGTGACCAGAGGGGGAACCGCACCCCCTATGGTGTGGTGGCTCCCGGGCACCCCTCTGGGTCTCTTCGGGACTCCGTGGACCCTCCGGGACTTCTAAGACTTCTGGCTTTTTAATTTTCCAATTCCGAGAATATTTCCTAAACAACTTTTCTGAAACTAAAAACAACAGAAAATAGGGACTGACTCTGTGACATCTTGTCAATAGGTTAGTCCCGGAAAATCGATAAAAATGACATAAAGTGTATAGCAAACATGTGGGAAACAACATGGAACATCAGAAATTATGGATACATTTATGACGTATCAACATCCCCAAGCTTAGTTTCGACTCGTCCTCGAGTAGGTAAACGATAAAAACACATAATTTTTGAGGTGGCATGCTACCAACATAAATTTGATCATCAATAATGTAAAAGCATAAGTAAGCTGAGATGATAGAACTCCAACACAAGCATGATAAATAGAATTTTAATAATAAAGCATAGCAATCACCTTGCATCATGAGAAGTAACACGAATAAAAGATCATGAATAACAATGTAACGAAAGATATACGTTTGTTTCAAGTATATAGAAAACATGTCAAAGTGATATTTCGCTAGTCTTTAAGAGTAAGGCAAAACATAAATGCCAGGACACCTTCAAAGTTCATGAGGAGACTAGAACAAATAATTAGAGAACAAGCAATAACACATCATGAATCAATTAATAAGGTTTCTGGGACAAATGCACATAAAACTCAGAATGGCAACTATGCTCTCTCAACTGTGCATAAAGTTAGAAGATGGAGACTCAACATAAAAGTAAAAGAAAGACCCTTTGCAGAGGGAAACATGGATCACTCATGTGCTAGAGCTTTTATTTTATTAAACAGAGGTATAAAAACTTGACACTCCTCCCATCCATCTTACACAAACCAACGCTAACCGAATCCTCGGGTGCCTGCCAACAATCACATACCGTGGAGGAGTGTCTATATTTTAACAGAGGTGTATGCTTATGTCAACGAATGGTAAACAGAAAATACAGTACGTCACAAGACAACTAAACTTCACAAGAGAGACTCCCATAGAAGGACGCATCTGGGTAGAAGGTCATCCCTCTTTCTATTTTGTTTACACAATTATGCTTTGACTAATAAATTAGGGGCAAAAAATAGTGAAGAGAATTTGTTGTTATTAATTTTGGGCTGGGCACCCCGCTGCCAGCTCTTCTATCATTGGATAAGAGGGTGAACCCACTAGTCCAGGGTGTGAAAGTCCAATCAACAAGTGAGATAAAGATTCTCTATTTACGTCATCATGAGCAAAAACAGGAGCACAAGACAGGAGTAATTTTGAAAGTTTTAAAGGTAACACACGAGCAATTTACTTTGGAGTGGCGGTTAAATACTACATGTAGATAGGTATGGTGGACACAATGGGAAAAACTTTGGTTTTGGGGAGTTGGATGCACGAGTAGATCTCATACTCAGTACAGGTGGAGGCTAGCAAAAGACTGGGAGCGACAAATCAAGAGATCACAAGAGCCATAATCATGCATAGCGACATAAACATCATTAATCAAAGCATAAGTGGTACCGCAAGTTCAAAAACTAAATGATCAGGGAGGCTATAAGTGACTGGTTCATAGTCATAAACATGGTGTGAGCATGCGCCAAGTCAACCAAATAAAACATTCAAAGGAGAACATCACAAATTTATGCTTCAATATGACAAGAACAACTCATGATTCTTTCAATGGCACATTAAACACTATCATCTATTTGAGGCTAATCATGCTACTAAATAACCACAAGGTTGTAAAACTAAAATAACATCTATCATGGTATGAAAATGTCTAGCCACAGTCTATACAAAATTCTACTTGCACCGTTAAAAATTCTACCTCAAGCAGACGTTTCTTTTCCCAACAAGCACCATACAAAACATGCTTTAACAAAAACTCTCTAAATGCTACAGAAAGAAAACATGAGAGAAATCACATAACACTACTAAAACTAACAACTCTGAACAAGAGATGCAATGAAAACAAGAGCTAAACAGGAATTTTTGCAGCAACTAGAATAAAAACTAAGAATACTAGCATAGCAAGTACTCAAACAAAAAAGCGGAGCGTGTCTCTCTCCTAAACAAAGAATTGTAGGGTCCAACTATAATATTGCAGAAAGGAAAACAAAAAAAACAAAAAAAACAGACGCTCCAAGTAAACTTCATATGATGTGATCGAATAAAAATATAGTTTCACGAAAAGTGACCTGATAGATAGTTGATGAAGAAGGGGATGCCTTGGGGATCCCCAACCTTAGATGCTTGAGTCTTCTAAAAATATTCTTGGATGAACCACGGGGGCATCCCCAAGCTTTGACCTTGCACTCTTCTTGATCACATATATCACCTCTTCTCTTGACCCTTCAAAACTTCCTTCACACCACACTCAAACAGTAATTTGCATTAGAGGGTTAGTGCAACAATTAAAAATACATTTGTTATGTATGGAACAATTTCTATTGATACTTTTAAACATTAGCTACAGCCACTGATGTTTTGTGAAGCAAAGAAATCCACTTGACATCGCAAAAGAGCAAATGTAAGAAAAATGACAGAACCTGTCAAAACCAGAACAGTCTGTAATGACGGATTTTTTCGAGGCACTTACGTTACTCAGATTTAAAAACTTAAAGAACAAAAAAGTTGCGGAATTAGCGTAGAAATAAGCACAAGAAATTTCAGGTCATTATGATATTTTATGATTTATATGATTTTTTACGATGGACAGCAGAAATCTGTTTCCTGCGCAGAAATCCGAAAACCAACTCCAACTCTCGTCAAAAATCTTACTTGGCACTACTAAAACATGAAAAGAGATATACAAAGGAGTTTCTAAATAAGTATACAACCTCTTGAATCAAAGAAAACATAGAAAAACAAAGCAAAAATAAAACCTTGGGTTATCTCCCAAGAAGTGTTTTTTATTAAAACCTTTTAGCTAGGCATGATAATTCCAGAAGATGCTCACATGAGAAATATTAATTGAAGAAAAATAGAGCATCAAGAAGCAAACATAAAACAAATTTAAGTCTAACCCACATCCTGTAAAAAAGAATCTTATAGAAAAACAAGTCAATGAAGCACAAAGTGGCTAGCATAGGAAGGCAAAACAAGTGCAACTTCAAAATTTTTAACATGGAGAGGGGAAACTTGATATTGTTGAGATGCATAAAATTATGTTTCCCTCTCTCATAATAAATTTCAGTAGCATCATGAATAAAATTAACAATATAACTATGACATAAAACATTCTTATCATGAGCCACATGCATAAAAGAATTGATACTCTCCACATAAGCATAGTCATTCTTATTAATAGTAGTGGGAGAAAATTCAACAAAATAGCTATCATTATTATTCTCATCACCATAATCATCAGATATAGGAGACATAGTATAATCATAATTAATTTTCTCCTCAATAGTAGGTGCACTGAAAATAACATATTCATCATATATTGGAGGCAAAGTATCATCAAAGAAAATTTCCTCCTCAAAACTTGGGGGACTAAAAATATCATATTCATTAAAACTAGCTTCCCCAAGCTTAGAATTTTCCATAGAATTAGCAATAATGATGTTCAAAGAATTCATACTAATAACATTGATACTAGCATGCAAATAAAGCTCCATAGGTTTTTAAATTTTCTCTTCAAAAGCATCATGTCCTAATTCAAGATAAAGATTATAAAGTCCTCTCATATTTTTGTTGCTTCCCATTAAGACTAACTAGTAAAAATAAAAACAAGCAACAAGTAAAAATAAGTCTAACTAGTGAAAACAAGAAACAAAAAGATATAATTGCAGAATCTAAAGGAAATAACTTCGAGCACTCACAAAGGATGTGAGAACCTTTTACCTTACCTCCCCGGCAGCGGCGCCAAAAAAGAGCTTGATGTCTACGCACACTTCTATTCTTGTAGACAATGTTGGCCTCCAAGTGCAGAGGTTTATAGAACAGCAACAAGTATCCCTTAAGTGGATCACCAAAGGTTTATCGAGCTCAGGGAGGAAGAGGTCAAAGGTATCCCTCTCAAGCAACCCTGCAATTACGATACAAGAAGTCTCTTGTGTCCCCAACACACCTAATATAATTTTCAGTTGTACAGGTGCACTAGTTCGGCGAAGAGAGAGTAAAATACAAGTAATATGGATGATTGTAAGTGATTATAGCAATCTGAAATAAAAATGACATCAAGCAACCATGTAGCAGAACTGAGTGTAAATGATGTTTCAATGCTTAGAAACAAGGCCTAGGGATCCTACTTTCACTAGTGGACACTCTCAACAATGATAACATAATTGAATGCATAAATATCTCTCTTCACTATGCTACCCGAACCACTCTCCGGTTGAATAACAAACACCAATTCATTGCGTGGGGCTGCAAAAAGCACTCCTCAAAGTCGTATTCACATGTCTAGTTAACCCCACGATGTCACTATGAGCGCCCTAGAAGGTACCAGACAAACACCACAATTTCATATGGTCATCCAACACAAGATATAAATATCATGCTAAACCACACGGTGCACACACTGTCACCTTTACACCGTGATCAAAGTGTTTACTGAGATCTCATAACAAAACCACTTGAGTAGCATAACAGATGAAGAGTAACATCTATTTATACAACTAGACTACAAAGCTCACGATCACATAAAGATCACACCATGGTGGAGAGAGATGAAACACATAGCTACCGGTAGAGCCCTCAGCCTCGGGGGAGAACTACTCCCTCCTCATCATAGGAGACATCAACGGCGATGGAGATGGCGGTGGATTCGATGGAGATGACTCCGGGGTCACTTCCCCGTCCCGGCAGGGTGCCGGAACAGAGATTTCTATCCCCCGAAACTTGTCGCCGGCGGCGACGGAGCTACGGATGTTTTTGGTGGAAAAGGCCGATTGATTTAGGGTTTATGCCTCAGGGGGAATAAATAGGCGAAAGGGCGATGCCGGGGGGTGGCTAGGGGGCCCACACCACCCCTTGGCGTGGCCAGAGGGGGAACCGCACCCCCCTATGGTGTGGTGGCTCCCGGGCACCCCTCCGGGTCTCTTCGGGACTCCATGGACCCTCCGGGACTTCTAAGAGTTCTGGCTTTTGAATTTTCCAATTCCGAGAATATTTCCAGAACAACTTTTCTGAAACTAAAAACAACAGAAAATAGGAACTGGCTTTGTGGCATCTTGTCAATAGGTTAGTCCCGGGAAATTGATAAAAATAACATAAAGTGTATAGCAAACATGTGGGAAACAACATAAAAACAACAAGAAACATCAGAATTTAAGGATACATTTATGACGTATCAATGCCCAAGAAAGGGCCTCAACTCAATGGAAAATTCTGGGCAAACAGTAATCTGTCACGAAAGTTAACCATTTCTTTCCTAAGTGAGCTCATACGACACAAACCGTGCTCCCCTCACGTGGTTTAGCACAGTCTGAACTCTTATGCTCGCCGCGTGAGGTCTAAGGGTGCGCATCCGGTTAATATTGTTAATTTGGTTCGGTTTATATGGTTTTTCGGTTTGGGTGGTTTAAATACTTCGATAATACGGTTTTGTACAAGAATACGGTTTTGGTAATAACCATTTAATTTCGGTTCGGTTTCAGTAATAACCAAATTAACCAAAGTTGATGTGAATTTTCAAATGAAAATTTCTTTTGGTGGCCATATATAACAAAATAACAAAATAGTCCTACACTTACGGAAATATAGTTACGGACAAGTCTTATGGAAAGACGTGGACACACCGTGTTGGTTGAATCCCCCACCCTCCACGTAATTTCAAGGCTGCATCTCCATCCTATGCTCTCTACATCAATCCGTAACAAAAATTCTGTAGAAAACATCGCGTATATGTAGCATTTAATAGGAATATGGCCAAAGTAACCAAATAATCCATAAAATTAATAAAAGTCAAAGCAAATCACATGCTACAAGTAACATATAAAGTTAATAAAAGTAGCAGGCCAGTACATGTTAATAGGCATTTTTTGTTAACCATTTGCTTTTTGGTTATCAGCCATATTAATCGCATGCGTATGTTTAGCTATTTTACTAACCGTAATCTTAACCAGAAACAAAAATAACCATAATTTCGGTTTCGGTTTCGGTTTTTCCGGTTCGGTTCTTCGTTTCTTATTACCGTGCGCAGTCTTACGAAGGTCCAAGTTCGATTCCTAGCTTGGCCAATTATTTTTTCTCGCGCTTACGAACTTTCTGCGGTTGGACCGGTGGCCTGCTATGTATGGTTTTTCTTAGAAACCGGCGGTTGAACCGTGGTCTGAACGACTTCCCGGTTCGGTTCACATGCCGAACGATCCATTGCGCTAACAAACCGGCGGTGCCTCCAGTTCCGGTTTTTCCGGTTCAACCACCGGTCCAGTTTTTTAAAACTATGCTTCGGTGGAGGTCTTCGAGGGGACTCCAGGACAGTAGAGGCTTTGATTTGGGAGGGCGGGGCAGCTAGGCGGTCGCGGGCAGCAGGCAAGTTCCGGCCAGCCGTGGTTGTGGTTGATCTTTTTCCTTGTCGGAAATCGACCGAGCACTCGCTCGGCTGAAAACTAGCAATGTGCAAATATATGGGCATAATTTTGAGTCCTGAGCTCACCTACTGCCTGTTTTCAAAATTCAAAAGGTTTTGAGATATGTTGTTGCCACAAACGAGAAGTGTTTTTTTTTGTTTTTTGGTACAGAGCGCCACAAATGCTATTTTGTCACGAAACTTAGCAGATGTATTTAACATCAGCATATGTTTGTCCCTATTTTTTCAGAATTTTTTGAAGTGTTCTCTTTCTTTTTTTGAAAAACAAGCAGGGTGAGCTTGGGAGTCAAAATGTTGCTCCCCATATTTTGGCTGTCCAAGTTCAAGTTTTGACCAATAATCTACAAAAACTCAAATTATACTATGACCTAAGCGGGCATGCAGAGGAATAAAACATACTCGCTCCGTCCCGTATTGGTCCCTAAAACATGTGTACCGTCTATTCGAAAGGCTTTGAACATACTTTTACTTTATTTTTTCCTTTTCTGTCACCGATGCAAAGCTGGATGTATCCAGCGCACCCGAGGTCCGGACGATATACCTTATTGGCTTTCTGTAATGCCAATATGAAAATAACCCGGACATCAAAATGATAATGCGTAAGTTCTTTTCCTGCTCAAAGAATGTATTATAACAGTGCCCAGCAACAGAATGTCAAGATCTACATTTTGTTTATCCAACAAATATATCCAAAAGTTATGTGTATAGACCAGAAATAATCGTCAACCAAGACTGAAAACAGATGAAAATAAATAAATTCACACGGTTTTTCCCTCTGGAACAACACTTTGATGAATCCTCATTTCTTAATTTTCCCAATCTTCTCAACTAGATGATGTATTCTGTTTTTACACGTATGAAGGGAGACCAAACATGGCCAACAGATAGAGTCAAGTCCCATATTGTATAAAGGGACGATGTTCCCTTCTATCTACCCTAAACAACAATCACATAGTACAAGCTTAAGTATGTAGTAATACAAGCAAACACAGGCCCAGCCTTATTGCCCAATTCCTATTTACATAGGCGCCTTGAAAGAAACTATATGTGGGCTGGTTTTTCACCTCTGTTCTGTAAACCTGAAGAAAAAATCTCAGCATACTTTCTCTACCCTCCGCTACCCACTCCTGGAGCTTGCATGGGGCAAAGCCACTCAGCAAGCCCTTTGCTTTATTTATCAGCCTCACACTGCAGGCGACCAGGGAGGTGAATGGAACTAAAAAAAATGATTCCAATGCACAGACCCAATCCTGAGCATGAGCAGATTGTACTTGCAATCTTACACTTGATCTGAGCAGGTTGCTTGTGCATCCGCAACACACTTGCTCACGTTGGAGGATAGCTTTCCTCTTAGCTCAGCACAGACAAGATGTGTCAAGAGGAGTCCAGCAAGAAGAGCTGCTGCCATCAACATTGTGAACACAGCGCTCCAACTCTCCGTTGAGATGTATCCTGTCAGCAATGGCCCAATCGCCGCGCCAACCGACCCTGTCCCGTCGATGATCGCTGTGACAGTGGCCAGTGCCCGTGAATTACCATTCAACGAGCTGTGAGTGCCAAGGTCAGCTGACACTGCGGTTGTGATCAGGGCATAAGGGCCATTGACAAACATGCCTGTGATGAACATGAGACAAATGTTCCACGTCATGGACATGCTTCCGTATGTGCGATACAAGAAGAGGGCAGGTATCGCACAGTACATGAAGCTCGCAGCCGTGATTGCTCGTGCATTTAAGCGATCGGAGATGTGACCGGCAAGGATTCCTCCCAACACACCTCCAACATCGAAGATTGTTGACAAGCTACCAGCCATTGCATCGGAGAGGTACTCATTGCCAATAGCTGAAACAAGTGAAGGCCTATTTAGGAATGGACATAATAAAAACATAGTTCCGGTCATACAGACGTGAAAGATGAATAAGGAGACTTACGTGTATGGCTGATGTAGAATGGTAGCCAATATAGGAAGGTGTATGCGACCAACTTGGAGAAGAAGAGGCAGAGAGCAAAAGGCGCAACTCCAGGAATCCTCCATGCCTCTAAGAATCCTATTGGCTCATGTTTCACTTGTTGGCCTGGTTCCAAAAGAGGCTCTTTGGCAGTATCCTTGTCTGAGTTTATCTCCTCGTCATCAATCTCTATCTCCATTACCTCAGGACTAACCGGCAAGAAAAGGAAGACTACCAACCCAACAAGAGCCATGATAAAGCTGGGAACGGCAAATGACCAACCCCATCCAAACTTCAGCAGAGATGCAGCAAGCAGTGAACCGGATATGTTTCCGATGGAAGTATGTGCATTCCATATACCCATAATCAATCCTCTCTTGCTCTTCCCAAACCAGTTCCCAACAACTGCAACAACTGAAGGCCATCCGGATGATTGAAATAAGCCAGCAATCATCTGAAAGACCAGGAAGTAATAGAAGCTGTGAATATTTAACCAGTATCCAGCACCAAATAGGGCAGTGAATATGGCAGTCCCAATCATGCCAATCGTGAGAACTATCCTTAAGTCCATGCGGTCACCAAGATGCCCAGCGAAGAACATACCAAGAGAATACACCGCGAGGAATGCGACATCTATCTCACCAAGCAAAGCGGAACCATCAGAGGTGTTAAACGGATACCAACCGACGTTGAGAGTATTGCGTGTGTGCAATCGTCCCCAGGCAGACCCCACCCGTGTCTGGGGATCAAGCTCACTCTTGACAATGCTTGTTATCTTCCTAGTCATATGGAAGCAAGTGTATGCCAAGAATGTGAGGACCAAGACAAGCGTCTGGTAATTTCTTAGTGCCTTGGCACCTCTGAATAACCGAAGGCCGGGAGGTTTCCTGCTAGTCGTATCATGAGACTGAGCCATGATAACACAGGACTGTCGGTAACGTTTAAACTGTGGCTAGTGCCACAGGCCAGAGCAGATGCACACTTCCTGCTACAAGAATGATGACCACCTGAAAGCATGCAAGGAGGATGTAAGACGATGGGCAAATGGAGTCCAGCGATTGTATGTGAAGTTTGAAAAATTGAGGCTACACATCTCTTAATCGTAAGTAATGGTGCTTTAAAATAAAACTTGAAAACACTGATCCAAATGAAACTTTGTTGGTTCTTCCCTCCGTTTGAAACTAAGTGCTGCTGATCTTTTTTCGGATAAAGGGAGCTTTATTACTTAAAAGTCTTAATTATTACACCCGGCCTCTGCATAGTTAGGATGCACACATCCAAGTGCCGCTGATCTAGTACAACTTAATTTAAAACGGAGGGAGTACCTCGCAAATACGGGGAAAATTGGTGGTGATCTAACGTATTTTATGAAACGGACTCCACTGCAGTAATTCCAACGCAACTTTGTGCGATTTTCTCAGCACATAGGCATGTGCAAAATTGACTTCATGTAATGATCCAAAGCATTTTGGGAAACAATTTGATCCATATTTTTTTCTTTTCGAGAAGGAGGTTGGAACACCCGGCCTCTCCATCAAGATGAGTCCATCTGTGATGTTGATCATGCACATGGAGACTTGTATCTCCAAACACCACAAATCAAAGCGATTTGTGACCATTCACCAAGTAATTATAATAAAAGTATCCATTCACCCCTATTCCTACTGCTAGCATCCGTTAGCAACCGGTCAGGTACAGAGATTCCCAAGTGGATGCAGGTAAAAAGCTAACCTGACCTCAACCTCCCTGAATAAAAAATTCAGAGTGTCCATCAAAAGTAGCTAAACTATTCAATATTCCAAATCCAAAATTACGACTATTCAAATGCTCCATCCACGGCTATCAAGCAGTGCAATTAGCGGCCAAGGGACCGAATGAAAGGGCTCCCAATTCATGGAAATAATACAGGAGAGGTTATCCCCTCTCTCTCTCTCTCTCCACCGTGAAACGTGGGGCTGAATCCTCCCCTTATTCCCCTGCCGTGCGCCCAATCCAATCCAAACCTCCGAAAAACCGAACGCAAACCAGCAACCCAACGATTCGAACGAACCGGAAAAAACAAGCTCACGGATCGGCCTAATGAATCGGCAAGTACAAGAAGACGAAGAAACATGAATTTAGGGGCAAGAACACACCTGACACTTGCTCGGGGGACACGACTCTTCTCCTGATCCGCGGGGAGCCGGAGTAGGCTCAATCAGGGTTTAGTAGGAAATGCGCAGGCGCAAGAGATAGATGGACTGGAAGGAAGACGTTTCTTTCCTCCCGGTGCGGTGCTCGCCTCTGTTTTTCTTGATTGGGAGTTTGGGTGGTTTGAGGAGTCCGAGCGAGGAGTCTCGCTGCATTTATTCAGATGGCAAGCAAGTCTCCGGAGGTATTGACGGTGATACCCCTGGACCATAATGCCCTTTACTTTTGGGTACTCTTTTACTACTGTAGTAGTTTTGTCTTGGGCAATTGGCTTCCAATCGGGAAAGGAACTCCTTTTTAGATGGAAACACGTTTATAAATTTTATTATACAGTACTAATACAGAGTATAACACGGCAAATCGCAATTATACAAGTCCTTGGTGCGACCACCCGCAAGAAAAAAAAGTCCTTGGTGCGATCTCCGTGGACCAGCACATGTATTGTACGGACTAGTATTTCTCAAGGAATGAACAAACATTTAAGAAACAACTTTGCAATGGACAATGAAGAGAAGCGATAGTGTCTCATTCACAACTCATTAGGAGGGTGCGTCCAACTCCAAACTAAACACCATGCACGTATCTTTTACGTGCGTTGGTTCCAATTATCACGAAACAAAGTCAGCTCCACTTTCTGTTGGAGCATATCTTTGACTTGAGATTTTAAAATCTTTGCAAACGTTCTTAGAAAGAAACGCCTAACTAGCCAGTAGTTAGTGTGTAAGTATGCCCGCAGGAAAAAAAAGGGTTAAAGCGTGGGTATGTGACACATGCGGTCTATTCTGTAATCGCCTCATGGATCGTGTGGCACAGTTTGTTTGTTTGTTTATGTTGGAACACAGCCAGTCGGAAGAAACTTTGGTACAAAAATGCTTAGAGAACGCTAATCCGGACGACTGCGATTTGTTTCAAACCTGATTGGTATGGAGCTGTCTGGACAACACCGATTATATGCGCCAGGAAGGAAGGAAGGGCAAAGTCCGGTAATTAGGGGACGTGACGGAGGGCAGTATGAAAACTCATGGACAGTCTCTCCCTTGTATAGCCAGGCCGGCCAAGGAGGCGTAGATCTCCGAATATTCCATTCCCGCCAAGGGAATTATACCACGCGTGCCCATGCGGATTTCCTCCTTGCGCCGCATCACACGTGGCCTCCATCGCGTTTGGGCCATACCCCGGGGCCACACGGCAGGACTCGCACGCCCTCGTCCAACCGTTTTGCCTCGCCTTCCTTTACCGGACGCCGGCGGCACAAATTGATCCGGAGACCGCCCGGCCACGCAGACTAACTACCGTTGTCGACCCTTCCATGCTTGAAAAATATTTACCCATCTCTATCCACTAGGTTGGACTTTAGATTAAGTTGGGTGGTGCATTATTTAATATACTACTCCCCACGTTCTAGTATAATAGTATAAGACATTTTTAAACCTTTTATATGTTGTATAGATTCAAACTAAAATGAGTAGACACATACACTAAAACATGTTTAGATGTAATGTGTATATTTGTGAATGTCAAAAAGGTCTAAAACAACTTATATTACAGAACACATTAATTCGAGACTCAAGGTTTTAAGTAAATCTGGTGACTTCATTAAAATCACGTCTAAATGCTAAAATACCCTATACGAGAGGGAAATCTTGAAATATATTGTCGGCATTTTTCCATCAGTTTCAGCTTTTAATTGATTTGACTAGTGCATGAATTCAATGCACTTTACATGTCTCCCTATCCCTCTCATCGGAGAACTTCTCTATCGTCCTATTCTTTTTAGATTCAAATTATATTCGAGAAAATTTAGTGGATTAGAAATTTTAGAAATAAAACTACAAAAACTATCGAACGTCTGCATTATAATTCCTACTCCCTCCGTTTCTGTTTATAAGGGGTACAGTTTTTCCGAAAATTCAAACTTGACTATTTTTATCCAGATTTTAGAAAAGATTATTAGTATTTACAATATCAAATCAGTATATTTAAATCCATCATGAAGTATATTTTTATATTTTGTTTTCCTAGTATTTGAAATATTGATAGTTTTTTCAAAAATCTTGGTCAAACATAGAAAATTTTGAATTTTAGAGAAAAATTATACCCCTTATAAACAAGAATGGAAGGAGTATAAAAGTAGCATCTACTTAAACCTCTTCAAAATAATATTTTTTCTATAAAATATAATTTGGTTTCATCAATATGTGAACAAAATTGTTGTGCGCTCGAATCAATATCTTGAAGTAATCTAAGAGAAAAATCATGTGCCAATTGCCATGCATCCTTATTCTCGAGAAATTTTCATGAGAATTCAAAATTTTCTCCCGCCGCTAAGAAACCCAAAAAAATTGTCCCACGTTTCTATATTTTAATATTTTAGGAACCACGTGTATGTCGTATTTTCATAGTAATAAGAGAGGGGGTGATAAGCCTAGCGTACCGAAAGATCGAGAGGGTTAACTAGAGCGATAGGGTGAAATAGGTTATCTACAAATTTTACTTGCTTTTATTTTAAATTTATATTGCTTAAATATAGATTGTCTAGATTATGCAACTAGGTGAACAATCCTATATGATGAGCAAATACTACTAGCAAAAGATATGTAAACAATTAAGCTAGTAACGACGAGTAAATGTAAGTTGAAAAATAACCGAACACAATGACGCGGAGATTTATCCCGAAATCCATTTCCCAATTGACTCTAATCTCCGTTGGAGCGGTGCGGTGCCATCAAAGTGGAACACCGGTTAGCCGTCAAATGACACACCGTATCTCCTTCGTGGCCTACCACCAATGTAGAGAGGCACAAACCACTATGTTATTGAGGTTGACAACTAGAACATTCACAAGGATTAGGCACACTTCACAACTTGGAGGGTCCTCACCAAATCTATCGAACCACCAAAACGCGATGCTTTAAGGCCGGGGCACACACCACAACTTGATTGGTGGCTCCTGACAATGTCTTCGTGACTACCAAAGCCTCGACGGACCACGAGCTCCTAGGGTTCCAACAAACCCCAAAGAGTAAAAAATTCCTCAATGGAATCAAGGGGGAAATCGAATCGCTTGGGTAGGAATGCAGATCTAGGTCTTCTCTCTCAAATGCCTAAAGGGCAAAGTGTTTGAGTGGCTAGAGAGATAGAGAGAGATCTATGGAGTTTAAGCTCTTGTGATGTAGCCCAACCATCTACTCCAAGTGGACCGATGACAAGATCACGCGCAAAGGCCATCAAGGATAAGGTGAACTCGCTCATCTCGCTCTATACTTTCGGTCACATGGAGGATGGTGCGCTACCTCATGTTTCCACACTTTGCGTGCTCAGGTTCAAACCCACCACGGAGTCACCGAAAAGTACCCGAGACGATGCGCAAGAAGATACGGAGAACAGCGGTGAAGACGGCGTCCAATTCGGAGTCCCGACGAAGAAGTTAGGGGCGAAAAACCCCTTCCCGGCCTCGGGGGCCGGCCAGGCCGGCCTCCCTCACCCCCAGGCCGGACCTCCACCCGAAGGGGCCGGCCTCCACCTCGGCCTCGGGCCGGCCTCGGCGCCCCTCAGGCCGGCCCCCCTCCAGAGCGCCCCGGCCTCAAGGCCGGCCTGCTCTCCTCCCACCCCGGCCCCAGGCCGGGCACCCAGCCTGGGGGCCGGCCTGGCCCCTCCCCACCCCGGCCCCAGGCTGGCCCCCCCCCTCCAGGCGCCCACCCTGGCCCCAGGCCGGGTTCCAGGCCGGCCAGGCCGGCCCCTAGGCCGGGGTGGAACCGAAAATGCCCGGAAATGCACCGTTTTCGCTCCCGTTTCCACCTACTTCGACCCCCGGCTATATAAGGAGACCCCCAAGCTAGATCTAGGGTTTAGAGTTGAATTTAGAACATTTGGAGCTCAGCTCTCTTGTATCCCTCTTTGAGGAACCATCCCTCCGACATCGTCGAGGATTGTATCAAGGCACATCCAACTACTTGATCTCTCCCTTTGGGTTTCTATCAAGTACTTGACCAATCTTCCTCTCGATTATCTTGAGGTTCTATTGGCGTAGTGGACCGGCTACGGGTGTAAAGCGGTTTCAATCAAGGTGAGCTCAGTTGAATCGATCGTTCCGTAGGCGGCCCTCGGGGTTAGTTGACGGAAGATTTGGGGTTCTTCGGTTCTTACTAGTTATCCTTGTGTTTGTTTGCGTTGCCCTCGATTTCCCCCTCGTTTTCCCCTCGTGTGTTCATCGAGTTCTTCGTGTTCTTCGTGTTCTCCGTCGATTCGTGAAGATCGGGCCAATCTAGGAGTAACCCTCCGCATCATCTGGTATCCAGAGCTAGATTGACACGAATCCGACACCCATACCCCTCCCCATCCACCAATTTTTCTTTTTCCACCAAGAATTTCGAAAATCCTCAAAAAAATAGCCAAAAGGGAATTTGACCGATCTGTTGACTCGTTGAGTTTTTCGTGGTTTTTCTTCATAGATTAGTTGCCAAACACCTTTCCACACCTTTCCATTCAGCCAATTTTTCCAATTTCGCCCAAAATTTTTCTTGATTTTGTGGGAATTTCGAATTTGAGCCAAAAACTCAGAAAATTTCAGCTCTTCGATTCTCCGGCAGATTTTGGAACTTGTTTTTCTTTGTCGTTTGTGATCCAAATTGAGTGCAACGAGTTGCTACGCGACGCCCACGACATCACCTACGCTTCCACATCATCGGATCGCCACGACATCGACTCCCCCACGGCCTCAAGTCCGTGATCATCAAAAAAAGAGAGGTATAACTTGCTTCCGCTTGCACCACCCCATCCCATTGTGTTACTTACCTATCGGACTAGTTCTTTTTACACCGCTTGGCATCGCATTTGTGGCATCGAGAGTGCGAAGTTAGCGCTTGTGAGAGATTAGCTACCGAGTAGGCATTGGCACTTTGGAATCCATCAAAAAGAGAAAATCAAAAAAAAAAAAAAAAGAGAAAAAGAGAAAATAGAAAAAGAAGCAAAAGGATCGGTGCCAATTGCTTTCCATTGTAGGAACGTGTAGCATTGCGTCGCAAAAGAGAAAGAGTGACCGATTGCCACGGTGCGAATCTTGTTGCCTTTTCAACTTTGCGGTTTGAGCTAGCGTCCTCCTTGTGTTAGTGTGGCATTGAGCATTAGTCTACGTTAGGGCCATTTCGTTCTTCGCTCGTCCATTGGTCGCACTAACCCCATTTTTCCCTTGCGTGTGTGTGTTCCACCATATTTCCATCCTATAGGTTTGGTTTTTGTGCTAACTTTTCTTTGAATTTTCTCCACGATTGACAACAAACTTTTCTTCGGTTTTGGTCGATTTTTCCTTGCCACTTTCCTAACCTATTTGCCTTCCATATAAAGTGTGTGTGTTGCCGTTTGCGGTTTCTTTCGATCTTTTGGATTCGCTCTTGACATACCGCCCTACACCTAGGCTCGTCCACTAGCCTCAATACGACCAAGAAAGGTAACGTTGGGTAAGTGAGGCGTCCATTTCTTCAATATCACCCTTGTGTGTGTTTTTGAGATGGCTAGGGAAGGAGTATTCACAAGTCCGAGCTCGGAAGACGAAGGCAACCCATTCTACAACGACAATGATTACGCCAACTTCGTCACCCACAATGACCACTTTCAACTCCGCGAACTCGTCAAGGACGGGTTGCAACGCTATGAGCGTCGACTACAAGAGCAAGAGGCTCGATTGAATGATCAAATGACGCGCATCAACATCAACTTGGCTAATCTTGCCAATCGCCGTCATTCATCATCGTCCTCAAGGTCTCGTCGCTCAAGCCACCGCAATCAAGATCCTCACCAACCTCGTCGCCATGATCGCCATGATCGCCACAACGTGGAGGAGGGTGGACAACCTCAACAAGCACCACCACCCCCTCCACAACATCAACAACCTCCGCGACGCAATCGGTATGAGGATAGCTCGCCATCACCACCACCTCGACATCGCCAAGGCCGTGGTGACCCTCTTCAACAACCGCAACGCCCGGACCTTCGACAACACCATCATCCTCCACCTCCACAAGGCCACGCTCAAGACTATGGCCACAACGATTTCGTGGAAGATGCTCGTCAACATCGAAGGCCACCAAGGCGCCATGCGCGTCCCAACAACAATGACCGCCAAGAACATGATCATCCTCAACAACCTCTCCAAGAACAAGAACGTCCTCAACAACATCACAATGGCCATGATGATAGTGAACGCCGTGAAGCTAGGCTCCGTCACCACCAACCACCACCACCTAATGACCACCGGCGTCATCCTCCCCATCATGATCGCCACCGCCAAGACAATGAGGATGACCCCTATGATGATTCACCTCCCATGTATGATGAAGACCCCCATGAGCGCCAACATGCGCGCCCCCATCGTCCGCAAGAGGACAACAACATGAGTGCTCTTCGTTTCAATGTCCCCAAGTTCAATGGTGAGAATGATCCCGAAGACTATCTTGCTTGGGCTCTCAAGGTTGACAAGATCTTCGGCATTCACAACTTCACCGACAAGAAAATGGTTGCTCTAGCATCTTTGGAATTCGAAGGCTATGCAATCTTATGGTGGGATCGTCTACAAGCCGAACGAGTCCGCAATCGCGTTGCTCCTATTGCCACTTGGAATGAGATGAAGCAATTCATGCATGCTCGATTCGTTCCTCCTCACTACAAGCGTGACCTCTTCAAGAAGCTTCAAGAACTTCGTCAAGGTGTGAAGTCCGTTGATGAGTACTACAAGGAAATGGAGACATCTTTGATCCGCGCTCATGTGATAGAATCTCAAGAGCAAACAATGGCCCGCTTCCTCAATGGCCTCAACTATCCTATAAGGAAGATCGTCGAGTATCAACCGTATGACAACATTGTGGCCCTTGTCCACCAAGCTCTTAAGGCGGAACGTCAAATTGCGGAAGATCTCAAATATAGCAAGCAAAAGGCTTTCTTCAACTCAAGACCATCATCCTCTACTCCAATGACACAAGCTCCTCCTCCAACTACCACCAAGAGCAACCCGCGAGCCTCTAGTGCTCCCAACAAGTCTTCCCAACCATTCAAGAAGCAAGCTACTCCAACCTCATCCTCAAGTGCTCCTCAAGTCAAGTCAAGCACTATTACTTGCTTCAAGTGTGGTGGTAGTGGACACAAGTCCTTTGAATGTTCCAACAAGATGATCATAATTGTCAACCAAGATGGTGAACGTGATTCTATGAGCGAAGGCGAATACTATGCCTTGCATCAAGTTGCTCTCAACCCTTTGGACGTCTCCAACGATGATGAAGAAAGTGTGTATTGCGATGAGGACAAGAACCCATCCCTAGTGGTCACAAGAGTCCTCACTTCTTCTCCTCAAGATGAGCAAGATCAACGGTGCAATCTCTTTCAAACAAGAGCCGGTATTGATGGCAAGTCAATCAAGGTCATCATCGACGGTGGAAGTTGTCACAACTTAGCTAGCAAAGAACTTTGCGACAAACTCAAATTGCCTTACAAGCAACACCCTCACCCATACCATGTCCAATGGCTTAGTGACTCCGGCACCTTCAAGATTCAACACATGGTCTCCGTGACTTTCAAGATTGGTCCTTATGAAGACACGGTAGATTGTGACGTTGTTCCTATGACCGTGTGTCATCTTCTTCTTGGCCGACCTTGGCAATACGACAAGAGTGCTATCCATGATGGGCGTACCAATCACTATAGCTTCAAGTGGAACAACAAGACATTTGTTCTTCGTCCCATGTCTCCTAGCCAAGTGATCGCCGACAACGCCAAGACTCTTGCACGTCGACAAGAAGAGCTCAAGTCTCGTGAGATGAGTGGTGAGAGAGTGATCCACCAAAAAGTGAGTGAGAGCCACAAGCCAAATATGAGTGGAAAAATTACGAGTGATGCCAAAGGCTTTGCCTTACTTGCCACCAAAAGAGAGATGCGAGCGCTAAGAGAGGACCCAACCATACTTCACTTTGTCCTATTGTGCAAAGGGGAAGCACTTGAAACTAACGACATGACAAATCTACCTCCCTCTTTGTTGCCTTTGTTGCAGGAATTTGAAGACGTCTTTCCCGATGAGCTCCCTCCGGGCCTTCCTCCCCTTCGAGGAATCGAGCACCGTATTGACCTCATTCCGGGCGCGCCCCTTCCAAACCGCGCTCCTTACCGCACCAATCCCGAGGAGACTAAGGAGATTGAGCGCCAAATCCAAGAGCTACTCGAAAAAGGTTTTATTCGCGAATCCCTTAGCCCTTGTGCCGTGCCGGTTATCCTTGTTCCAAAGCAAGATTCTACTTCCCGCATGTGTATGGATTGTCGCCCTATCAATGCTATCACGGTTAGATATAGACATCCTATTCCTAGGCTCGATGACATGCTTGATGAATTGAGTGGTGCTACTATCTTTTCAAAAATTGATCTTAAAAGTGGGTACCATCAAATTCGTATGAGTATAGGTGATGAATGGAAAACGGCTTTCAAAACAAAACTTGGTTTGTATGAATGGCTTGTTATGCCCTTTGGTCTTTCGAATGCCCCATCTACCTTCATGCGTCTCATGAATGAAGTTCTACGTCCTTTCATTGGCAAATTTGTTGTGGTTTACTTCGACGATATTCTCATTTATAGCAAATCTTTGGAAGATCACCTTGATCATGTTTCACAAGTTTTGTTGGCTCTTCGCAATGCAAAACTTTTCGCCAATCTTTCCAAATGCAATTTTTGCACCAACAAGCTTGTTTTCTTGGGCTTTGTGATCTCGTCCAATGGTATTGAAGTAGATAACAAGAAGATTGAGGCAATTAGGAATTGGCCCAACCCTACTTCCGTGGGTGAGATAAGGCGCTTTCATGGCCTTGCCGGTTTCTATCGCCGTTTTGTCAAAGATTTTTCAACTATTGCTTGCCCTTTGAATGAACTTACCAAAAAGAATGTACCTTTTGTTTGGGGCAATGCGCAACAAAAAGCTTTCGACACACTTAAGAAATGCCTAACCGAAGCTCCTTTGCTTGTCTTACCGGATTTCGATAAAACTTTTGAGATTGAATGTGATGCTAGTGGTATAGGAATTGGTGGCGTTCTCATGCAAAACGGACGCCCCGTTGCTTACCATAGTGAAAAACTTGATGGTGCTAAACTCAATTACCCCATCTATGATAAGGAACTCTTTGCTTTGGTTAGAGTGCTAGAAGTTTGGCAACACTACCTTTGGCCAAAAGAATTTGTCATTCATTCCGATCACGAATCATTGAAATACTTGAAAAGCCAAACCAATTTGAACAAAAGGCATGCTAAGTGGGTTGAATTCTTTTAATCTTTTCCTTATGTCATTAAGTACAAGAAAGGTAAAGAGAATGTGGTAGCCGATGCCTTGTCTAGGAAAGAATGCCTTCTTACACGTCTTGACATCAATGTGATTGGTTTGGATGAAATCAAAGACTTATATGCTTCCGATGCTTTCTTTGGTCCTATATTTGAGAAGTGCTTGCCTAACCGAGGTTTCGATGATTACTATCTTCACCAAGGTTTCTTGTTTAAGGCTAACAAATTGTGTATCCCCGAGTCTTCTCTTCGTTTGTTGTTATTGAAGGAATCACATGAAGGAGGCCTCATGGGACACTTTGGACGCGACAAGACCTATGCCATGCTCTCCACCAACTACTATTGGCCCAAGATGAAGCATCACGTTGAGAGACACGTCACAAGATGTTCCACATGCCTCCGAGCTAAGTCCACTTCCAACCCTCATGGTCTTTACATGCCATTACCTATCCCACATGCACCTTGGAGTGATGTTAGCATGGACTTTGTGTTAGGCCTTCCACGAACTAAAACCAACATGGATTCAATCTTTGTAGTTGTGGATCGTTTCTCTAAGATGGCACATTTCATTCCTTGTAAACGAACCGACGATGCTTCACATGTTGCTACTTTGTTTTTCAGGGAAATTGTGCGTTTACATGGTGTACCTACTTCAATTGTCTCGGACCGCGACGTCAAGTTCACCTCCTACTTTTGGGAGACATTGATGGCCAAGCTCGGCGTCAAGCTACTATTCTCCACCGCCTATCACCCACAAACGGATGGACAAACCGAGGTCGTCAACCGCACACTCTCTTCACTACTTCGAGCATTGATCAAGCCCAACTTGAAGAATTGGGAGGAATGCATCCCACACGCCGAGTTCGCCTACAACCGTGCGCTCCATCAAGCTACCAAGAAGAGTCCTTTCGAGATCGTCTACGGCTTCAACCCCAACACCGCCCTCGACATACTCCCTTTGCCTCTACGCGAGCGAGCAAACATGGACATCGACAAGCGCACCGACTACATCAAGAAGCTACACGACTCCACACGAGCTACGCTTGAGAAGCATTCCGAGCACCGAGCCTCTATCATGAACAAGAACAAGAAACCAATGGTGTTCCAAGAAGGTGACCTCGTGTGGCTACACTTGCGCAAGGACCGGTTCCCCGAAGAGCGCAACTCCAAGCTCAAGCCAAGAGGTGACGGTCCCTTCAAGGTCCTCAAGCGCATCAACAACAACGCCTACAAGCTCGACTTACCGCAATCCAAGTACCTCGTCCACAACTCCTTCAATGTCAAGGACCTCTCTCCCTTCCATGGATACCCAAGTGATGAAGACGACGCCGAGTCGAGGTCGACTCTTTTTCAAGGGGGGGGGAGATGATGTAGCCCAACCATCTACTCCAAGTGGACCGATGACAAGATCACGCGCAAAGGCCATCAAGGATAAGGTGAACTCGCTCCTCTCGCTCTATACTTTCGGTCACATGGAGGATGGTGCGCTACCTCATGTTTCCACACTTTGCGTGCTCAGGTTCAAACCCACCACGGAGTCACCGAAAAGTACCCGAGACGATGCGCAAGAAGATACGGAGAACAGCGGTGAAGACGGCGTCCAATTCGGAGTCCCGACGAAGAAGTTAGGGGCGAAAAACCCCTTCCCGGCCTCGGGGGCCGGCCAGGCCGGCCTCCCTCACCCCCAGGCCGGACCTCCACCCGAAGGGGCCGGCCTCCACCTCGGCCTCGGGCCGGCCTCGGCGCCCCTCAGGCCGGCCCCCCTCCAGAGCGCCCCGGCCTCAAGGCCGGCCTGCTCTCCTCCCACCCCGGCCCCAGGCCGGGCACCCAGCCTGGGGGCCGGCCTGGCCCCTCCCCACCCCGGCCCCAGGCTGGCCCCCCCTCCAGGCGCCCACCCTGGCCCCAGGCCGGGTTCCAGGCCGGCCAGGCCGGCCCCTAGGTCGGGGTGGAACCGAAAATGCCCGGAAATGCACCGTTTTCGCTCCCGTTTCCACCTACTTCGACCCCCGGCTATATAAGGAGACCCCCAAGCTAGATCTAGGGTTTAGAGTTGAATTTAGAACATTTGGAGCTCAGCTCTCTTGTATCCCTCTTTGAGGAACCATCCCTCCGACATCGTCGAGGATTGTATCAAGGCACATCCAACTACTTGATCTCTCCCTTTGGGTTTCTATCAAGTACTTGACCAATCTTCCTCTCGATTATCTTGAGGTTCTATTGGCGTAGTGGACCGGCTACGGGTGTAAAGCGGTTTCAATCAAGGTGAGCTCAGTTGAATCGATCGTTCCGTAGGCGGCCCTCGGGGTTAGTTGACGGAAGATTTGGGGTTCTTCGGTTCTTACTAGTTATCCTTGTGTTTGTTTGCGTTGCCCTCGATTTCCCCCTCGTTTTCCCCTCGTGTGTTCATCGAGTTCTTCGTGTTCTTCGTGTTCTCCGTCGATTCGTGAAGATCGGGCCAATCTAGGAGTAACCCTCCGCATCATCTTGAATAACTGTGGTCTTCTAGTTCTAGTCGTGGTAGCTTAAGGTTGAAGAATGGAGAGGTTACTTATACCCTCTCACAATTCTAGCCGCTGGACACCTTTGGCAGAGTTTCTGGGGCCGGATTATCCGGTGTACGTGGGGCCGGATATTCCGCCCTTCTGAAATATCCGACGTCGTCTGAATTGTCCTACAATATATCAGACCAGTGATCCGGGGCGATCCAGTGGCTCACACGCTCGAGTTCTTAGCCATTCTGAAGTATCCGGTGCCCTTGAAATATCCGGCCAAATATCCGGGGCACATCCAATGGCTCGCGTACATAATTCTTTAGCCATTTTCTCCAAGGGACGGATAATCCGGTGTCGTGTTACCCCGGATTATCCAGTGTCTAACTGAATTTCTACCAGCTTGATAGTGTGAGATCTTTTTCCTTATTTCCTTTATGGATCGATGCAGTTATGATAATGATACTTATATTCCTGCATTACTTAGCATATGATTATTTTATCTCTAGTGTTGTTGCCTAACAGACAAAACTTAGAGGATTATAAGAAATGTTCTTTTAATCTCCACTTTTTGGTGTTAGATGAAAACACTAGGATTTGCAATATAATTCTGGATACTTCTAAAAAATATTTCCAAAATAAAATATAGCATCTCCCCCTCAATATTTGCACACTTCCATTAAAGGTGTGCATGTAAATATGATTTAATACTTTTCACAACCTATGTGCTAGAGGGCTCCCTAAAATATTTAATCTTTTCAGATTCGTGACATTTTACAACACATTTGCATATGGGTGACAAGAATAATTTGATTGCGGCTTTTTGAGATAGAGATCATAACCTACACATAATACTGAGGAATTTAAGATAATGCATAAATATCTCATCGTAGATAATTCCAAACCACCAAATGTCACACATAACATAGTCTCACACATAAAAGCGTAGTCTGACACGTAAAAAAGCAAATGAGTTCAACCGAAGATAAATGGACACAACCCCTAGAGGAATGATAAAATAGCATGCTTGTGTGCGACCCTTGGAAATCCCTCTAATGATCCTAATAGAACTACTTCTCCCCATTTGGCATCGAGACACCAAAAAGGGAAAAGAGTGATGCTACGACCCATAGAATCAATTAGACTCACCATCCCTCTCATATTCTTCTTCCTCAGATGAAACCGTGACATATGCATCATCCTTTTCATCATCATCGTTCTTTTCAACATGTTAGTTGTGGTACTAGAGGAAGAAGTGGTCTCATGGTGAGAAGTGTTATAGAGTTCCCTCTCCACTTTAACCCATAGGTATTGAGAGGTGCTCCACTAGTTGTAAGGAGTGAGAGGAGCAGCCTTAGGAGGTGACACTGGAGTACCCCTGAGACAGGGAAGGATGAGCTGCTGTGTGTGTGCCATCTCATGGTCTCGGCGATAGGCATGGTACTGCTCACGGTCAATGTTCACCTTCATGCACAAAACATTGTGTTGAAACCAGCTGAGCTTCTTGATCTCAAGAGCAATAGAAGCTGATGGAGTGGGAACCTTATAAAGACCCCTAGCATGAGTACCATTAGTACGAATATCAGCCATGAATGAGCTAGAGGTGGATTTTGAACAGATATTATGGTCATCTAGAGGATGGGGTGAATAGGTCACCATTTGGCAATTTAAGCCAAACAAAATACAGTACAGAGGTTATAACCAATACACAAGCAGGCGTGGGCTACTTCCAAATTTTAATAATTTTTTGATTTAGGCTTGACACAGAGGTAAATTCTCTAGATACGCAACTAAGGTGAATTTACCTATATGATAAGAGCAACACTAAGCAAGATACAAACACAAGTTAAAGGTAAAGGATAGAGATAACCGATTACGGAAGCACGCGGAGACAAGGATGTATTCCCGAGTTCCTCCTTTTGAGGTGTCGGATATATGCAGAATAAGGGTATATCCGGCATTGGCCGAAGGCCGGATTACAAGGGTGGCTCACATGCAATGGAACATAGTCCATTGGGCGGCCCAGTAAGCTGACGCGCAGGAAGCCGGTTTCTTGAAGAACCCGGACCACGGCCCAAAGTGGTGCGACTTGGAGGAGAAGACAGATTCCTTACTTTCCAAGTTAGATACTTTCCGTAGTCTTCTAGGTTTCCTTCTTGTAAGCCCTAGTCCGGCTATCTATATAAAGTCGAACGGGAGCAAGGAAAAGACAATTTCACAACTAGCTAGAAGCCAACTCGCCGAGAAGTTTATCCTCGTCGAGTTAGAAACCATACTCACAATTTTACTCTGTATAATTTAGGCTTCAGCCCTGATTTAGTGAGATTGCATGAGTAGAAACGTCACCTAGTTGCGTCGTACTGAACTTGGGTAAACTTGGCGTTCTCATTTACAGTTCTTCCACGTCCTCCCCGCGGTTCTACCAGTAGGCTTATGGCACCCCCGTCCATGAACCTTACTACGATGTCTCGACAGTTGGCGCCCACCGTGGGGCTAGCGACGTCGGGAGTTACGTTTCGATCGGGAATACTCGGCGGGATCGGCACCTCAATTACTGTCGGAAGTCTGGAATCGACGGAAACATCGGACGCTTTTTCAACAACGGATCATATATGCCGACACGGAATCATCTAGTAAGTGCCTGCCTTTTATCGATTTGATCTGCTGATGTTTTTATCGGTTTAACAGCAGAAGCAATGAGATTCCATGGTGGAAGCAATTTTATCCCACCCGCCCTATGCCCAATAGATGAGGGCTTCAATGCCGGATTCTGCTCAGATTTGCCTTATTCATACATAGGAGCAGATCAAGCTTCCATAGTTGCATATCGCCAAAACACATATGGATTTTCTGCCTCTCCGGAGATGCCTGCAACCAGATCCCACTTTATTGGTATGGTGCAGTCTGAGATCGCTGAAAACACGGAAGACGAAAATCCCGTTGAAAAGGCAGAAAATCACGATCCCGCAGAAAAGGTGGAAGACCCGAGGTTCATTGATCAAGCATCAAACTCGGAAGCTGAATCTGTACTAGCAGCCATAGAGGCAAAGCTGCAGAGTCAGATTCCGAAGAAGAAGATGAAGACGCCTTCGAAAGAAAGGTCATATCCATGCAAGGGAATTTTCATGAAGTACTCATGGAAAAACCGACTGGAAACTTGGATGCTAAGGAAGATGAAGATCCGAAAACACCTCCGCCAGATGAAGAGGAAGAAGAAGGCGAAGTTAGTCCAACTTACCCTGACGTCAAGGAACTGACGGAAGAGGAACCTAGAAAAAAGCCTCCATCTTTCAAGAAGAAAAATAAGTCTGCCAAGAAACTCCAATCTAAACTCCAGAAAAAAAAAGTGAAAAAATTGTCAGATATTGCCAACCAAAACCTGGAAGTAGTGAAGGGAATATGCCTGAGAGGCAATAATAAAGTGGTTATTATCTTATTCCTTGTTTATGATAAATGTTTATTTCTCATGCTAGAATTGTATTAACCGGAAACGTTGATACATGTGTGTTTAATAAACAAACAATCGTTCCTAGTAAAGCCTCTCTTTCAACTAGCTCGTTGATAAATAGATGATCAAGGTTTCCTGATCAGAACATTGGATGTTGTTAATAACGCGGTCATGTCATTAGAAAAATTATGTGATGAACATAGACCCAAAGTGAATATAGCAATGCGATCAAGTTATTAACTTACATTGTTATATCACACATACGAAGTAACTCTAATCCTTAGACCATGAGATCATGTCAATCACTAACACCGAAAGAGTGCTTTGATGTAATCAAACGTCACACCGTAACAGGGTGACTATAAAGGTGCCGTTGGGTATTCGGAAAGTATTAGTTGAGGATCATGGATCAAGAGTGGGATTTGTCCATCCAAATGACGGAGAGATATACTCTGGGCCCTCTCGGTGATATCACATTGACACCGCTTGCAAGCACGTGACTAGGTCACGAGGATGTCATATCACGGAACGAGTAAAAGAGTACTTGTCAGTAACGAGATTGAACTAGGTATGGTTGATACCAATGATCAGATCTCGGACAAGTAAAATATCGCGAGACAAAGGGAATTGGTTACGACGTTTATGGTCCACACGATCACTAGATTCATCGTTGAATGTGTAGGATTCATTACGGATCTCCCGGCCCCGCTGTTGACTATTGATCGGAGAGGTGTATCGATCATGTCTACATTATTCACGGATCATAGGGTGACACACTTAACTTTCGATGATGCGATTGAGTGGATACGGAATATCGGAGAAAAGTTTGGAAAACACCGAAATTGTTTCGGGGAATACTGAAATAGTCACCGGAATAGTTTCGGGGAATATTGAAATAGTTCAAGGTGGTATATGATAATGTTTGATTAACAAATAGTTTAAGAGGCTAAGTGTTAATGTTTGTTAATAGGATTAAAAAATATTAAAATAAAGAAATAAAATTGTTTTATTTATTTATAAAAAACCTTGGAATTTTGAGTGAGAATTGATGAGAGAATGAGTGGGTTGAGTGGAGACTCCACCCACATGATGAGGGGAGAGGTGGAGGCACCAAAATTTCGTGGCTGCCTCCCCCTCCTATATAAAGAGGGGTTGGACCTCTCTCTCCACACACAACTTGGTGTCATCTCTATCTCCATCCTCCCGCTGATCCACCTCATGTTCATGCGCTTGGCGAAGCTCTGAACGAAGTTTTATCCACCACACCACGCTGTTGTGCTGCTGGTTTCTGAGGGATCCTCTACTTCCATTGCCCCGCTGGATTGAGGGAATGGAGGTGGTCATCGAGCTGTACGTGTGACCAAGGGCGGAAGCGCTGCTGAATTGCAGCGCTCATCTTCGCAATCTTGAGATCGATGTGAGTACGAATACATCACCAACGAGATTTGATCTCGTGACGCTTTGTATCTTTGAGGGTATGTTCTCCTTAAGACTCTCTCTCTCCCCGTTTCTTACATCTCCTATATTAGATCTTGGCCTTTCGGGTGTCTATCGTGTAGGAAAATTTTTGTTTTCTATGCAACAAACCCTTCAGTGGTATCAGAGCCGGATCTATGCGTAGATGTTTTGTACGGGTAGAACACATAGGTGTATGTGAGCGTTGATGATCATGTTATTGTCTCCTTGAGTTTTTTATGATCTTAGTGGCATAGTAGGATGAAGCTGCCCTAGACAAACTTTACGTGTACTTTGTACGTGAGACATGTCTCACTTGTGGCTGAGGGGTGTCCGTTTCTCCTACTATAGTTAAGATCTAATCTACGAAGGGTTGTTAAAAATATGTTTATCAATGTTGTGGTTGATGTTCGTAGGTATGAACGTTCCTATCCTCGAAAACCCTAAGACACGCAAAATATGAAAAAAAAAAACTAGAGACGTCTAACTAGTTTTTGTTGGGCATGTGATGTGATATGGTCAATGTTACTAATTTGATTATGAGATTATCTCTTTTGTAAATTATTGATATACCGGAAGGGATCCATATGTTTGTCTTATTATTTATGGACAATCAAGATGGAGGTGTCATGGACCTTGGTACCACGCTGGTGGAATGATGGAGATCATACCGTGATGCACAAGATGGAGATCAAGTGCAATAAGGACTATATCATATCACATTATGCATGCATGTGATGTTAATCGTTTTATGCATCTTATTTTGCTTAGATCGCGACGGTAGCATTATAAGATGATCCCTCTCACTTAATATCAAGATAATAATGTGTTCTTCCTCAGTATGCATCGTTAAGAAAGTTCGTCGTTTCGAGACACCACGTGACGATCGGGAGTGACAGACTCAACGTTCGCATACAACGGGTGCTGACGAGCCTAGCATGTACAGACATGGCCTCGGAACACATGCAATACTACGGTTCTACTTGGCGATCCTAGCATGTACAAACATGGCCTCGGAACACGTAACCGAAAGGTACATCATGAGTCATATGGATGATATGATGAACATGTCGATGTTCGTCTTTGCAGCTACATCATCTCACATGATGATCGGTTTTGGTGTAGTGAATTTGGTTTGTGTAATCACTAAAACGACTAGAGGGGTGTTGTTTTTGAGTGGGAGTTCACGTAGTAATTTTGAATTAACTTGAACATATTTATCATGAACAACCAATCAAAGTGAATTTGCACAAATTGTAGTATTCATTGGCATGCTCAAACTACCTTACACTTAGATTGTTAATTGAGATATAACGGTTATGATCTGGTAAAACCATTTAAGATTGTTACCGTATTAGTGAAACTTCAAATTGATTCCTATTGTAGATTTTCGGTATAACCTACCTAATTCCATATGATTAATGATTGATTGATCTAGAGAGTAAATTATTCCTGCTTAGAATCCAGTGTCATGCTTGCTTCCATAATACTTTATCTTCAAAAGAATGTTTTGTTGATAAAGGTGATTTAGAAACTGAAAAGAATTGTTTTCAGAAACAATCAAGTGAAAGATATATTGATATCTAGAAACTTATTTGTGGCAACATGACTTAGTATAATTTAGCATGATAATGTGCTTATATTATTTGAATATATGCAATGATTGAAGACGCTAGAAGTTTAAATCTTCCAAGAAGTTGGATGCTAATATTATCCTCCAAATTCCTTCCTTCGAGCTATGGTAGCTTCATCACAAAATTGTTTGCCTAGAGATCGCTAAGAGTGGAATCCGGAAGAATGCTATTAATATGGTGATATTAGTAGAATAATCAAACTCAAAGTATGACTCAATGGGTGATAGTATATGACTAACACGCCAAGGAAAATGTGCTAGTACGACTAGAATTGTTTGATGTTGAATGATTCTTCTGTAAAGGAAATGGAATATTGAAAATATAATTACAAAAGGTATATGGTAGAAAAGAAGACAACGGAAAAGTCTTCCTCAGGTGTATATGCTTGATATACAAGTTATAGATGTATTACTAGTTAACAAAGTATTTTTTTTGGGTATTTTGATACCAGATTGGTTGGTATGAGTTGTCATACAAAGCAACACAATTTAAGAAATGCAAGGGCCTAAAAGTAACTAGTAGTAGTTGTGGAATCGATCATGACAAGAACAGTAATAAAGTGTTATTATGTTCATTGACGTATCTAACCAAACTTTCAAGATTTATGTTAAGAACTTAATAAGTTATTATTTTGTTCCGGTATTTTATGAGAACAAATAAGATTGTTCAAACTATGACCATATTCCATAATTGATGGATGAGTTAATATAAATTGTGTTGGTAAAGTAAACATCTATAAGACCAAATGCTAAATGTTGCAAGACGTAAAAGAATTTCACTTAAATTATGACACCACCATTTTTGTTCATATCGAAAAGGAAAGCATGAAGGAACTCCATGTTAATGGACTTCCGGAGTCATTTTGTTTTGAATAAATTCACGCTTGTGAGACCTCTTCCAAAAGATGACTAAAATGTCGTTCATAGGCCAAAGTAGAATGGACGACTAATTTAGTGGAGATTATACATATTGATGTATATAGTCCATTATGTGTAGTCATGTGTGGTGGATTAATTTTCCTTCATAAAATTCCGTCGATGATTTAAGTAGATATATGAGTATATCTATTTAAAGAAAATGGAGTTTGACATTTTTTGAATTGGTTCACATTATTGTTAGTATGAAGTAAAAAATCATTGTAACAAGATAATCAAGTATTTATGATTGGATCATAAAGGATAAAGTTTGAGTTACAAGTTTAGAAAAACATCTGAGGAGTTACAGAATTGTTCTACAACTTATACTTCTCGAATACCCCACATTAGTTTGGAGTATTCAAGAGACAAAATCAAACCTTGTTTGACATGGTAAGATAAATAAAAATACCATTATAATTTTGTAGTTTATACATTAGAGACAACCGCTTTTATACTGAAAAGAGCACCATGATCCGTTGAAATTGACACCATATAAGATATGGTTTGGGTAGTGACCCGAATTGTCTTTTTCTTAAGTTTTGGTATGCATAGCATGTGTAAAATATTTACAACCAAAATAGGATAAATATATGTTTATAAGGTTATCCCAACGAATCCATTGGGTATTTCTCCTATCACCGAACCAAAGACAAATGTTGTTTGTCAGAAAAGGTTGATTTCTCGAGAAAGTAGTTGAAGGGAATATGCCCGAGAGGCAATAATAAAGTGTTTATTATGTTATTCCTTGTTTATGATAGATGTTTATTTCTCATGCTAGAATTGTATTAACCGGAAACATTGATACATGTGTGATTAATAAACAAACCAACGTTCCTAGTGAAGCCTCTCTTTTAACTAGCCCGTTGATTAAACAGATGATCAAGGTTTCCTGATCATGAACATTAGATGTTGTTGATAACGGGGTCATGTCATTAGGAGAATGACATGATGAACTTAAACCCTAAACTAAGTATAACAATACGATCAAGTCATTTAGTTTTGTTGTTATGTCTTACATTCGGAGTAACATTATTCCTTAGACCATGAGATCATGTTAATCACTAATACCGAAAGAATACTTTGACGACATCAAACATCACACCGTAAAAGGGTGACTATAAAGGTGGCATTGGATATTCGGAAAGTATTGGTTGAAGCTCATGGATCGAGAATGGGATTTGTCCATCCAATATGACGGATAGATATACTCAGGGCCCTCTCGGTGATATCACATCAACACCGCTTGCAAGCAAGTGATTTGATCACTAGGATGTTATATCACGGGAACGAGAAAAGAGTACTTGTCGGATAACGAGATCGAACAAAGTATAGTGGATACCAATGATCGGATCTCGGACAAGTAATATATCGCGAGACAAAGGGAAATCGTTACGACGTTGAAAGGTTCACACGATCACGAGAGTCATCGTTGAATATATAGGAGTCATCACGGTTTTCCAGACCCCGCTGTTGATTATTGATCGGAGAGGAGTCTCGATCATGTCTATAATATTCACGAACCGTAGGGAGACACACTTAAGGTTCGATGAAGCGTTTAGAGAAGATACGGAATACCGAAGAATATTTTGGGCAGCTCCGGAATAGTTTCGGGGAAAATTGAAATAGTTCAAGGGGTTTTTCGTCGAACGGTTGTTAATAGAATTAACAAATGGTTCGAGGTGCTGCATGCAAATGTTTGTTAATGGAATTAACAAATATAAATAAAGAAATAAAAATGTTTTATTTATTTATTAAAGAAAAAAACCTTTGGATTTTCCAAGTGGGAAATTAAGGGAAATTTGAGTGGGTTTGAGTGGAGCTTCCACTCACATGAAGAGAGGAAGGGGTGGGGGCACCCATGGCTGGCCGCACCCCCCCTTTGGGCTGCCTCCCCCTCCCCTATAAAAGGAGGGTGAGGGCTCTCTCTTCCACACACACTTGCTCATACATTTTCCCTTCCATCCGCTGCTCCATTCCATGGTCTCCGGCTTGGCGAAGCCCTGACCGTGGGATTCTTCACCACCACCACGCCGTCGTGCTGCTGGAATTCCGGAGGGATCTTCCACTTCCGCGACCCGCTGGAACGAGGGAACGGAAGTCTTCATCGAGCTGAACGTGTGACCGATTACGGAGGTGCCGCCGGATTGCGGTGCTCTTCTTCTCGCTCGGGATCGGCGTGAGAACGACTACGCCAACCACGAGATCTTTTCTCGTACTACTTTGAGTCTTCGAGGGTATGTTATCTCAAGACTCTCTTTCTCCCCGTTGCATTTCATCTCATAGATTAGATCTTGGCCATTTGGGTTTATCGCGTGTAGGAAAATTTTTTGTTTTCTATGCTACGTTCCCCTTCAGTGGTATCAGAGCCGGATCTATGCGTAGATGAATTGTACGGGTAGAACACATAGGAGTATGTGGGCGTTGATGATCATGTTTTTGTCTCTTTGAGTATTTTATGATCTTAGTGGCATAGTAGGATGAAGCGGCCCGGACTAACTTTACATGTCCACGTACATGAGACTTGTTCCACAACTGACATGCAACTTGAATTGCATAAGTGGCTTGCGTGTGTCGGTTTCTCCTACTATAGTTAAGATCTAATCTACAAAGGGTTGTTCAAAAATATATTTTATCAACGTTGTGGTTTTTTGTACGTAGATATGAACGGTTCTATCCTCGTAAGCCCAAAGCCACGTAAAATATGCAAAAATAAATTAGAGGCGTCTAACTTGTTTTTGCAGGGCATGTGATGTGATATGGTCAATGTTACAAACGTTATGTATGAGATGATATCTTTTGTAAATTATTGACATACCGGCTGGAGCCATATGGTTGTCTTATTTTATGGCCTGCGTGCTGTATGTCATATCCATGTGATATGTTGTAATGGACAATCAAGATGGAGGTGCCACGGACCTTGGTGCCACGCCGGTAGGATGATGGAGATCATACCATGATGCACAAGATGGAGATCAAGTGCAAGAAGGACCATATCATATCACATTATCCATGCATGTGATGTTTATCCTTTTATGCATCTTATTTTGCTTAGATCGCGACGGTAGCATTATAAGATGATCCCTCTCACTTAATATCAAGATAATAATGTGTTCTTCCTTAAGTATGCACCGTTAAGAAAGTTCGTCGTTTCGAGACACCACGTGATGATCGGGTGTGATAGACTCAACGTTCGCATACAACGGGTGTTTTCAAGCCTAGCATGTACAGACATGGCCTTGAAACACATGCAATACAATGGTTCTACTTGGCGAGCCTAGCATGTACAGACATGGCCTCGGAACACGTAACCGAAAGGTAAAGCATGAGTCATATGAATGATATGATGAACATGTTGATGTTCGCCTTTGCAACTACACCGTCTCACGTGATGATCGGTTTCGGTGTAGTGAATTTGGTTCGTGTAATCACTAAAGACAACTAAGAGGGATGTTGTTTTTGAGTGGGAGTTCATGGGATAATTTTAGAATTAACTTGAACTTAATTTATCATAAACATAGTCTAAATAGTCTTTGCAAATATGTTGTAGATCATGGCACCACCTACCTTCAATTTCAATATGTTCATGGAGAAAGAGAAATTAGCGAACAATGGTAGCAACTTTACCAACTGGGCACTTAACCTGAGGATTCTCCTCACCGCTTGCAAGAAGCTCTATGTGCTTGATGCACCTCTAGGTGACCAACCCGCTGATGATGCTTCTGATGAGGATAAAAATGTTTATCTGACTCAACAAGAAGACCACAGTATAGTTCACTGCGGCATCCTCTATGGATTAGAGCCAGAGCTGCGAAAACGTTTCGAGAACAGCACTGCTTATGCCACAATGGGAGAATTGAAAATGATTTTCGATACCCATGCCGCAGTTGAGAGTTATGACGCTTCAGAAAAGTTCTTTAGCTGCATGATGGAAGAGAACAGCTCCGTTAGTGAGCACGTACTCAAAATGTCTGCGTACGCTGATAAGCTCATAGCCTTGGGAATATCGATTCCCATTGAGCTAGGGATACATCGTGTTCTCCAATCTCTGCCACCTAGTTACAAGAACTTCGTGATGAACTATAATATGCAGAGCATGAAGAAGTCTCTTCCTGAGCTTCTCTCGATGCTTAAAACTGCTGAAGTGGAGATCAAGAAAGAACATCAAGTGTTGATGATCAATAAGACCACTAGTTTCAAGAAAGGCAAGAAAGGCAAGCCAAGGGTAAACTTCAAGAAGGGTGGCAAATCTGTTGCTACTGCTGAGAAGAGAAACAGGCATGGCCCTAAGTCTGAGACTGAGTGTTTCTATTGCAAGGGTACTGGCCACTGGAAGCGCAATTGCCCCAAGTATCTGGCAGATAAGAAGGCCGGCAAAGTGAACAAAGGTATATATGATATACTTGTTATTGATGTGTACCTTACTAGTACTCGCAGTAGCACCTGGGTATTTGATACTGGTTCGGTTGCTCACATATGTAACTCGAAACAGGAGCTGCAGAACAAGCGACCACTAGCAAAGGATGAGGTGACGATGCGCGTCGGCAATGGATCAAGAGTTGATGTGATCGCCGTCGGGACGCTACCTCTACGTCTACCATCGGGATTAGTTATAAACCTCAATAAATGTTATTTGGTGCCCGCATTAAGCATGAATATCGTTTCTGGATCTTGCTTAATGCGGGACGGTTATTCCTTTAAGTCCGAAAACAATGGTTGTTCGATTTATATGAATAATATCTTTTATGGTCATGCACCTGAGAAGAATGGTTTATTTCTTTTGAATCTTGATAATGTTGATACACATATTCATAATGTGAATGCCAAAAGAATTAAGTTAAATGATGATATTGCTACTTATTTGTGGCATTGCCGCTTAGGTCATATTGGTGTTAAACGCATGAAGAAGCTCCATTCTGATGGACTCCTAGAATCACTTGATTATGAATCATTTGAAACATGTGAACCATGCCTTATGGGCAAGATGACTAGAACCCCGTTTTCTGGATCTATGGAACGGGCGACAGACTTACTGGAAATCATACATACTGATGTATGTGGACCAATGAGTGTATCGGCGCGCGGTGGATATCGTTATTTTGTCACTTTCACAGATGATTTGAGTAGATATGGGTATATTTACTTAATGAAACACAAATCTGAAACGTTTGAAAAGTTCAAAGAATTTCAGTGTGAAGTTGAAAATCATCGTAACAGAAAGATTAAATTTCTACGATCTGATCGTGGAGGTGAATATCTAAGTTACGAGTTTGGCATGCATATGAAACAATGTGGAATAGTTTCACAACTCACACCTGCCGGAACACCACAGCGAAATGGTGTTTCCGAACGTCGTAATCGTACTTTATTAGATATGGTTCGGTCTATGATGTCTCTTACAGATTTGCCACTATCGTTTTGGGGTTATGCACTAGAGACCGCTGCATTCACTTTAAATAGGGCACCATCTAAATCCGTTGAAACGACACCGTATGAATTATGGTTTGGAAACAAACCTAAGCTGTCATTTCTAAAAGTTTGGGGATGCGATGTTTATGTGAAGAAGCTTCAACCTGATAAACTCGAACCCAAAGCGGAAAAATGCGTCTTCATAGGATACCCTAAAGAAACAATAGGGTACACCTTCTATCACAGATCCGAAGGCAAGATTTTTGTTGCCAAGAATGGATCCTTTTTGGAGAAGGAGTTTCTCTCGAAAGGTGTGAATAGTAGGAAGGTAGAACTCGACGAGGTTATTGAACCTTCTCTTCTTGGAATGGCGAGTAGCGCAGCACCGGAAGTTGTTCCGGGGCCGACCCCGTCAGATGAAGAGAGAGTTAATGATCAAGATCATGAAACTCCAATAGAGGAAACTACCGCACCTCGCAGGTCAACTAGGGAGCGTGCAGCTCCTGAACTATACGGAGATCCCGTATTAAACTTCATGGTAGATGGAGGTGATGACCCTGTGACATATGAGGAAGCGATGATGAGCCCAGATTCCAACAAATGGCTTGAAGCCATGAAATCCGAAATAGGATCCATGTACGAAAACCAAGTTTGGACTTTGGTGGATTTACCCAATGACCGCAAGGCCGTTGAGAACAAATGGATCTTTAAAAAGAAAACTGATGCTGATGGTAATGTGACCGTCTATAAAGCTCGACTTGTCGCAAAAGGTTTCCGACAAATTCAAGGAGTTGACTATGATGAGACTTTCTCACCAGTAGCGATGCTTAAGTCAGTTAGGATTATGTTAGCAGTTGCTGCATTTTTCGATTATGAAATATGGCAGATGGATGTCAAAACGGCGTTCCTTAATGGTGACATTGAGGAAGAGTTGTATATGATGCAACCCAAAGGTTTTGTTGATCCTAAGGATGCTGACAAGGTGTGTAAGCTTCAACGTTCCATTTATGGACTGAAGCAAGCATCCCGAAGTTGGAACCTCCGTTTTGATAAGGTGATCAAAGGTTTTGGATTTGTCCAAACATACGGAGAAGCTTGTATTTACAAGAAAGTGAGTGGGAGCTCTGTAGCATTTCTGGTACTATATGTGGATGACATATTGTTGATTGGAAATGATATAGAACTTTTAGAAAGCGTAAAAGGTTATTTGAACAAGAGTTTTTCGATGAAAGACCTCGGTGAAGCAGCTTATATATTGGGCATCAAAATCTACAGGGATAGATCAAGACGCTTAATTGGACTTTCGCAAAGTACATACCTTGACAAGATTTTGAAGAAGTTCAGAATGGAAGATAGTAGGAAAGGGTTCCTACCTATGTTGCAAGGCAAGACGTTGAGTAAGACTCAATGTCCAGCTACAGCAGAAGATAGAGAAAAGATGGATAAGACTCCCTATGCTTCAGCCATAGGTTCTATCATGTATGCTATGCTATGTACAAGACCGGATGTGGCACATGCTATTAGTTTGACTAGTAGGTACCAATCCAATCCAGGTTTGGAACACTGGACTGCGGTCAAGAATATCCTAAAGTACTTAAGAAGAACTAAGGACATGTTTCTCGTATATGGCGGTGAAGAAGAGCTCGTCGCAAGATGTTACGTCGATGCTAGCTTCGACACTGATCCGGATGACTCTAAGTCTCAGTCCGGGTACGTATTTATTATGAATGGAGGAGCTGTAAGCTGGAGGAGTTCCAAGCAATCCGTGGTGGCGGGATCATCAACAGAAGCGGAATATGTTGCTGCCTCGGAGGCAACACAGGAAGCAGTTTGGATGAAGGAGTTCATATCCGAACTAGGCGTGGTTCCAAGTGCGTTGGATCCAATGGTTGTCTATTGTGACAACAATGGTGCCATAGCCAATGCTAAGGAACCAAGGTCTCACAAGAATTCCAAGCATATCAAGCGTCGTTTTCACTCCATCCGTGAGCATGTCGCAGATGGGGATGTGAAGATTTGCAAAGTACATACAGATCTGAATGTGGCAGATCCATTGACTAAAACTCTCTCAAGGACAAAACATGATCAACACCAGAACTCCATGGGTGTTAGATTCATCACTATGTAATATAGATTATTGCCCCTAGTGCAAGTGGGAGACTGAAGGGAATATGCCCGAGAGGCAATAATAAAGTGTTTATTATGTTATTCCTTGTTTATGATAGATGTTTATTTCTCATGCTAGAATTGTATTAACCGGAAACATTGATACATGTGTGATTAATAAACAAACCAACGTTCCTAGTGAAGCCTCTCTTTTAACTAGCCCGTTGATTAAACAGATGATCAAGGTTTCCTGATCATGAACATTAGATGTTGTTGATAACGGGGTCATGTCATTAGGAGAATGACATGATGAACTTAAACCCTAAACTAAGTATAACAATACGATCAAGTCATTTAGTTTTGTTGTTATGTCTTACATTCGGAGTAACATTATTCCTTAGACCATGAGATCATGTTAATCACTAATACCGAAAGAATACTTTGACGACATCAAACATCACACCGTAAAAGGGTGACTATAAAGGTGGCATTGGATATTCGGAAAGTATTGGTTGAAGCTCATGGATCGAGAATGGGATTTGTCCATCCAATATGACGGATAGATATACTCAGGGCCCTCTCGGTGATATCACATCAACACCGCTTGCAAGCAAGTGATTTGATCACTAGGATGTTATATCACGGGAACGAGAAAAGAGTACTTGTCGGATAACGAGATCGAACAAAGTATAGTGGATACCAATGATCGGATCTCGGACAAGTAATATATCGCGAGACAAAGGGAAATCGTTACGACGTTGAAAGGTTCACACGATCACGAGAGTCATCGTTGAATATATAGGAGTCATCACGGTTTTCCAGACCCCGCTGTTGATTATTGATCGGAGAGGAGTCTCGATCATGTCTATAATATTCACGAACCGTAGGGAGACACACTTAAGGTTCGATGAAGCGTTTAGAGAAGATACGGAATACCGAAGAATATTTTGGGCAGCTCCGGAATAGTTTCGGGGAAAATTGAAATAGTTCAAGGGGTTTTTCGTCGAACGGTTGTTAATAGAATTAACAAATGGTTCGAGGTGCTGCATGCAAATGTTTGTTAATGGAATTAACAAATATAAATAAAGAAATAAAAATGTTTTATTTATTTATTAAAGAAAAAAACCTTTGGATTTTCCAAGTGGGAAATTAAGGGAAATTTGAGTGGGTTTGAGTGGAGCTTCCACTCACATGAAGAGAGGAAGGGGTGGGGGCACCCATGGCTGGCCGCACCCCCCCTTTGGGCTGCCTCCCCCTCCCCTATAAAAGGAGGGTGAGGGCTCTCTCTTCCACACACACTTGCTCATACATTTTACCTTCCATCCGCTGCTCCATTCCATGGTCTCCGGCTTGGCGAAGCCCTGACCGTGGGATTCTTCACCACCACCACGCCGTCGTGCTGCTGGAATTCCGGAGGGATCTTCCACTTCCGCGACCCGCTGGAACGAGGGAACGGAAGTCTTCATCGAGCTGAACGTGTGACCGATTACGGAGGTGCCGCCGGATTGCGGTGCTCTTCTTCTCGCTCGGGATCGGCGTGAGAACGACTACGCCAACCACGAGATCTTTTCTCGTACCACTTTGAGTCTTCGAGGGTATGTTATCTCAAGACTCTCTTTCTCCCCGTTGCATTTCATCTCATAGATTAGATCTTGGCCATTTGGGTTTATCGCGTGTAGGAAATTTTTTTGTTTTCTATGCTACGTTCCCCTTCAGTAGTTGTTTCGAAACAAGTGAGTGGGAGGACAGTACAAACTCGACAAGATTAGAGAATTTTCATCAACATGTCAAGAGTAGCGCAGCATTGGAAGTTGTTCTAGGGTTTTCTATTTTGACAAAGTAGAAGATACTAGATGTGTTGTAGATAATTCGAATGAGTTTGCGAACTGAACCACAAAAGTTCTAAAACTTTGTACTTAGACCAACTTGTGGTTTAAGAGTAAAGTGTTGTTTTGACAACAAAGGACCTGGAACTTATAGAGGAAGCAATTGATGGGCCCTGACTTCGTAAAATTGGCTATGAGTCATTGTATCTGCCATAGTATCCCTGTATGAATATCAAGTATGTGACTTGGTAGTACTTTCGATAGACATGATTCCTAACGATAGCAAACGGGTCTATATAGCAACAAAGACATGAATTTTTACATCCTTTGAAAGTTGTTCTTGTCGAAAAGATGTTTTTGACGAAGTTAAAAGAGTTGACTACTGCAAAATTTTGATCTTCCGTAGTGATGCTTTAGTCTTTGCGGATAGTTCTAACAAAAGTTACATATTATGGTATGGAAGTTGAATAACAAAAACCAACTTTCCTCTCAAGGAAGTTTGATCGAGGATGTGTACTTGACATAGTCTGAGGGTTTGGTAAAATTCAAAAGGTTGCTAGAAAGGTATGCACACTTCAATGGTTGAAGTAAGCATAACGAAGTTGGAATTTTTACCTTAATGAAGTTATCAAAAGAGTTTGATTCCATCATGAACGATAAAGATGCTTGCAAAATTACAAGAAATTAAGTGGGAGCGCTAAGACACATTTCCAATGCTTTATGTAGATGACATATGGTTGATTGGAAAATTTATATTTTAAATTAAGACGGTTAAAAATTTCATATTGATGAAAGGCTTAGGAGATATTGGGCATCGATATCTATAAGAGATGGATCGAAGCGTCTGATATGGTTGAGCCAAATTACATAGATGAAGTATTAAAGTAAGTCAATATCGAAATGACAAGAAGGAGTTCTTGTCACATGGAAAAGAATTGAGCAAGATTCAAGTGTTTTGACACATGATGAGCATAATTAAAATTAAGATTTCTGAGTCATGTGTTCCATGCTATGTACACAACCAGATGAGTCCTGTGCTATATAATGTTATAGCAGGATAATTCATATGATGATTAGACAACAGTGGGAGAGATCCTTGTGTCATTTTAGAAATTCTAAGGATATGTTTTCCTATGTAGTAATGAAAAAATATTCGTTGTAATATGTTACACTAATATTCTTGTCATTTATTCAAGTAATTTTATATTAATTAAAACATGTGACGAAAGGTAGCACAATAGGTTGGAAGAAAGTTTCATGCTAGTTTTGAATGAGTTTCAAAATTAAAGTATTGTGACGGATACTACAACAAAGGTTAAGTATATCATTGTGTTGACAACAAATAATAGGAGTATTTTGTGTCAAGGAGTTTTTTTTTATTGAACTTGGTGAATTTCCAAGAATGTTGACACTATGAAGCTATATTTTCACAATGTTAGTAACATTGGTGTAAGCTGAGGAATTAAGGTCTCACCGGTTGACAAAAAATATACAAATTCCTCTCATTAGAGAATGAGTGATGCGTGTAGACGCAAAAAACATGCAAATACAATAGAACCCGAACATGTCAGATATTTTGATGATGTTTACCACATGCCAAGCATGAAAATAACACTGGAACGCTATATGTGTTAAGTGCTTACAGACTAGATTATTGACTCTAGTGCAAGTGGGAGACTGAAGGGAATATGTCCAAGAGGTAATAATAAAGTGGTTATTATTTTATTCCTTGTTTATGATAAATGTTTATTTCTCATGCTAGAATTGTATTAACTGGAAACGTTGATACATGTGTGTTTAATAAACAAACAATCGTTCCTAGTAAAGCATCTCTTTTGACTAGCTCGTTGATTAATAGATGATTAAGGTTTCCTGATCATGAACATTGGATGTTGTTAATAACGGGGTCATGTCATTAGAAGAATTATGTGATGAACATAGACCCAAAGTGAACATAGCAATGCGATCAAGTCATTAAGTTACATTTCTATATCACACATACGAAGTAACTCTAATCCTTAGACCATGAGATCATGTCAATCACTAACATCGAAAGAGTGCTTTGATGTCATCAAACGTCACATCGTAACAGGGTGACCATAAAGGTGCCTTTGGGTATTCGAAAAGTATTAGTTGAGGCTCATGGATCAAGAGTGGGTTTTTTTCCATCTAATAGACGGAGAGATATACTCTGTGCCCTCTCGGTGATATCACATCGACACCGCTTGCAAGCACGTGACTAGGTCACAAGGATGTCATATCACGAAACGAGTAAAAGAGTACTTGTCAGTAACGATATTGAACTAGGTATGGTTGATACCAATGATCGGATCTCAGACAAGTAAAATATCGCGAGACAAAGGGCATTGGTTACGACATTTATGGTTCACACGATCACTAGATTCATCGTTGAATTTGTAGGAGTCATTACGGATTTCCAGGTCCCGCTGTTGACTATTGATCGGAGAGGTGTCTCGATCATGTCTATATTATTCACGAACCGTAGTGTGACACTTAAGGTTTGATGACGCGATTGAGTGGATACAGAATATCGGAGAAAAGTTTGGAAAACACCGAAATTGTTTCGTGGCATATTGAAATAGTCACCGGAATAGTTTCGGGGAATATTGAAATAGTTCAAGGTGGTATATGTTAATGTTTGATTAACAAATAGTTCAAGGGGGTAAGTGTTGATGTTTGTTAATATGATTAACAAATATTAAAATAAATAAATAAAATTGTTTTATTTATTTATTAAAGAAAATCCTTGGAATTTTGAGTGGGAATTGATGAGAGAATGAGTGGGTTGAGTGGGGACTCCACCCACATGATGAGGGGAGAGGTGGAGGCACCAAAAATTTGTGGCTGCCTCCCCCTCCTATATAAAGAGGGGTTGGACCTCTCTCTCCACACACAACTTGGTGTCATCTCCATCTCCATCCTCCCGCTGATCCACCTCATGTTCATGCGCTTGGCGAAGCCGTGGACAAAATTTTCTCCACCACACCACGCCGTCGTGCTGCTGGTTTCCGAGAGATCCTCTACTTCTGCCGTCCGCTGGATCGAGGGAACGGAGGTCGTCATCGAGCTGTACGTGTGACCGAGTGTGGAAGCGCTACCGGATTGCAGAGCTCATCTTCGCGATCTTGAAATCGATGTGAGTACGACTACATCACCAACGAGATTTGATCTCGTAACGGTTTGTGTCTTCGAGGGTATGTTCTCCTTAAGACTCTCTTTCTCCATGTTGCTTACATCTCCTAGATTAGATCTTGGCCCTTCGGGTGTCTATCGCGTAAGAATTTTTTTGTTTTCTATGCAACGAACCCTTCAAGTAGGAGGAAGCAGTGGAGTCAAGCTCGCAGAGAAGGAAAAGGCTGAAATACTTGTTCCCCAAATGTCGGAACAGGAGAAGATTGATGTGATTCAAACCCCGGTTGCACGAAATGAGCCCCCGGAAGTGTTCGAAGCCAGGAGACAAGCTATACAACGGCAACATCAACATCTGTTCCAAACTCGGGAAAACCTACTCAAAACACAGGCTCACATTAAAATGCAGCTGGTAGAAATAGAGGAGTACGAAAGGAGAAATAGACATGGAATCAAACCTACGAGGTTACTCAGAATTTCAAAGCCGGATGAACTGCCAACAAAAAAGAAGTTTGAAAATCTTTCTTGGCAAAGGCATGTTAACAACACTAATGCTAAGGGTGAACGCATATACAAAGCCGCAGCTGAAAACACGAAAGCCGTGTTCGCCATCCTTAATAACGATTTGTACTCCAATGACGAAAAACTACAGGGAGTGTGTGCTTTCTTAGAAAAAGAATTACAACAACAACAACAAGGACAAGCACGTTCATGCAAGTTACATGATGATTCAGCCTTGTGCAAGACTGCCATGTGCGCCGCTGGAGCACTTGAACCTGGTGAACCCGGAGATTCAGGCGATTCTAAGGAAAAGAAGGAAAATCTTAAGAAGGACAAGAAGATCCCGGATAACAAGGATGCAGCGTCCAGAACATGATCCCATCTGCTGAAAGGAGGAAATAATCCCCATGAGAATAAGGAACAGGAGGAGAAAAATCGGAAGGACGGAAAAGTAATGCCGCCTCCGAGGCGCCCGGCTGATAAAGCCGGAAGATACGACAATCCTCATAGGCGTGAGAGATCCGGAACTCCTCCAAGGAACAAAGAAAGTCCAAGGAGCGGAACTCCACCTTATTCCAAAGGACACGATATCGGAAGAAATAGGAATGAAAGAGCGCACTCGCCCAACAATAGACTAGAACGGAGCAGATCCCCTTTTGTCCATTCATCTGGAAGATATTTCGCGCACGTCGATAAGGCGGATAGAGCCGATTTTTATTTCGGACCAAAGTGTTTCACTGACAGGATCCAGAGAAGTTACCACACATGGAAGGTCACAACAAGAAACCCATAGAGATAAAAGCCAAATAAGATCCAAGAAAGATGATATGACAATTATGCAAAGGTTTGAGCTCTACACAAATATTCGATCAAGTTACTCACTTGAGAGTTGATATGTTGTCCTGCGTTCTTGAACCCGAAGGGCATGGTTGTGTAGCAATATACACCGTATGGTGTGATGAATGTTGTATTTTCCTCGTCTTCTTGTTTCATCCTAATCTGATTATAGCCCGAGTAGGCGTATAGGAAGGAGAGGCGTTGGCAGCCTATTATGGAGTCGATGATCTGGTCGATCCGCGGAAGCGGAAAGTTATCCGTCGGATAATGTTTGTTCAACAACGTGTAGTCGATGCACATGCGAAGAATGTCTGTGTTTTTCTACGGGACCAACATCGGGTTTGCTAACCAGGTGGAAATCTTGATCTCCCTAAAATAATTTGCAGCTAGTAGTCGATTTACCTCTTCTCCCAGTGCGAGTTGCTTTGACTTAGAGAAACAGCGAGTGGTCTGCTTAACTGGTATTGCATCCTTCAACACTTACAATGAGTGCTCGGCGAACTCACTGGGTATCCCTGGCATATCGGATGGCTACTAGGCAAAAAAATTCCAGTACTCACGGAGGAGTTCGACGAGCGCGCTTCCCTATGCTAGGGAAAGGCTTGTCGACACCATTGCCGTTTTCGTTGAATCTGTCGGGTGGACTTGATGCTTTCGGGTGTTGTTGCTTGGGCTAAACTCGAGGTCTGGAGCGGTCCTCTTCGGTAATGGAAGCACGGTGTTATCCATGGTTTTTGACAGTTCTTCCAGTTCCTCTTGCATTCTGAAAGATTTCGTGTTCTCGTGAAAATTGTTGTCGCACTTATCCGATTTCTGGAAGTCTCCGTTTACAGTGATTGTGTCGTATTCTCCTGGTAGCTTTAACTTGAGGTACGCATAGTGCGGTACTGCCATGAATCTCGCGAATGCAGTTCGAGAATGGCGTGGTACTGGGATGGTCAGTCGACTATCTTGAAGTCAGGAAATTTCCATCTGTAATTGCTCGGGTCGCCGAGGACTACTTCCACATTAATTGAGCCGAATGGTCGGACTGGTTTGCCTGGCACTATTCCGTGGAATAAGGTTTCTGATTCTGCGAGTACTTACAGTTTCCTGTTCATTTTCCGGAGTGTGTCCGCGTATATGATGTTGATCCCACTGCCTCCATCCATGAATACCCTGGCTAGACCGTAGTTGTCTGGATGACGAGAGCTGCGTGTCCTGGTCGGTACACCCGAGGTAGGTGATCCTACGTAGAGAAGGTGATCGGGTGCTAAGACATCTTGAGATGATCTGTTTTGGATGGTGGTGCTTGTACTACCATGTTAACATGACGAGTGTTGGTCTTGTGGACTCGTCGAGACAGACAGATCTTTTGTATCATGCCTATGGTTCTGTGGGGGTTTGGATATCTGTTGGCCCCCGGGTTTGCGGCTGTCGGGTTTGCAGCTATCGCCATGTTGTGATTTGCTACTGGTGGTGGTGGGAGCGGTGGGGGTGCGTTTGACGTGACTGCACTGCCTCCAGGTATTTGCGGGTATCCTTGGCTTGTGGCGATTCGATGCTTCGAGTATGCCTCGTGGATGTTTAGGAATTTTCGGGGTCCTTAAGGAGATGGGTGGCCTTGATCTTGCCCATGTGCTTGTCTGTGAAGAGATGCAGGGAGCAGTATCCATCAAGGTCCTCTTCGGGTGACTTGTCGTCTGGCTTTGGCCTCCACTCGCGATTCCCGCGGGATCCATCGTCGCGGTTTCTGGTGAATCTGGCCGCTAGAAACTCCAACTAATCGTGTTGATTGTTGTGTTGCCACTTTTTCATCTGGCGCTCGCCGTTGCGGCCTTCGTCGTGTGTGGGCGAGGTGGGCCTCTCGTTGCGCAGAGAGTCTTCTCCATTCTCCCATTTATCTGCTTTCATCATCAACTCGCCAATAGTTTTGGGACCGCATCGTCCCAGTTCTTCCCGAAAAGCTGCTCGTCGCCCGCCTGTCGAGACATCGTAGTAGAATTCATAGACGGGGGTGCCATGAGACTACGGGTAGAGACGTGGGGAAACGTGGTTGCGCTAAGGACAAAGACACAGGTTTTACCCAGTTTCGGTACGTTGTAGTAATACGGCGTTCCTACTCCTGCAATCTCACTATTCAAGTCTAAAGCCTGTTTATACAAAGTACAGCGTGAGGTTCTGTTGGCTATTCGTCGAGGATCAACCTCTCGGCGAGTTAGCTAGTCGCTTCTTCTCTCTCTATCATATCTCCCGTCCGGCTTTATATAATAGCCGGGTTAGGGCATACAGAGTAGGAAACCTAGAAGACTACGGTAACTATTAACTTGGAAAGTAAGGATTCCGCCTTCTACTCCAAGCCGGATCACGTGGGCCGTGATCCGGGTCCATCTAGAATCCGGCTTCTCTGCGTCAGCTTACTGGGCCGCCCAATGGACCGTAGCCCACTACCATTTGGGCCACCCGGGTAATCCGGCACTTTAGACTACCATCTGATATACCCCTATTCAGTATATATCCGACAGTAGCCCCCAAGAAGGATCGAGACTCCGTTTTCGCCGTCCTTCGCCAAATGCATCTTTTCCGAGAAATATCGGTCTGCAGTCTTGATTCTTCTTTTTCTCCTTAAAGGATGTGGTAAAGTAAAACTCGGAATCCAGAAAATCCGGCTTTTCTCGCACGATCCTTCATGGAGAAGGAACTTCCTACGTTAGCGCTTTAAACTTGCTCACGTAAGGGACGTTTGGGTTACAGGTGGGAAACCCAGAAACATATCTCTGACAGATTCTCGCGAGAAACGAGGAGATAGCAATAATCATCCTGTCGTTTCATTTCCCGGATTTTCTGGCGAGTGACACGCGTTGGACATCCAACGGTCAAAAGAGCCGTTAGCATGCATCGTGACGGAATTCCGGCTATAAATAGCCGTCTTCGTCCACCGTGAAAACCTTCCGCTCTCACTTCGCACGCCATTTCCCAGCGCCCAAGCTCACAGCAAAGCAGCTCCCGAGCGCACCATCGCGTCCAAGACCTCACCGGAACGGCCAAATCGCCGCCACTTGATGGCATCACCGTCGTCCTCCCCGGCCCGCACCATCGCGAAAGATATCGACGACATAATCGCTACAATGGACCCGCAACTAGATTCTCCGGCGCGGGTCTCCGGCGACGAACTGACGAAGGCTACGGGCGGCGCGGAGGGCGAGGAAACCTCTCTCGCCTTCGCGGATCTTGCGGGATCTTCATCCGCGCCCACTCCACCGTTCGCTCCCGAGACGGTGGAGGAGAAGACCGCGCTCGTCGGAGACGAGCTCGCGGCCGCAGAGGCCGCAGCGTCCGCCGCCGCCGGAGCCGAAGAAGAGACGGAATCTGCCGGCAACTGGAGTGCCTACAGTATTCCGTCGTCCCTCCTTCCGACAATGGAGAAGGAGGGGTTTGTACTGAAGGGAAAATGGCGGCTCCCGAAGGACGAGACCGAGCCCATGCCGAACGACACAGAACGGGTTCTTCTCTCCTCCCACCTTCTTAGAGGTATGGGTATTCCACCGTCCGCCTTCTTCCTCCAGATCCTGTCCCACTACAACATCCAGCCACACAACCTTCCACCAAATTCCATCCTTTACTTAGCCGGATTTCTGGCCCTTTTCGAGGGTTATCTAGGTATAGCGCCTAGACTAGATTTCTGGCTTTACTGTTTCGGGGTTAAGCGGAACTCTTCGGAGGGCGCACTCCCAACTTGCGGAACCATTTCTTTCACTCTTCGGAGATTCCGAGAGGACTGGTTACCCAAGATTAAAACATCGGAATCCGTCAAGTTTTGGACGGGTTCCTTCTTTTATCATCCCGACGTTTCCTTTCCTGGAAAAACGTTCGGGGTTCCACCTTTCTCGAACACCGCCGCTGTTCCCGAAGAAAATTGGGGAACTGAGGCAGTTCAAACCCTGCCGCCGGATCTTCTAAGTATCAAGCGGTGCATCGCAAAACTCGTCACTTCTGATCCGCCTTTAACCGGCATGGACACGGTCCTTTGCTGGTTGAATAGGCGGATCCAGCCCTTGGCTAATCATGGTGCTCGTCTTCTCTGCGAGTACACAGGAGCCAACGATGAAATGCGGACATCCAGCAAGGACTGGTCCGCAAAAGATTTGCGGCGGCGCGTGAATCAGTTGGTTGCATCACGCGACCAATATGAAGAAAGCCGGCCAATGTACACGGCCGAGAATCCGGCTACCAAGGTATAATTCTTCGCCTTTTGGGGTTTAAATTCTTTCTCGTTTACTCGGTTTTTGTGTTTTTGACTTAGCTTTTTCCTTTTAACAGATTGCTGATCTTCCTGAGTCAGAACTTGCTTCCGACGCTGAGCTGGAGGCATTGCGTGCCACCTTTGCCGGTGGGAGAAAGCGCAAGAAGATCTCCTCTTCCCAGGAGGTCATCGATCTTGACGGAATTCCCGTCGCCACCTCCAGGTTTGAACATCTGGGTTATTTTCCTTTGTCGGAGTTTTTCTTTCACCTTCGGAGTTTTAACTTTTCCGGCATTTTGCTTGGTTTTTAGCCTACCTCCATCTACTCTAAAGCCAAAAAAGCTGAAGAGGCATAAGGCTGTGGCCAGCAGAGGCCCTCATCTTTCCCCTGCCACCGCTCCGAACACGCCGATCACAGTAACAGAAGAGCATGCCGCAGCCCCCCCCCCACCGAGTCTCTGGAGACCAGCCAGCCCGTTGTGCCGGAAACGGACACGAGGGAAAGGGCGGCTCCTGAGGTGGGAGGTCCTTCTCGGATAACTGAGGAGGAGATCCCCATCTTTGACAAGGACTTCAAGAACATCAGCGCGGCCGGGACTCTTTTTGCTGAGTACGCAAAAGAGTTCACTGAGAACTTAACCGGGTTACAGCGGATGAGCCAGGTACTATCTTTAGCCCCCAAGCATTAAGTAAAATGTATACTTTTCACTTGATGCTTTTAAATATCATGTTTTTTTCATTTCCGTGTTCCAGCAAACCGTTGAAACCATTAACATGGAAGTTTTCAACAAACTTTCCGTCAAGAATAAGGAGGTTAGAAACCTTCTTTCTATTCTTGAGGTGAAAGAAGCAGAGCTGGCATCATCTCAGCTACAGCTGTCGGAAACAACAGGTATATTTTGATTCTCTGAAGTTCTTTATCCAGTTTTTTGTCTAAGTACTTTCCCAAGTTTTTCTAAACATGGAATTTTGTTTCTTACTTTCCAGCTGCTTTGGTTAAGGCCAAGGAAATAGCTGAAGATGCCGGCAATGCCACGAGTCTCCGGCAGGAGAATTTGGACCTTCATAAGGATCTTATGAAGGTTCGAAAGGATCTGGAGGCCAGCAACCTGACCCTTGGGATTGCTCAGTCCAAGGCCTCTCAGCAGGCAAAGAAGGACAAGGCCACTATCCAGGACTTGGAGAATGCCTTAACTCTGCGCCTTGAGGAAGGCTCTGAGATGGACAAGATTCTCGGTAATTTGTTAACATTTACCGGTTTTTCCATGTCTTGATTTCCTTCTCTGTTTTTTCGCTAACCTTTTGGTTGTTTGTCTGAAAAAACAGGAGATAACCCAGATCTCACTCGGATTGAGAAAATCCGAGCTTTTGGGAAGGTATGGACTACGATCAGGGTTGCAGGCATGCAGCTGGTCAACAAGTTCCTTCCCTCAAGAACTGGGGAATTCTCGGAAGTTGAAAAACATCCGGAAGCTATCCTGGAGGTGGCGGAATCCAAGGAGTCCACCTTGCGCTCCGCATCACGGGGTGGTGCACGCATGGCCTTAGGCCTTATGCGTATGCATTACCCTAGTGCCAAATCTTGGCGCATGGCGTCTGGTATCCCCCTTGGATACTCGGAGACCCAGCGGACCACCATCTTCGACGAAATCAAGGGTCACGCCACCAAGATCGCCTCCATGGTGAACATCTCCATCACCTACCCAGAAGAAGAGATTCCTGCAGCCCCCGAGAATGATAGCAGCGATGAAGACTCTTCTTAACCTGGATGGTGGAAGTAGAAAATAGGAGCATTACTGCACTTTACAATGTAAACTTATATTGTAATGCTTCTATTCTTTTGTATAAATAAGTACTCCGCCTTTTGCAGTTAGTTATGAAATTCTTTGCAAGTTTTCCGGGTTTGATATTCCTTTATCTTCTAAGTTCTCTGGCTTATGTGATTTAACTGTCCTTAGTGTTTGAAATGGCTCAATAGTACTATGAATCTTCATGCCGAGCTACTGGGTAAAACCAATCAGTTTGAACTCGGAAACATGGATCATACTAAGGGCATTTTTTTCTAACTAGCTCCAGTGACCCAACACTTAAACAATCATATAATGCTTAGAGAATAGTAAGGAATTTTTTGAATGAAACTCGGGCACACAGGCACAATCCAAGTTTCCTTTAGCCTTTAATAGGCTAAAAATCATTCCGTTTTTAAACACCGAGCACGCAGAATTCGGGTTAACATTGAGTATTTTGTAAGATCATTGGGAAATAGATAAGGTGGAATCATGTTTTGTACTATAATAAACTTGTAAAAAACATGGATATAAGAATTCCGACAACTTTATTTCATGATCTCAAAGATGTTTACATAGAAATTGAACTAAGTATAGAAGGGACGTAACTGCTGGATACTCCAGGGCCTTTTTGTCTCTCCTAGTTCATCATCTATCTTTCTCTTTCTTTTGCGATTCGGCTTCTCGGGATCATCTTCCGTATCGCGAATGTCGACAAGATAATATGATCCATTCTTCATGGCTTTACTGATGACAAATGGTCCTTCCCATACTGGGGCCAGTTTGTGCTTTCTTTGCTGCACCAATCTTAGCACTAGGTCACCTTCTTTAAAAGAACGATGCCTGATTTTCCGACTATGATAACGTCGTAAACCTTGATGGTAGATGGCGGATCTTTGAAGCACAAGTTCTCGTTCCTCTTCTAAGAGATCGACGGCATCCTGTCGTGCTTTTTGGGCATCCGAGTCGTCGAAATCTTGCTGTCTTGGGCTATCATGGATCATGTCCGTTGGAAGGATTGCTTCTGCACCATAAACTAGGAAAAACGGGGTTTGCCCAGTTGACCTGTTTGGTGTTGTTCGAATACTCCAAAGCACGGAAGGTAACTCTTCTACCCATGCTCCAGCTGCTCTATGAAGAGGAGATTCGAGTCTTGGACGTATTCCTTGCAGGATTGAGCTATTCATTCTTTCTACCTGTCCATTGGATTGCGGGTGTGCCACAGATGCGAGATCTAGGCGAATTCCCGTTTGTCGGCAATATTTTGCCAACTCTCCAATGGAGAAATTTGTCCCTTTGTCGGTTATTATGTTGTATGGAACGCCGTATCTCATGACTACGTCAATGATGAAATTTCTGGCAGTTATACCGTCAAGCTTTTTGATGGGTTTAGCCTCCACCCACTTGGTATATTTGTCCACGGCTACAAGTAGATGTGTGAGTCCGTCTCGTGCAGTTTTGAATGGTCCCATCATATCTAGCCCCCAGACCGCAAACGGCCATGTAATGGGGATAGTTTTGAGTGCTTGGGCTGGCATATTAGTCTGCTTGGAGTAATACTGACATCCTGCACATGTATTTACTATGTGCTCAGCATCTGTCTTGGCTGTTAGCCAGAAAAACCCGGCACGGAATGCTTTTTTGACTATGCTTTTTGATTGAGCATGATGTCCGCAATCCTCGGCATGGATTTCTTGCAGGATTTCTCGTCCTTCTTCTGGTGAAATACACCGCAGAAAAAATTCGGAAGTGCTGCGTTTATACAGGCAATTGTTAATTACTGTGTATCCTTTGCATCGACGCTGGATCTGTCTTTGCAAGACTTCGTATGCTCCTTCCGGGTACTTATGATTAACTAAGAAGTTTATATATGGGATTGTCCAATCCGGGTTAACGAGCATAACTTCAGTTGACTCGGAAGCCAGAGGATAATCAACATCTCCACCTTTTATCGATGGTTCGTACAAGTGTTGGACGAATACACCTGGTGGTAGGATTTTTACCCTTTCCGATCCCATGCGGGCTAACGCATCCGCGTTCCAATTTTCTTCCCTTTTAACATGGAGCACTTCGAATCCGAAGAAACAAATGGCGAACTCGTCCACCGTTCTCCGGTATTCGGCCATTATAGGGCTTTTTGCGTCCCAAGTTTGGTTGAACTGGTGCTGTACCAAATCTGAGTCGCCGTAGCACAAGATGCGCTTGACACCTATTTCTTTTGCAATATGCAAGCCATGAAGCAGAGCTTCGTATTCTGTCACGTTGTTGCTGGCATTGAAGTGTATTTGTAATACATACTCCATTGTGTCTCCTCTAGGGGATTTTAAAACTACACCAGCTCCAGCGCCCTCCTTCATCTTGGATCCGTCAAAGTGCATGACCAGTACTCGGACTCCGGCATTGGTGTTTTCTCCATTGCTTCCGTCCAGTCGGCGACAAAATCTGCCAAAACCTGGGATTTTATTGTCGTCCTGGGCTGATACTTAATGTCGAATGCTGCTAGCTCGATGCCCCATTTGGCTACTCGGCCAGTCGCCTCCGCATTGTTTATTATATCCCCTAGTGGTGCTTTACATACCACTGTTATGGAATGTCCTTGGAAGTAATGGCGGAGTTTTCTGGATGCGAAAAATACGCCATATGCCAGTTTTTGATAGTGTGGATACTTTTGTTTGGACTCGGAGAAAACTGCGCTTATATAATATACCGGATGCTGGTCTCGTATGCTCTGTTCGTCTTTCTTCCGTTCCACAACAATTACTGCACTGATAACCCGGTTTGTAGCCGTAAGGTATAATAACATAGGTTCTTCGTCTTTTGGGGATGCCAAAATCGGAGCTTTCATCAAAGTTTCCTTTAACTGGGTTAATGCTGCATCTGCCTCTTCAGTCCACTCGAATTTGTCGGATTTTTTCAGCAACTTGTAGAGTGGTAAGGCTTTATCCCCCAGCCGACTAATAAATCTGCTGATGGCTGCAGCAGAACCCGTCAATCTTTGGACATTTTTTACACACGTAGCTTTGGAGATGTTTAAGATTGCTTTGATATTTTCCGGGTTTACTTCTATTCCTCTATGAGAAACGATGAAACCCAGAAGTTTTCCTGAGGGAACCCCAAATACGCACTTTGATGGATTTAACTTCATCTTGTAAGTGCGCAAGTTTTCGAAGGTTTCTCGTAAATCCTCAAGGAGAGTATCTTTTTCCTTGGTTACGACAGCAATGTCGTCCACGTAAACGTGGACGTTTTTGCCAATATGACTATGCAAACAACGTTGCATGCAGTGCTGGTAGGTTGCACCTGCGTTCTTCAGGCCAAATGGCATGGTTATGTAATAGTACGTCCCATAAGGGGTTATAAAAGAAGTCTTAATTTGATCTTCCTTTTTCATGCGTATTTGATGGTACCCGGAATATGCATCCAAAAAAGCATAAAAGCTCAGAGCGTGCAGTGGCATCTATTATTTGATCAATTCCCGGTAACGCGAACCTATCTTTTGGACACAGTTTGTTTAAGCCGGTGTAATCTATACACATCCTAAGGGCAGTAGTATCTTTCTTCGGTACTAATACCGGATGTGCAGACCATTCGGTGTGTATAACTTCCTGGATAAAGTCTGCTGCTAAAAGCCGGATAATTTCCTTGCCAATAGCCCTCCGTCTTCTTCCGTCAAATCGATGGAGACCTTGTTTGACTTGTTTGGAGCCTGGAATCACCTTAAGTTGATGCTCAGCAAGTTCCCTGGGTACGCCTGGCATGTCAGCTGGACACCAGGTGAAAATATCCCAGTTCTCACGGAGGAACTTGATGAGTTCGCTTCCCTATTTGTCGGTCATCCCAGTTCCCACTACGACAAATTTTGTTGGATCTTTGGGATCTAGGATTACCTGTCTTGTGTTCTCTGAGGCCTTGAAGCTATCTGCTGGCTTCCGGATTTCTTTTCCTGCCGGCATTTCTGTCGGCGATACCTCTTTGGCCAGCTCCTTCAACTCTTCCTTTGCGGTGATCTTCTCCGCGCAAAGGACGTTTTCTTTTTCCAGCTTGTTTGCCAGCTTGAAGTCTCCATATATGGTGATTACTCCTCCTTTTGGCCCTGGCATCTTCAGCTTGTTATAGATATAACATGATCTTGCCATGAATTTGGCGAAAGCTAGACGTCCGAGTATTGCGTGATACACGCTTTCGAACGGCACCACTTCGAAGGATACTTTTTCCTGACGGAAGTGATCTTTCTCTCCGAAAGTGACATCTAGGGAAATTTCTCCTATGGATCGTGCTTGCCTGCCAGGAACAATGCCGTGAAAACGTATGTTGCCGTGGTTGAGCTGGGTCTCGGAGATTTTCAGATGCCTCAGTGTATCCAGGTACATTATGTTAATGCTGGATCCTCCATCCATCAGCACTCTTTTTAGCCTAGTGTTTTGGACAATAGGGCTTACAACAGGAGATTGCGTGCCGGGTTCAGGGATATTCCCGGGATGATCAGACTGATCCCATGTGATTGGTGTGTTTGAATACTTCAAGAACTTCGGGGTTGCCGGGACAAAAACGCGTTTATTTCTCGAAGCGTTCTTTTTGCCACCTTTGCTGATGGAGTTGCCAGGAAAGTTAGGGCACACTCTCCATCAACCCTCGGAAACTTGGGCTCGCCTTTTTGCTGCTGTTCCTGGATTTTTTCGTCAGTGTCCCATTCACTATCTTATTTCTCAGCTTCTGGCTTTTGCTTGGAAAACTTCCTTTTGGAATTTTTCCCCTTGTTTCCGGATCCTGCACTGCCTTTCATATGCTTGTTCAGCCGGCATTGTGCGTTAGTGTGAGTGGGTTTCCCGAATTGCGAATGGTGGACGCAGGGTTCTGACTTAATCTTTTCCCATTCTTCCTTGGTGTAATTGATTGGTTCTGAACTGCGTCCTTTCCACCTATTCCCTTTTTCACTTCCAAAGGCTATGTTGACTTCTTTGGGCTTTTGTGTTGCGTCTGGAGTTCCTTTTTTCTCAGGGCGACGATTCTTTTTGGCCTGTATCAGTGTATCGATATTGCCTCCTCTAGCTCTGATGTCGTCTTCGGCTGCAGCGTGTTCATTGGCGGTTGTAAGCATAGATCCGAGATCTTTGTGCTGTTTGGAACCAACCATGAACGGTACAAGTCCGGGTTTTAGGCCATTGACGAAAGCATGCATTGCTTGTACGTCAGTTACTCCAGAGCAGCTATTTTCTTCATTGCAGTCCATCTTGAGATGAAATCCACGTATGGTTCGTCCTCAAATTGGGTGCAACGGTTTAGCTGGTTGATGCTATTCGGGCGTTTGTAGGTTCCCCGGAAATGCTGAGTAAATACTCGAGCCATATCATCCCAGCTGTCGACAGTTCTGGAAGGTAATCCGTTAATCCAATCTCTAGCTCCATCCAGTAACATTAGGGGAAGAAACTTTACAGCTTCCAGGTCTGTCCCATTGTTAATCTGGACGGCTGTATAATAGTCTGAGAGCCAGGTATCCGGGTTTGTACTACCGGTGTATTTTTGGTACGTTGGACCAACTTTGGCAAAACCAGAATGCAGAGTTATCCTTCGGATCCTATCTGTGAAGCACTTAGGTCCAAAGTATAGATCGTCTCTTTCCGCCCTATCCATGTGTGCGGAGTACCTGCCGGCTGAATGGACAGAAGGGGATCTACTCCTTTCTTTTCCATTGTTGCACGGACGCGCTTTTCCGGGATCATCTCTATTTCTTCCGATATCACGCCCCTTTGGATGAGGGTGAGTTCTACTCCTGTATCATTCCTTATCCCTGGGGGGTGTTCGAGATCTCTCACGTCTGTGAGGTATACCCTGTCTTCCGGCTTTTTCAGCTGGGTTTCTCGGAGGTGGGATTGCTTTTCCGTCATTCGGGAGAGGGGATTTGGTTATAGACGCTTCATCCTTGTTATCAGGATTTTTCTTGTCTTTTCTAGGATCCGGTTTCCTCTCTTTTGAGTTGTTTGAGTCTCTAGGCTCCTCCGGTCCAGGTGCTCTAGCGACGCAAGTGGCTGTTTTGCATAGGGCGGAGTCGTCATGCAACCTCCCTGATCGCTCTTGCCCCCGCTGTTGTTGTTGCAATGTTTTTCCTAGGAAAGCATACACCCCTTGAATTTTTTCGCCGTTGGAGTACATATCATTGTTGAGGATGGCGAACGCTGCTTCCGCGTTTTCTGCTGCGGTTTTGTATATTGGTTCGCCTCTGGCATCTTTGCCGTTTACCTGCTTTTGCCAAGATGGGTTGTGAAACCTTTCTTTTGGCGGCAGTACTTCCGGTCTTATGATTCCGGGTAACCTTGTAGGTTTTATGGCAGATCTATTGTTTTTCTCGTATTCCTCGATTTCTTCCTTCATGAGCTTGATGTCATCCTGAGTTTTTTGGAGGTGTTCACGAGTTCTGAATAGATGTTGATGTTGCCTTTGGAGAGCTTGTCTCCTGGCTTCTAGCACTTCAGGGGGTTCATGCAATCCCACTGGTGTTTGTAGCAATTCCTGTTCTTCTTGTTCTGTCATTGGCAGAACAAGGATTTCTTTGGTTTTCTTCTCCGCAGGTTTTATTCCGCTTGCATCTCCTACTTCCGGGCTTTCATCAACTGGATCAGCCGATTTCTTCTTCCGGAGTTTGTATTGGAGTTTTTTAGCGGCTTTGTGCTTTTTCTTGGAAGAGGGAGGTTTTTGACAGGTTCATCCTCTGTCAGTTCTTTAACATTGGGAAATATTAGAGAGGTTTCTCCGTCTTCTCTCTCTTCCTCTGGCGGAAGAGTTCTAGGGCTTCCCTGACTGCCGGCATCCGTATTTTCAGCCGGTTTCGCCATTAGTACTTCGTGGAATCCCTCCTGAAAAGATTTAACCTTTCTTTCGAACGCTTCCTCGTCTTCGTCTTCGGAATCAAAGTCATCTGATCCGGTTTGTGACTCTAATATCGCCTCAATGGCGGCTAGCACAGAGTCAGCTTCCGAGTTCATCGCTATATTGGCGGATGTCGGATCTTCCACCTCTGTAGTGGGTTTGCTGTTTTCTGCCTCTTGCACGGGATTACTTTCATCCGTGATTTCGCCGACCTCGGATTGCACCATACCGATAAAGTGTGATTCACTTTTTTGTCGGCGATCTGAGCAAAACCCGGTATCGTAGTCATCTTCGACTGGGTATAGGGCGGGTGGGAAAAATTTGCTTCCACCGCAAAACCCCATGCCTCTGCAGTTAGTCCGATAAAGATATTTGTAGATCCAATCGGTAACACGCAGGCACTTACCAGATGATTTTGCGCCGGTATGTAAGATCCATTGTCGGGGAAGCGTCCAACATCGTCGTCGAACTCCAGGCTTCCGACAGTTATGGAACTGCCGATTCCGCCAAGTATCCCAGATCGAAATTTAACGCCTGACGCCGTTTGCCCCACGGTGGGCGCCAACTGTTGAGACATCGTAGTAGAATTCATAGACGGGGGTGCCATGAGACTACGGGTTGAGACGTGGGGAAACGTGGTTGCGCTAAGGACAAAGACACAGGTTTTACCCAGGTTCGGTATGTCGTAGTAATACGGCGTTCCTACTCCTGCAATCTCACTATTCAGGTCTAAAGCCTGTGTATACACAGTACAGCGTGAGGTTCTGTTGGCTATTCGCCGAGGATCAACCTCTCGGCGAGTTAGCTAGTCGCTTCTTCTCTCTCTATCATATCTCCCGTCCGGCTTTATATAATAGCCGGGTTAGGGCATACAGAGTAGGAAACCTAGAAGACTACGATAACTATTAACTTGGAAAGTAAGGAATCCGCCTTCTACTCCAAGCCGGATCACTTGGGCCGTGATCCGGGTCCTTCTAGAATCCGGCTTCTGTGCGTCAGCTTACTGGGCCGCCCAATGGACCGTAGCCCACTACCATTTGGGCCACCCGGGTAATCCGGCACTTTAGACTACCATCTGATATACCCCTATTCAGTATATATCCGACACCGCCCTTCATGAAAGCTTTGACTGCCGCTTCCTCCGATATGTTCCCGGACGTGTTCCTGAGCGTAGTCCATCTTTGGATATACTCGCGAGTTGTTTAACCATTTTTTTGCAGGCTCGCAGCTCTTCGATAGACGCGGGCCTTTTGTACGTTGCCTGGAAAATTTTCTCCAACTCGCGAGTGAGATTGTCCCAGGATCTGTAGCACGCGCATGGTATGCTTTCGAGCAAGCACCGAGCGGCCCCAACGAGATGCAAGTTTAAGTATTGCATGGTCGTCACCTTGTTTCCGCGTTTGACAAAACCAAGTTTTGGGTTCTTGGGAGCCGTCATACTTCAGGACCTCCGAAATGAGTTTGCACTTCTTGGGCATCTCCGCCTCACGGATGCTGCGACTGAAGCATAGCGCGTCGCAGGCTTCGGACGATGAATGTGCGCGACTTCTGCGTGCGCGGGCCCTGTCGACCTTGTGCTGAGCAATCTCTCTTCGAGCGTCGTGCGCCACCCAATCGCGGCTGCTATCACGTTGTGGCTCTCTACTGCGATGTCGCGAGTCCCGAGTGCGGCGTTGGGGCTCCGTGCTGCGGCATCGCGGCTCTTTTCTGCGTCTTCTTGGTTCTTCTTCGCGGTATCAGGTGTGACCATTACGGCGTCGTGGGCTGTGGTCACGGTGCCGCGGGTTGTCATCGTTGTATCGCGGGCTATCGTCGCGGCGTCGTGTCTGCTTGCTCTGATGGCAGAGAGGAGACTCCTCGTTCCTTCTCCTTGGTGACGCGTTCTCGCGACGGCGAGGTGATTTGTCTGCTCGAGACGCTGCGGTTTCCGGAGCGGCCGTTTTCTTGTGAGCTTGGGCGGCGATCGCCGCTCTGGCCAGACCCAGCCCCCTGATGGCTTGGCGATGTTGTTTCGCATGAGGGTCGTTTTCTGGCAGTTGGATCACCCGTAGGTAGGTCGTGGCGGCAAGGACCGCGGCTGCGGGAGTCGTGGGGTGCACATTGTCGTCTTCATCGACGCGCATGAACCGAGACTCGATAGTTATGGAGATCTCGCTGATAGATTCTTGGTCCATACGAGTGGTTTTTGAGGCGTACTTACCTTTTCTGTGAGGTTGTTCTCCCGTTGACTCGCGAGTTCTAGATAGCGCCGCTCTGCAAGCACTCGAGGCTTCTGTCGCGCGTTTGCGTGCCTCGAGTTCCCGATTCGCGTTTATCACTTTCTGGTTTTTCTTCGACATGAAGTAGTGATAAGTCCTCAGATCTTCTTAAGAGGCGCCCGGTTCAAGCGTGCAGTTGGCTTGCACAGCCGTCTTCGCCTTGACCCACGCCGCTCGCGAGACTAAGATCTGCTGTCTCTCAGTCGCGCTCTCCGTGGTTTCGGCTGGCTCTTCCTCCAGGCCAGCCATGCAGACATGAGCCAGATACGGTCTGTGAGTCTTTGAAGCAAGCCAGTAGTCGTTGTCTATATCGGCGAGTTCTTCCGCCGCAATGGAGTGGAAGTCGAGTTGGTTGAGGCGAACCGAGTCGAGGCCCGATTCTGAATAGCAATCCGAGTCGGCGAGTGGCGATGCTAGAGTCACCGTGATTGAGATTGATTCCGCATCTGATTCGGCGGGTGCCGAGGAGTCGGGAAGCGTAGTATTCCCTCCTTGCTGGCGTGTAAGTGGAGGTCGCCAAACGTCTGCTTGACGCCCTCCAGGAGGCCGCTGAACGCTGGGCGAGAAGCCGGCGAGTGGGGCGTGTATATGAATGACCCGAAGCAGATCGACTCCGTGGGAGCTGATGATCCCGAATTCCATTTGAAGCTCGATGCAGATGAGACCGGCGAAGCCATGGATCCAGCGCCTGCCGTTCCCATAGACGACGCCAATTGTTGATGACTCATATCAACAAATCCCCCGGATGGCATAGTAGGGATTTGAGAGTAGGAATCGATTAGGCGCTCGAAGACTCGACGGCCAACAGGGGACACAATTTACCCAGGTTCGGGGCTGTCGAATCTCTGACTCTACAAATCCCTTAGGTGACCCTATCGGGTTTCGACTAGGAGAAGTCATGAACGCTGGTGGAATCGTCGGTTAGACAGGGGGCGAGATTTACCCAGGTTCGGGGCCCTCGTAGAGGTAAAACCCTTACTCCTGCCTCTTGTCGATCTGTATTGACGGAAAGATCGGTTACAATGGTGGTGCTCGAATCGAGAGTAAGATCTCGAGTTCAAGGTTTCGATGGTGCTGTGTTACTTGGTCCTCTCCCGGGGGGCTCTCCTGGACTTATATAGATGGCCAGGTCTCGAATCCTACCCGGAGAGGACTCGAACTCTAACTAGGTCGGTTACATGTTTCCTATCTTAACCCGCAAGTTAGTGCAGGTGGGCTTCACATGGGCCTTCTGGAGTATTCCAAGGGCTCCTCTTCTTGGGCCTTCAACCTTGGGCCTGAGAGGGGGTGTCCTTATTCGCAGGGTCCAGGATCCATATATTCGTCAGTAGCCCCCGAGCGTTTGCTCGAGTGGGATTTTTCCAGTCGAGTAGACGGTCAAACCTTTCTTGGTCGCCTTTCTTATGGATAACCAACTTGGTTGTTTTTTGTTTTAAAGGGTGTGTTCCCTGTGCAACGAGTCTTCATGCTCGAGTGTCGAGCAGCATAGGTGCCTATTTTTGCGGCTTTTATCGCAGAAGTATGTGGCACAGTAGCTTGGCTCTCCCGAGAGATCAGGGCCAATTAATTGCGACTAGGGCAAAAACATTCTTGGCCTACACAGATTCGAGACCTCCGACTCGAACCCGATAAGGTGATTGTTTGAGATTCAATCGAAAGAATTTTCGCACTGAGGAGAGTCATGCCCATATGAAAGAGTTTTCATGTTTGGACTGTTGTGCCCGTACGAAAGAGTTTTCGTGTATAGGGTAGTTCTCTCTTGTTTTAAAGAGGTCTTGCTCCATGATTTGTTTGCAAAAGAATTGCCTTTAATCGAAGGAGTTTCATACGAAGTTGTTTTCGTGTTTGAATTTTCCATTCGAGAGTTCTTGAGTTTGATGATGCGTGCCATGACGTCATGACGCACTTTTCTCCTCCCGATGGGACGTGACGGAGTGGTAGCAGATGGGCTGGCCCACCTAGTCAGCTTTTTGACCGGGAAACGAGACGCCGCTCCCGGTTTTTACGCGAACGGTGCAGTAAATGCGCACGATCTTCTGTTAAGATCGTGGCACGGAACATCATTCACCGTCTCTTCGTTTCACCTTCACACGTGGTGGCTGCGATAAGCGCCACGTAGCGCATCGAATGGCTGGGGCTGATCCGCTCCGTGTATAAATACGGGATTTAGCGCTGCGGTAAAACCTTCCCAGCCTTCGTCTTCAATCCATCTCCTTCCTCGCGCCCATCTTCTTCCTCGTGCTCAAGCTCGCGCTCTCAACCATGGCTGGAGGCAAAAGACGTGGTGCTGCCACTTCCGCAACCGGAGAAGTTTCCGCGCAACCTGCGCCCCGAGCTGGCGACTGGCGTTCGGCCAACACCACCGCGAAGAGCGTTAAAGAGATGCAGCGGGAGGGGCTGCTGCCGGCGGAAGCTGAGAAGCGGGTGCGCCCGGGAAGAAAGAAGAGGTACCAAACCCGCAGTCGAACGAGCGCGTGGTCTTCGCGGACCACGTGTCTCGGGGTCTCTCCTTCCCTCTCCATCATTTCCTTCTCGGGTTGCTGTATGTCTATGGCATACAGCTTCACGATCTTCCTCCGAACACGGTGCAACACATATCGTGATTCATCGTGTTCTGCGAATGCTTTCTTGGCATTCGCCCGCATTGGGCGCTCTGGAAGGCCCTTTTCAAAGTTCGGATCTTCCGCGATAAATCGCGGGTAGACTCCGAGCCTGGCGAGCCGCTACGCACGGGTGGCTTCGGGATCCAAGCGCGACTGGAGAGCAGCTACTTTAGTATGCACTTCATCGACTCTGCCCAAGGCTGGCGGAAAAAGTGGTTTTACGTCATCGACAACAGCTCGGGTGGGATCGTAGAATTCCACCCGTTCGCTGTTTTGAAGAGGCGGAAGTCCTGGGCGCACAAGCTGTCAGCCGAAGAAACTCAGATTGTCACGCCCCTACTCGCAAGGGTGTACGCTCTCCGGGATCAAACTGCTGGAGTGGTGCTCAACGGGCTGCACCTGGCGAGTATTTTTCTGAAGCGCAGGATCCAACCGCTGCAGCAAAGGCCTTCCACCATGTGGGAATACCAAGGCGCTGAGGATCCTAGCCGAGTGAGCCGCGAGGAGCTTTCGAACGTTGAGTTCGAGAAGAAAATCGCGGCTATCACTAGCTTGAAGGTGGGGGAGAAGTTCTCCGACTGCACAGTCGAAGCCTTCGACGCTTCGAAACCTACACCAGCCGTGGTTAGTTTACCCTTCCTGTCTTCTATTATTTTCTTCTTTGCTTTGAGCTTTAGTCGACTGAATTTTTTCTTGCCTTCTTCTGCCTTCTTTGTAGAGCCTAGCAATGGCGAACTGCTATCCGCCAGTTGCGGGAGAGGACGCCTCGGAGTTATTGGCGAGTCACCTGGACGGCTTAGCCGATACCAGTGTAGCCGATGCTTCTTCGAGCTCCGAGGACGATTCTTCGGATGGTGCGGAGGGCTCGAATGGCGGCCTTCGTCACCACAAGCGTCGTCGAGTGGATGATAACGAGGCTACTTCCAAGGATAACTCCTTGGAAGAATTGCCTGAGAAGGCTCCTATCTCCGCGACTCCACTTCGCTCACTCGCCCCTTCCCCTTCATTCCAAGTAATCGCGCCCGCTTGGAACGCGGATTTGCTGGATGAAGATGAAGATGATGAGTAAGTTCTTCTTCTTGTCCTTTAGTCGAACTTTTTTCTTTGCACCTATGTTGATGTTTATTTGTTGCAGTTTGCAAACCATTAGTCCTCGCAGGTATGCTTCTTCCGTTCCTCCCGAAAAGAGGAATAGAGTAGGAGCTGCGGGTGAAACTCCCACTGTTGGCACTGTCCAGAATTCTCCCAGCGCAGCCCCCCATGCGGCGACTGTGGAACGTGAGGCGCCTAGCTTTGCCGCCAGGACTTCAGCTTCGAAAGAAGTGACGGACAGCTCCGTGGATCCCCTCTCCCGCGCCACGGGCCAGGTAAACTTTGTCATTTGTCATAATATTTTTATCGGGTGCACGACAGTGCTCCCGATGGGAGTAGCCCCCGAGGCTGTAGTCGATCGCGTGCGGTCGGCTACAGGCTCAAAGCCTTGTCTTTTTCTTCTTCTTGATTTTATCGGGTGCACGGCAGTGCTCCCGATGGGAGTAGCCCCCGAGGCTGTAGTATCTTCTAATTCTTCTACCTCTGTATTTTTTGTAGTCGCTTGTTGACTCTCTTGCGGCGATTGGTCGCCGAGTTATTCTTGCCGAGTCAGAATGTGAGTCGCTTCGATCAGACCGCAGTCGACTCTTGTCCGAGAACGAGCTTCTTAAGAGTAAGTCTTATCATCTTTTCTTGTTCCTATCCTTTCTTCAATTCTTTATTTCTGACAAGTGTCACTATGCAGCTCGAATCGAATTTTCGGAATCCGAGAAGGGCAGTCTCTCTGAGCGGGTAACCACTCAGGGGGCTGATCTGGCGGCCATCCGACAAGAACTGGAGACCTCCCGCATGCGATCGGAGGATTTTGAAAGGCAACTCGCGGATGCGCGGAAGGCTCTAAAGGATCAAGAGGATGCTGGCAATAAGGCCGATTCTGACCTTGTCACGTTCCTCCGTCCCCTTGCTGAGCGTCTCGCGGGTAAGTAACTTAAGCTCTCGCGATTTCATCTTTTATCCTGCTGAACTTGCTAGGTCTTGATATTCTTTTATTTTGCAGGTCTTCTGGATGTTCCTCTGGAGATCCCTGAGATCCAACGGGTAGACGTGCTAACCGACACTCTTGCTCAACTCAAGAGGCACGCCGAACGAGTTTGCTCCTTGATTGGCGATGCCACTCATGTGTTGACGAAACTGCACGGTCGCTTCCTCGCCAACGCTGCACCTTCATCTGCGCTAGACGACTTGCTGAAGATCTTTTCGAAGAGCAGTCTCTTGGATGCCTACGCGGTCGCCCAGTCGGAGTCTGGCGCAAAGACTGCGATCCAGTTCGCGCTGGCGCATGGAGTCACCGGTTTGGAGGAAGCCTACTCGGCTCTTCCAGTCGACCCCTCCACGGGCAAAAAGGTACGACTCTCTCGTTTTGGCGAGCAAGCCGCCATCCTTGCTCGGAAGCTGTCTGAGCTATTTGCTCGACTCACAGGAGGGGCGACTGCCGCTAGCGGGAGTACCACTGTAGCTTCGTAGTTTTGTATTCCTTTTCCGTCTTGAATGTAATGAACCTTGGGATGTATTCCCGTATTATCTTTAATCGAAATGTTTGCCTGGAAATTACTTCTGGTAGTTTGTATATTCTCTCCCGATGGGAGTAGCCCCCGAGAATTCGTCAAATGTGCGACTAGAGATACTTCGAATAGGGCGTCTTACTTCTTTCCTTGTACTCTTCTAGTCTACTGGATTTGTCGCAGAATCCTCAGGTGGACTTTCTGCCCAAGCTGATCCACTTGTTGCAGCTGTTGGGACTTTGGCGGGTCTTCGTGATCGTGTAGCCGATGGCGAGCGCAAACTGAAAGTGTTGCGTGGGGTAGCTGATGTGGCAAAGTCCAAGCAAAAACTAGCGACTGAACGCGAACAGTTTGTGATGGACGAGCTGGCTTCCCTTGCTAGGGAACTGTTGTGTAAGTAATACAGCCCCCAAGTCTTATTTGTCTTGCTTCCTTATCTGATCACGCATTCTTTTCTTCAGTTGTTAAGCCGGATGATAGGGAGGAAAAACAGTGGGTGGAAAACCACATTCTTCAAGAAGCTGGCAGCTCAAGGCCTCATGCGAATAATTTTTGGTCTGATCGCAGCCGAGGTTTTGTGTTAGCTACTTTGAAGTTCCGTGTCTCCCAGGTGAAAGTTCTCGTGAGTTCTTTTCACGAGGTCTTGATCGCGATAAACGCTGCATTCTACCCGCTTGAGAGGGGTCCTGAAGATTGGAGGTATCTCCTTGGGCTCTTCGGGCAGGAGGGAGAAATTCGCGAGTGCGTGCGCAACCAGATGATTTGCGGCGCGGTGGTGGCTCTCTCCTTTGTCCGAATACGGCATCCTGAAGTAAATTTTAACTCCGTAGCTAGCCTCCCAGATGGACCAATCGATGATATTTCTCCGTATTACGATGTTGTTCGTCCTGCAGCGGAGAAAATCATTCGATTGACCTCTGAGGAAGTAGAGAGAGTGTTGGCGACTGAGAATGCTTATCGCCATGACTGATTGTTGAATGTGTATATTCTGTCATGCTGTATAGCTTGTAAAAACTGTTTATAAGGTGTGTAACCTTGTGTGTATGAATTTTCTTGTGATGCTTAGTTGTAGGCTTAGCCCCCGTGTGTTTATGGGGTGTGTACCTGTAACTATTTAGCATGTAAGAATAGATAATCTTCGAGTAAATATGGTTGAGAAACCATGTATTTTATTGCTATGACTGAGAAGTCATGTATTCGGGCTACAAGAGTGGCTAGTATAGCCTTATTTGTTGTGATAATAAGTAATCCTAGGGATAAAATTTGCGGAGGTGTGCGATATTCCAAGGATTGGAATAGATTCCTCCAGTCGATGGATTCTTCAGCCTGTAGGCTCCGCCTGGGATGACTTCGTGTATGAGGAAGGGTCCTTCCCAGGGTGGCTCGAGCTTGTGTCCTTGCTTCTGCTTGAGCCGCAGCACTAGATCTCCAACCGCGAATGCTCTGTGGCGTATGCGGCGACTGTGATAGTTTCGCAGTGATTGCTGATATACTGCGGATCTTGCGAGCGCGATGTCTCGCATCTCGTCGAGTGCATCCATATCTTCCGCGAGTGCCTTGTTGGAGGTTTCTTCGCTGTAGGACACAACTCGTGGGGCGCTGAATCTAACATCCTCGGGTAGGACTGCTTCTGCCCCGTATACCATGAAAAATGGTGTGTATTTTGTGGATCGGTTTGGAGTTGTGCGGAGGCTCCATAGTACGGAGGGTAGCTCTTCTGCCCAATGTCCTGCGGCGGGGTGTAGACGATCGAGTAGGCGTTTCTTGATGCCAGCCGAAACTAAACCGTTGGATCTTTCGACTTGACCGTTCGTTTGCGGGTGGGCAACTGAAGCAAACTTGAAGTTGATGCCCTTTTCCTCGCAAAACTGTTGCGTTTCCTTTGCTGTGAAGTTTGTACCATTGTCTGTAATGATGTCGTGTGGCACGCCAAATCTGCATACAATGGAGTCGAGGAATTTGACGGCGCATTGGGCGCTAGCCGAAGTTACTGGCATGGCCTCGATCCATTTGGTGAACTTGTCGACTGCGACCAGCAAGTGCGTATATCCGCCAGGCGTGGACTTGCGTAGTGGTCCAACCATGTCCAGCCCCCATTGTGCGAAGGGCCAGACAATGGGTATCATGTGCAATTTCGTAGCAGGTGTATGTGGTCTTGGTGCGAATCGCTGGCAAGCATCGCATCGCTCGACCAGGTCCTTTGCATCGGTAGCTGCTGTTAGCCAGTAGAATCCCGCTCGGAAAGCCTTTCCCATGATTGTTTTCCAGCTAGCATGATGTCCGCAGTCTCCTTGGTGGATGTCCTGGAGTAATTATTTGCCGTCTTCGGGTGCGATGCAGCGCTGAAGTATACCCGAGATGCTTTGCTTGTATAATTCTCCGTTGACTACCCAAAAGGATTTGCTGCGTCTCACTATTTGTCGAGCCTCGCGTGGATCGGCCGGGAGCTGTCTGTTGATCAGGTAGTCGAGATATTTCTGCGTCCAGACTGGCTCGACCAGAAAAACCTGTCGTGATATATTATGGGTAAGCTCGATAATGGCGACTTGCGGGCTGACCTCTGTTTCTGACGCTGCGGGTGTTCCTGTAGCTTTCTTGACTTTGACCGATCGCTTGATCATCCGTTCGAAATATATTCCTGGTGGTATGGGTGTATTTGTGGAACCCATGTTTGCCAACCTATCTGCTTCTTCATTGCTTGATCTTGCAATGTGCTTCAACTCGCACCCTTTGAAACTTCCTTCGAGTAGATTGTACATGTCGCGATACGCGACCATGTTTTCAGCAATTGCATCACAATACTTCATTGTCTGCTGTACAATGAGATTGGAGTCGCCGTAAATCATTAATCGAGTAGCTCCACAGGCGACTGCCATCTTCATCCCATGCAACAGGGCTTCATATTCTGCGTCGTTGTTCGATGCTGGATCATCTGGTGGAAAGTCCAATCGCAGGACGTATTGCAGTTTGTCTCCCTGTGGCGATATGAGGACAATTCCAGCTCCTGCTCCTTCGTTTCTTTTGGACCCGTCAAAATACATTATCCAATTGCTCGTGTACTCAGGTGGCCCGGGCGTTTGTAGTTCTGTCCATTCGCTTAGGAATTCCACGAGCACCTGAGATTTGACTGCGTTGCGCCCTGCATAAGTGATGTCCCATGCGCCCAACTCGATGCTCCATTTGGCTATTCTTCCGGATGCCATGGGGTTGTTCATGATTGTCCCGAGTGACGCATCATTAACCACTGTGATGGCGTGTTCCTGGAAGTAGTGCTTGAGCTTTCGGGCTGTAAGGACCACCCCGTATGCGAGCTTCTGGTAATAAAGATATCGTTGTTTGCATGGCGAGAGCACTTCGCCGATGTAATAGATTGGACGCTGAACTCCGTACGCTTTGCCCTCCTCAGGTCGTTCGACTACGATTGCTGTGCTGATGACCTGTTTTGTGGCGGCTAGGTATAAGTAGAGTGGCTCCCTTTCTTGCGGTGTTGCAAGGACTCGCCTACTTTGCAACGATCGCTTTAAGTCCGCGAATGCTTGCTTAGCTTCCGGTGTCCACTCGAATTTGTCTGTCTTCTTCAGCAGCTTGTAGAAGGGTAACGCTTGCTCTCCCAATCGTGCGATGAACCTGCTCAGGGCGGCCAGTCGCCCTGCAAGCTGTTGGATTCCGCGTAGATTAGTTGGCTCCTTCATTGTCAAGATTGCTTGTATTTTCTCTGTGTTGGCTTCGATGCCTCTGGCGGATACCAGGTACCCGAGAAGTTTCCCTGCTGGAACGCCGAAAACGCATTTTGTCGGATTGAGCTTGATCCTGTATGCGTTGAGGGCATCGAATGTTTCTCTAATATCCTCGAGGAGTGTGCTCTCAACTCGAGTCTTGATGACAATGTCGTCAACGTACACTTGTACGTTCTTGCCAATAAGCTTGGCGAGGCATTTTTGCATGCAGCGCTGGTATGTTGCGCCTGCGTTCTTGAGCCCGAAGGGCATTGTCGTGTAGAAGTAGACACCGTGAGGTGTGATGAATGTTGTCTTTTCTTCGTCTTCTCTTTTCATCCGGATCTGATTATATCCCGAATAGGCATCCAGGAAAGAGAGGCGTTGGCAGCCTGCCGTAGAGTCCACGATTTGGTCGATTCGCGGGAGGGGAAAGTTGTCCTTGGGGCAGTGCTTGTTTAATGACGTGTAGTCGATGCATACCCGAAGGATGTCCGTGTTCTTTTTAGGGACCAGTACCGGGTTTGCTAACCAAGTGGATATCTTGATCTCCCTGATGAATTTTGCTGCTAGCAATCTGTTTACTTCTTATCCAAGCGCCTTCTGCTTGGGTTCTGAAAATCGTCGAGTAGTTTGTTTGATTGGTTTGGCATCTGGAAAGACTTCGAGTGAGTGCTCGGCAAACTCCCTGGGTATTCCTGGCATATCTGATGGCTGTCAGGCGAAAATTTCCCAGTACTCACGAAGGAGTTCGACGAGCGCGCTTTCCTATGCTTGCGGAAGGGTGGTGGAAACCAGCGCTGTCTTCGCAGAATCTGTCGGGTGCACTTGATGCTTTCGAGTGTCGCTGTTAGCGCTGAACTCCAGTTCAGGCGCCTTTTTCTTCGTGAGGGGCATCACGGAGTGATCCGTGGTTTTTGCCAGCTCTTGAAGTTCTTCTTGCATCCCAAAAGATTTTGCGATCTCATTAAATTCAATGTCGCATTTGTTGGATTTCTGAAAGTCTCCATCGATGGTGATTACGCCATGTTCCCCACGTAATTTGAGCTTCAGGTAGGCGTAATGCGGTACTGCCATGAATCTGGCGAACGCTGTTCAACCAAGAATGGCGTGGTACTGCGAAGGCCAATCGACAATTTCGAAGTCGAGGAATTCTCTTCTGTAGTTGCTCTTGGTGCCCAGCACAACTTCTAGGTTGATTGTTCCGAGTGGACGGATTGCCTTTCCTGGAACTATCCCGTGGAAGGATGTTTCTGATTCCTGGAGACCGTCCAAGTTCCTGTTCATCCGACGGAGTGTATCCGCGTAGATAATGTTGATGCCACTGCCACCATCCATGAATACGCGGGCCAAGTCATAGTTGCCAATTTGTGCTTGGATGACAAGGGCGGCGTGTCCTGGTCGATAGACTCGTGGCAGGTGGTCTTTCATCGAGAATGTTATTGGCTGGTCCGCCATCTTCAAGTATTCTGTTTTTGTTGGCGGTGTCTGCACGGCCATGCACAATTGCCTTGTGTTAGTCTTTTGAGCTCAGCGGGATGGACATACCTTCTGGATCATCGCGAGTTGCCCTGCTGGATTCGGGTACGCGTTGGCCCCGGAGTTTTGAGCTGGCGGTGCAGGTAATGCGGCTAATGCCATGTTTGGATTTGCTGGTGGAGGTGGGGGTTGTGGCGGCTGGAATCCTTGGTGGCCTCCTCCTGGAAGCGGTGGGTAATTTTGCGCGTGTGCAGCTCTTTTCCTTGCGAGTGCTTCTGAGATATCAATAAACTTTCGGCAATCCTTAAGAAGGTGCGTTGCCTTAGTTTTTCCCGTGCGTTTATCTGTAAATAGATGTAGCGAGCAGTATCCATCGAGGTCTTCGTTAGGTGATTTTTCTTCAGCTTTTGGTCTCCACTCGCGATTCCCACGGCGACCGGAGTCGCGGCCTCGCGTGAATTCCGCTGCGACCAACTCCTCTCTGTCTTCGTGATCGTAATATTTTCTCCTCTTCCTTCGACTATGACGATCTTAATCATGTGCAGGTGATGATGCCCTCTCATTGCGCACCGCATCTTCTCCGTTAGCCCATTTTTCGGCTATGTTCATCAGCTCCCCAATAGTCTTGGGTGCGGCTCTGCCCAGTTCTTCTCTGAAAGCCGTTCTTCGGGCGCCTTTTGCGAAGACTTCAATCGCTACTTCTTCTGAAATGGTTCCTGCGGTATTCCTGAGCGTAGTCCATCGCTGGATGTACTCGCGGGTGGATTCGCCACTTTTCTGCTTGCATGCTCGCAGTTCTTCAATGGTGGCTGGCCTCTTGTAAGTCGACTGAAATTTTTTGCAGAAATCACGGTGCAAATCATCCCACGATGCGTAGCAAGATTTTGGTCGTCTCTCCAGCCAACTGCGAGCCGCGCCGGCGAGATGCAAATTGAGGTATTGCATAGCCGTATTTTTATTCCCACGTTGGCATTTTACTGCCGTGAGGTAATCGCTTAGCCATTGAGAGGGCTTGAGTGAGCCGTCGTACTTTGTTACTTCCGTGCTAAGCTTGAATCTTTTGGGTAGGGGCGCCTCGCGGATACTGCGGGCAAAGCAGAGAGCGCCGCAGGTTTCGTCATCCGAGGAGCCAGACGAGGAGCGCTCGCGATATCGCGAAGCCCTCGCCTTATCCACCCTTTTTTGCGCGAGATCTGATCGCGCGTCGTACTCTGGCCGGTCGCGGTCAGTATCCTTCCTTGGCTCCTTGCTTCGCTTTCGCGAGCGGCTGCTATGATGCCGCGAGCTCTTGTCTCTCGGACTGCCTTCGCTGCTACTTCGACTGTCATCACGGCGCCGTGCTTCTTTTCCTCGACCACGACGTGGTGACCTGTCCCTTCTTGGCGAAGAACTCCTGCGTTTGCGGGATGCTTCCCTATCCTTGTCCTTCTCCTTCTCCTGTTCCTTCTCCAGCTGCTCTGCGGCCTTCTTTCGATCATAAGCGGCGAGCCTTGCGGCCGCCAGCCCTAATCCCTTGCGTACTTGTTTATACTGTTCCGCCCGAGGATCACTTTCCGTCGGTTGGTTCATCTGCATGTAAGTTGCTGCGGCTAGAACCGCGGCAGCAGGAGTTTGCGGGTAGACATTGCCATCGTCGTCGACTCGCATGAGAGAAGGAGTGACTGATCTGCTGGTTCCGGCTAGGGACTCATTGTTCCTGGATGTAGATGCGTGTCCCTTCCTCGCGGGTCGGGTTCCAACCGAGGGTGTTATGGACAGCCCGGCTCGCCTTTGGCTCGACTCGTCCGCCGCTCTTCTTCGGCGGGCCAGATCTATCCGAGCGTCCTTGATAGTCGTGGCTGCTCTCACTAGGTGATAGTGGTAGGCAACCATGTCTTCGTGTGAGGCCCCGGATGCGGGTGGCTTGCTCGTTCGCATAGCCTCCTTTGCTCGGTTCCAGGATTCCCGTGAGACGCCGATTATGTTGCGCTCTGCCGCGCTGTGTTCTGTTTCCGAGGCTTGTTCCGATCCTGCCATGCAGACTTGAGCCAGTCGAGGCTCGTGCGTCCTAGGCGTAGGTCGAAAGTTTCTTCGAATTCTTGATGGTTCCTCTGTCGAGAGGGTATGGTAGTCGTTGGCGTTGAAGCGGATGGACTCGTCGCTTTTCTCCAGATGACGGCGTGAGTCGACAGCTCCAGATTCAGTTTCCGATTCATCCGAGAAGTGGAGGATTCCGTCCCGGTTAGTCACGAATTTTAGACTCCCGAACGTCAAGGTGACGCTTTTCTCCAGATCCTCGAATACCGGGCGCGATTCCGGCGAGTGAGGTGTGACCACGACAGATCCGATCCGTATAGGATTGTTCGGAGCCGTAGTCGATGGTTTCCAACGAGAGTGCGTTGTCGATGAAGCCGAAGATGCCGGTGATCCAGCGCCCGTCTTCCCCACGGTCGGCGCCAATTATCGAATCTCTGACTCTACAAATCCCTTAGGTGACCCTATCGGGTTTCGACTAGGAGAAGTCATGAACGCTGGTGGAATCGTCGGCTAGACAGGGGGCGAGATTTACCCAGGTTCGGGGCCCTCGTAGAGGTAAAACCCTTACTCCTGCCTCTTGTCGATCTGTATTGACAGAAAGATCGGTTACAATGGTGGTGCTCGAATCGAGAGTAAGATCTCGAGTTCAAGGTTTCGATGGTGCTGTGTTACTTGGTCCTCTCCCGGGGGGCTCTCCTGGCCTTATATAGATGGCCAGGTCTCGAATCCTACCCGGAGAGGACTCAAACTCTAACTAGGTCGGTTACATGTTTCCTATCTTAACCCGCAAGTTAGTGCAGGTGGGCTTCACGTGGGCCTTCTGGAGTATTCTAAGGGCTCCTCTTCTTGGGCCTTCAACCTTGGGCCTGAGAGGGGGTGTCCTTATTCGCAGGGTCCAGGATCCATATATTCGTCAGGGGCCCTCGTGAAGGTAAAACCCTTACTCCTGCTTGTGTGATCTTTATTATGGCGCGAGATTACAATGGCGGGCGCTTAGTCGAGAGATTGGATCTCGAGAGGCAGCACCAACGGTGGCGTAAACATTAGATGATCCCCGGGTGGTTCTCCCAACCTTTATATAGGAGGCTAGGTCTCAAACTCGTACCCGGGTAGCTTACAAACCCTAGCTTCTAGTTGGTAACTTTTCTTTGTCTTGGCCCGCAAGTTTTGCGGGTGGGCCATAGTTGGTCCTTCGGGAAGATTTAGGCGATTACCTCATGCTGGGCCTTTATTTTTTTTCGACCTCGGCAATGCCTTTGATTGATAAAGTTGAAAAGAGTTGGACAATTTATAAGGAGAACCGACCGAAAACCATACAACACAACGCACCACGCCGGCCCCAAGGTCGCGCCCCGAACCGAGTCAACAACCACGTGGTCCTAACTACCATGGTCGACACTAACACCGCACAGGAAACACGGCGGAGGCAACCTCAACGCAACCCGGAGCCGCCGCTCCGTCATCCATGCTAGCCCCAAGGCTGCGCCCCTACACGGGCCGACGTCCATGTCGCCCGAACGACCAAAGACGACGCCACCTCGACCTCGACGCAACACGGCGGAGCTAAAAAACGGAGCCGCCGCTCCGACATCCACGCCGGCCCCATGGCCGCGCCCCAAAACTAGCCGATGACCATGCTGCTCTAGCAACCAAAGTCAACACTACACTCGGCGGAGACAATCTAAACGCAAATCTTTCGGATCCGCTGCTCCGACATCCACGCCGGCCCTAGGGCCGCTCACCACCTAGCCGATGACGAGTAGTCGTCGCCGCCAACCACCAACACCCCGCAGCTCCCTCTGGCCGGTGGAACATCCAAGGAGAGGCCCCAAGAGGCAAAGTGGCACAAGAGCGCCGCCCTCGCCCGATCCCGCGAGGGATAAGGGTTTCCCACGAAGAACCCAGCGCGGAGAAGCAAGAGCACCGCCCCGACGACGACTTCAAGAAGGACGCGGCGCCCGAAGGCGTTGCCGTCGTCGGCCCCGGCCAAAACCAGGGCAGGACTTTCGCCCGGCGGCGCGTAGCGAGCCCCGCAAACTGCCCGACGGGGACCGGCGAGACCACCACCAAGCTCACCTGCAGATCATGGCAAAACACGGCACCTCACTCCGCGAACCAATGCTGCGTCGCCAAAGGCAGCCGACAGTCCGGGGCCGCCACTCCGGCTTCCACGCAGCCCGGTTGCCGGAGAGCGGCAGCGAGAAGACTCACGCAACACCCGGAACCTCCACCTCCACGCCACAGCGAGCATCTCCCAGCTCAGCACCTTCCCACGACCCGCAGACACTCCGCGCCATGCCCAGCACATCACCCGCCCGGGCCCAGATCTTGCCCGTGCTACCGACCACCCTGCCGCTGGAACGCCGCCCGCAGGTCCTCGCCGGGCGGCACCAGAGCACGCCCGCCCTGGCCGCTGCCAAGCCGCCCCCAATCGCCGCCGCTACTCGCAGCAACCATCTGCGCCAATGGGGGGCCAGAGCCGAGAGCCAGACCCCGCCGCCTCCATCCGCTGCCTAGGGTTGTGCCCGGTAGCTTCATCCGGCCGGCGACGAGGGGGTGGAGGCGGAAGGAGGGGGAGTGGCGGCCGGGAAGTGGGGTTCTGCCCGGGTCGCCTCCAGGAGACGACGCGGAGACCGGATAGGACTGTCAAGGGGTCTCGGGAGGCATCCCCACGTCAGTGACCAACCAAGCAAAGAGTTTGCATTTCGAAGGAGCTCAATACCTCCAAATAAGTTTTATCATGTCCGAAGTGGTGATAGTCACAAATTGTGTCTTGTATACCGACTTAGCGGAGTAGCCACCATGGTTGAAAAACTTCCAAATGATGGAGTCGGACTCATCATCCATGAGTTGCACATGAACGATCTTCTCCCAAAGGGCGGTGAATTGAGGAATGCGATGCGCCGATAACCCACAGGGGTGTTACAAATCGTAGACGCTTAGTCGATCTACCGAGGACAAACAATCACAGCAAAACACGACACCGAGATTTGGTAACGCAGTTCGGCGCTCAACGCCTACATCTGCGGGGCATGACTATGGGCGCTCCTCCCCATCGATACCGCTGCACCGGCCGCCTTGGTCGCCGGCACAAGCCGCCGGCTCCCCTTGCGCGCCTGCTGCTATCAAGTCGCCATCGACGACAAGCCCGCCGAGGTAATACAGACGCACCAGATCTCAACGCCACGCCAGTCCGGCCGCCCCTACCATGGGCGCCGGACCGTCCCCTCGTGATCTTGTGTCTAGCCTACCAGCTTTCGTCGTGTCTATTTGGGCTACTCCCGGTGCCTTTATATATTAGGCCAGGTTACACGTGTCCGACTCAAACACCTAACCTTCCGTTTAATTACAAGTCCTAGCGTAGCCCTACTCGTACACATATTCGACATATATTCCAACAAACTCCACCTTGGCGAATATGCCCTTCGCCATCTTGAAGCCGTCATGCCGAATCTTTGTATACCTGGACTTGAACCATTAATCATGAGCTCAGCTGCTACTCCCTTGACTCCATATGACTCCACCTGCAACCGTATTTCGTTCCTTGTTTCACCACAGTCAATGCTCACACGAAAATTAAGTTCTTTCTCACTCTTGTCTTGTGCTCCCAACTCTCCGGAGTATCCGTCCACCGCCATCACACAACGATCATAAAGTCACCATATCGACAACGCCGTTGCATCGTCACCTTGGTAGCCTCGTCCTTGATCCATGTGAAAGTGAACAACTCACATATTAGGTGTCACAAATAAGAGTTACCTGAACTTATCATTCTCGCTATTGTTGACTGCATCTCTGAAACCTTGAAGAAATTTCGCCGTTGCCTTAAGTCATCTCCAGTCAAATTCACAACTGTCTCATCACCGCTTTCGCAGATTCTCCATGGCCGACTCATGTCCATCACTTGATGTCAATCCCGATAGACCCAGGTCACCAACTCGAACCTGTTACTCGCCAACACTGCTTCAGAATCTGTGCACACATGTCAAACCTTGTCCGACCGTCCGCGCCCTGGTCCATCGCCGTGTGCCGTGCTTACCGCACGTCTCGCCGCTATTACCGCGTCGAGCATCCACAATCTTGGCCAAGATCTCAAGGGTCGCGTACCCACACCACCTCAGGCCCCACTGCAGATACCACCAGTCATATATGACCGGTGCCGAGTTCCACGTATCTCTCGAACCCTGACGTCCAGTCCGATCAACGTGCTTCTCGTTTTCCCGCTGACTAGGCTTCGACTCTCTGCATGCTTACGCCGTAGCCTCTCCATCAGCTGAGTGGAATTGTCAGACTCCAGCTCCACCTTCAACATGACTTCATGGTAGATGATCTGTCCACCCCGCGCCCCGTCGACCTCAAGATCTCACGTGTGTACCATCTTGAATCAACCTTACGCCGCCACATGTCGAAGCGCGCATAACCATGCGCCGCGTGTTGCCACGCCACAGAATTCGGACACCATCAGCCGTCACGCTCCTACGTCGTCATCGCCGATCTTCACCGTATTCTGTCTGTCAGACTATCCAGTCCAATCCAGCCGAACGCATCCGACTGCAACCATGCTTCAACTTGCGCCTAGTACACCCTGCAAATTGCCGTGCACTGTTTGGCGCCCGTATATGCATGATCCTCCACGACGTACTCCAGACTGCTCCCAGCCTTATATGCACATCGCCTGTCGCCACATCAGTTCATCTTAATTAACTTGACACCATGCTACACCATCAAGCGTACACACGCAACGCTCGAAGCATGCAGCAAAACCGATCAATATATCCATTGATCCAACCTGCCAATTTCTGTTAATTTCACCGTGAACCTGCAGCCTTTTTCTTGGAACCTGTCCCTGGTAGCAATTCATGTACCCTTAGCACCAAAGATCCATTAATTGATCATGCATGCATGCTCCGTACAACTAGCTACACGTATAGGTCTGGTCCTCTTTTTTTTTCACAAACAAATCCGGTCCTTGATCTGATTCTGCGCGAGCACGTCACCAGCTACCAGCTAGGTATGCATGTCCCGACAATCACATGGCCTTAGCCTGCTGCTATCCATGACCTGCTGCATGCATGTAACAATCCGACATGATATGTCCCATTACCTTCCGCATGCACGTCAGGACCTTGCCCCGCATGCGTTTATCCATGAGCCGTCTTGCACGCGTATCTCGCCGAGTAGATCAATCTTGCTGCGTTCCTTTTTCTTGTCCAAGAAAATTCAATTTCCTCGACTCCTCTAGATCAACAAACCGCGACCTTTGAACCTTGCTCTGATACCACTTGTTACAAATCGTAGACGCTTAGTCGATCTACCGAGGACAAACAATCACAGCAAAACACGACACCGAGATTTGGTAACGCAGTTCGGCGCTCAACGCCTACATCTGCGGGGCATGACTATGGGCGCTCCTCCCCATCGATACCGCTGCACCGGCCGCCTTGGTCGCCGGCACAAGCCGCCGGCTCCCCTTGCGCGCCTGCTGCTATCAAGTCGCCATCGACGACAAGCCCGCCGAGGTAATACAGACGCACCAGATCTCAACGCCACGCCGGTCCGGCCGCCCCTACCATGGGCGCCGGACCGTCCCCTCGTGATCTTGTGTCTAGCCTACCAGCTTTCGTCGTGTCTATTTGGGCTACTCCCGGTGCCTTTATATATTAGGCCAGGTTACACGTGTCCGACTCAAACACCTAACCTTCCGTTTAATTACAAGTCCTAGCGTAGCCCTACTCGTACACATATTCGACATATATTCCAACAAGGGGCAACGTTGTCTTACCCCGCCCATCGTCGAGGGTACGCGTTTGTGCGCATGTGCAAAAACGTCACTCGTATCAGTACGAGTTGTTAATCCACCGAGTTTAAAAGGTACAGCGATTTACTTAGATATTGTGGTACCGCTTCTCAGCTTCTGGATTCATGCTAGAGCTGGACTGACCGTATCCCTCGCTACACTGTTCAGTCCGAATTGATCTTCAGATGGGTCGATAGCGAAGTCTGTCCACCAGAAAATGACCGTTCAAATAATTCGGGAATAGAGAGACGCCAATATATAGCTCATTCGATTGGATAAGTAGTCAGTGTTTACACGTACGTATGTGTACGTGGTTCCAGTATACGTACCATAAATCATGAGCGATGGTTGCTTCATGATTGATAAGAGTACACATGAGAAGCTGGTGCACTTCCACGGCAGTGCCATTTCCCCCCTTTCATTTCTCTCTCCTACCCCCGTTTGAGAGTCTCTCGTGCTGCTCCAGGCCGAACCGAAGCCCTCCCCGGCGGCGCTGCCGCTTGGAGATGGTGGAGGCGAGGTGCTGGCCCCTGTAGTTTGTATAGTAGGCTAGGTTTGAGTTGTTTTTCGTTGTGGTTGTGGAGTAGTTCACCAGATCTCATCGGCTGGATCTGGTGTTTCCTTGCTCTGATCTGCTCGGCTGCTTGGCTCCGGCGGGAGCTATGGCAGCAGCAGCAGCGCAGGCGAGGCATCTCCAAGCATAAAGCCGTCTTCCCCTCTCTTTGCTGGGTGAGGTCGTCTGCGAGCGGCGGCCGCACGGTGGCGTCCCTTTCTCTCTGTCTGCTTCCATGGCGGAAGAGGTGCAGGAGGAGCTTCGTCAACGGCAGTTCAAATAACACGCTCGACTGTGTGTGCGGAGGCTTCTTCGAAAGCTTGCTCGCGTCTCTGGACTACCGTGGAGGTGGTAGCGGCGAGAGGAAGAAGGAGATGGAGCTTCGGGGTGGGTGCTGCCATGCGTCTCTTCAAGCTTCAGACGCGGATGCTACCAAGCGACGGCGAGATGCGCCGCCGCTATTCAAGGCCAAGGGGGTCGCTCCGCCATTCGGATCTTGTGGTTCCGGATGTTTTTCATCCTCCAGGCGAGAGGATCTCAGGATCTCGCAGCAAGGCGTGTTTCGACGGTGCTCCACCAAGTGGTTCGTCCCCGGTGGCGTGCTCGCCGGCCTTCGCTGCGAGCTCTATCTTCCACGGCGACAGGGTGGGACTGGATGGCTTTCTTTCGGTTGGTCAAAGGTCCTTTCTGCTAGTTTCGAGGACTGGGTTGTAATTTCTTTTCTTTCTGTAGTCCTCCATGTAATTGGCAACTGCCGCTTTTAATGAAGCTTCGGGGCTCTTTGGCCCCATCCCTTGTTCAGAAAAAAAAAGAGTACACATAGCTGTTTCGTGACGCGCCCGCGATCGATCTGGAGCTTGAAACTGAAATTAAGTGACGCCGTGACCACAAGAATAAATAATGTGACTACCTGATATAGAGTATACGCAATGACGTGGGCAGTCCAGACACTTCGAGGCTGGATCTTATACCCAACACGTACACATCTAGCTAGGCAGCGACAGAAATACAGAATAGCTAATTGTGGCGATCGACGTGGATGACAGTTGACAATAGCGCACGTATCGCATCATGCAGGATCGTACGAATTGAATAGCCCCAACACGCAAAGGCACTTTCCAACAGTCACGGTCTTGTAATTTGAATAAGATGCTAGTAGTAGTACGTATCAGTTGTATGCGAAATTTACGATCGAATTTGAACAGCTCGCATTAACCAACAGCTAGAAGCCAGAGAGGGAAGTCATGGTAAGTCGACGGACGAAAAAGCGTCCGGCGTCGTCCAATCGACCGACAGGACGGGTGAAGTGCGTGGTCAGCCGGCTTTTGGTGCTTGGATAGGAGCGACGGTGCTTCTGGTTTGGGCCTCTCGCTCCCCGGTGGATCTAGGGGCGGTGTTTCTCCTAGCATTTGCACGCGCACCAGTGGCTGGCAAGCCCCGTGATGTCAATTTCAGAACCTGTGTATTTTATTCCGTTTGGTTGGCCCATCACTCCTGCTGCGAGATAGATACATACCACGTGGATATAACCTACTGTACAAATATGCGAGTTGGTGCCGTGAATTCCACAGCCACATGTGATGTGATGTGAGAGGCGAGGAGGGCCTGGGGAGTGCTACAGACGACTACTCCCCAGGCCTTTGCGCTTTGTGACCCGAGCGATGCATCGTCAGCTGCTCTTTCCCGCATCTTCCTTTCTCTCTATTGTTCTACTCGTCTTCCACTCAAGCTCCGCTTCTCGGCAATTTGCATGCACTTGCAATGCTCCCGCATCTATTATGGCTGCTGACTGCATTCTATGGCGCGAGCTATTAGAGTATCTCCAGCCGTTCGCCTCACAGGGCCAATTTTCGGCGCTAAATAGCGTCTCCCGGAGGCGTCCGACGCTATTTTTCGTTCTGGGGGGCGTCTCTTCCCCGGGGCGAAAAATAGCGCCTCTCGGGACGTCCGGCGCTCCAGGCGAAATGCGCCAAACGGTTCATTTTCGCCCGAATTTGCATAGTTTCTTCTGTTTTCGTCCAAGCTCGGTTAAATTCGACCAAATTCGGCATGATTTAGGCACAGAACATATATTTATCACAAAGTTTGGCACACAAATAGCCGAAAACCAAATATTTCATCATAATTAAACAAGTTTGGAGTGGATGTTCAAAATCCTATGAAATTGAGGCATAGGAATCCAATCCAGAAGAATTTAGGTAGTATCATTCCTTTGATCCAAAGACAATCCATAGGAAATAATCCTAAAAGGATTGGAATCCTCCAAAAATCCCACAATACAAAGAGGGCCGAAGTGTGAGCGCAAGTGGAAAATTGACCGACAGGACGCTACCATATTTTGCGGAGACTACTTACTAAGAGCATGTCTAACAGACCCCCTAAATGGCCCAAACCCGTATAATAACCGCTGATATACGGGTTTGGGCTCTACCCGGCCATCTAGCAGACCCCGTAAATGGACCACCCCGGACGATTTTTTACAAGTTTGGGGAGGGGGCGGCCCGTCGACCCCTACATGTGCGGGTCGGAAGGAGATGTACAGGGCCAACCCTCTACCTCGTGCGAGCTAGGGCACGCTGAAGTTTCAGGTGCAAATCCCATTTTCGTTCGTCCCGCCGCCAACCGCCGCCGCGTAGATCCGGTCGCCTCCGAGCCGCCGCACCACCGCCGGACACCGCCGCACCCCCGCCGGACCCCCAGCCGCTACGGTCGCCGGGGGCGGAGGCGAATATGGAGCTCCGCGCCTCCCGCTGGCTCCGATGCGCCGGGTCGCGCGTCGCGAGGAGGTCAAGGCTCGCCGCCTGGTATACGTCTGGCACCTCCACTCGGTCCCGTAGCTCCGTAGCTCGCCACCGCGGGCCAGGATGGGGCACTAGGCCGCGGACCTCGCCCCAGACGAGGGGATTCTGGGCTGGAGAGTTGCTACGGCAGCGTGCGCACACACCATGTTCCCCTAATTGATCCCGTCCTGCAATTTTTTTTGGCCGATTTCTCCAGATTGGAGTTAATCTATGCGCTGCAGGCTGTAGCTGTGGTTTGAGCTACCGATTTGGGGCTACTGATGGATATGTGCCCTCTACCTCCATGTATCTCCGACCAACCAGGTGCATTGTCCTCTCTGCTTTGATTTTCTAATTTCCTTCTTCTATGCATTCTTTCTCCAGATTCAGTGTAGTCTTGTGCGGACAATTTGCTAATTAAAGACCTATCTTTAGTTCCCATTTACCCAATTCCATGTTGATCTTCCGGCCGAGGCAGACCATCACACTCTCAAATATATTGTATGCTATTTCTTTTTTATTCGTTTTCTACATTTTTTCATTAGCTGAACCTAGGTGTTTTCATTAGAGATATACTGTGTGGTTTATATATTGACAAAAATAAAAATCACTATGATTTGAGGCATCACATTTTGTCAAAACTTTATCTTTTTGTCCAGCTGAGGTACTGCAAAGATAGAACACATGCAACTTTAGGACCAAATCAGAGTCTATTTTGATTGTAGCATATTCATAACCCACTTTCAGGTCTCATTTTCTGCACCTCTGTTTATTCTGTTACTTTTTAGTTTTTATTATATTGTATCAATTATGTTTCCTTCAATAAAATGTAGAATAGCTTATTTGTGTGAAAACATTGATTGTAATAATTAAGATTATTATTGTGTGCTTTGATAATTTTATGCAATGTGATGAGATGTTGCGTTGATATGCAAAATGTCCAAAACCCTGTTTTGTGAGGGGCCAAAAGCTCGTGCGAGCTAGCAGACCCCCTACCTCCACCCCGTAAAACAGAATATTCTGTTTTACGGGGTGGGGGTAGGGGGTCTGCTAACTCGCACGAGTTTTTGGCCGGCGAAATGTGCATACAGGGCCCTCTACACGTGTTTTAGGGGGTGAAAACTTAGGGGGTCTGTTAGACATGCTCTAATTGAGCTCAGATTATGCAGCATACCTCTCGATCGGATGCCATATTTGTACTGCCGACCAGCGCGGGCGTGAACATTCATACCAGCCAATAAGCGCGACACTAAACTAGCTACTCTCTCCGTCTCATATTAATTGTCTCAATGTTGGATAAAAGTGGATGTGTTTAAACATATTTTAGTTTTAGATACATCTCGTTTTGTCCAATTTTTAGACAATTAATATGAGATCGGAGGAAGTACAATTTTGCCAACTATATATATGCACCCAAGTTTATCCATACGTGTTTATGTGTACTATGATGTGGTGACGATGGATTGAGCGGGCTTTTGGTTCTTGGATACAAGTCACCGAGGATTGCGAGTGGCTGCGAGGCTCCGTGGAGGTGAGCTTCCGGCGGCCACTTGTGCCCGGTTCCGTTGGTTGCCAACGTACGCAAGGCCCGCATGGCCTCTAATTAATTGGTACCACAATCTCGCGCTGGAGAAAAACAAACGAAACGGCAGCTCAAGTTGGTGCCGGAAACAGGAGGATCGCATGATACGGTGGGCGCCGCGTGACCACGTCCGCTAGCTGATGTCGATGCATCGCAGCTGAATACCCTTTTTTTGGGTCGGTCTGTACGTTCCCGCGGTTTGAGCTTGTCGCCGACCACAAGCTGAGGCTGCTCTGGCCTCTGGGTTCCGTTGCCCGGCAGTTGGACCATCCCTATTTCGTCATGCCGTTTCTTCACTCCTTTCCCTTTCCGTTTGCTTCTGTGCACACGCCCGGTACAAAAGGAAATTGAACCGATGAGTCTAGACCTTGGCAAGGGTTGCCGGTTATGAGAGACACTTTGGCAGCCGAGGTGTTCAATAGCCTGGTGCGTATTAGAGTAGGGAACGGGAGGAAGACAATATTCTGCAAGGATAGATGGTTGGATGGGAGGTTGGTGGCTGAAGTGGCCCCCCTATTGGTGGATGCAGTTAATCTCAGAACGGCAAATAAGAGGACTGTCTTTGATGCTATGAGAGAGAGCAAGTGGTTAGATGACGTGAGGGCACCTTTTGACCTTAGGATGGTTGCACAATGTGTTGATCTTTGGCTGATGTTACAAAGAATACCTTGGGACGAGGAGAGGGAAGACGAGTTCAGCTGGCCGTCAACCTCAGGTGTCTACTCCGCCAGTGCGACTTACAAATTGCTCTTGCAGGGGCACACGAGATTTCCTTTGGCCAATGGGATTTGGAAATGCTGGGCGCCGTCCAAGTGCAAGATCTTCATGTGGTTGGCACTACAGCATAGGATTTGGACTTCTGACAGGAGAGTGAGACATGGGCTACAGGAGCAGCCGGATGCTTGCCAGTTATGTTTACAGGAGGTTGAGACAACTGAGCATCTCTTGATTCAGTGTGTCTTCGTGAGGCAGATTTGGTGGATCGCATCCCAGCAGATGTTATCTCCAATTGCTCTACCAACCAGCCTGGACACATTAGAAGGCTGGTGGCAGAGGGTGAGGGAGGGTTGCTCAGGCAATCACAGGAAAGCCCTGGACTCGTTTGTAACCTTGGTTTGCTGGAACATCTGGAAGCAGCGCAATTCCAGAGTGTTTGGGAACACCAATCAGTTCAAAAGTGAAGTGCAGTCGGCTTCTCGGATTTTCGAGGATGTGAAGCTCTGGAAGGAGGCTGGAGCTGGAGTGGGAGTGATCTTTAGGGAGTAATCGTCTAGGTGTGAGTAGGAGTGGGAGTGTGTCGACAGCGGAGTGGTCAACTCTAGCTGTCGCTCTCTTTGTAACTCAAATTCTTCTTCTTCTATAAAAATCAGGTATGCAATTGCATACCCTCAAAAAAAAAAGGAAATTGAAAAATAAATAGTACGGGTATGATTTTACGGGGCAATGCTTGCTGCAGCCAAATTTGAGAATTTCTCGACCTCCCAGAATCATCATACGACAGCACTTCTTTGTTTGGATTTCCGGTCTCCAATTCGATGTAGTAGTAGCTCGGGCGGGACGGTGCAGCCTAACGGGCCATGCTGTAGCCCTGTATAGTATAGGGAAGCAGTGAACGGCTAACGCACGTATGTGCAGTGGGCCTCTCCCGACAGGACGAAGTCGAGCACGAGCCTACTTCGGCCCAGATGGACAAATCTTCCCAAATCACTCTACTCTCTCCAAACTAAAGTTCCTCCGAAAATCAGTTTATGCTCCTTCGTTTTTCGTTTCTTTTCTTTTCTTATTTATTTATTTATTAATTAATGACAGAGCTTTGTTTTAAAAAAATTCTGAAAGGCGAAGTTGAAATCACATTGATCAATTGTGATACAGTAACCGAACGTGATCATCTTGCAGGTACAAAACATCATAATCCGTTCGTTTAACGTAATATGCATTGGTTCATCATATCACTAATCATGTATTCCATTAATCACCCACATACATATCAACCTGCGCAGCTCGAACATCTTGTGCGGTTATGGTATATAATTATATATGGATCTACTGCTTGTCGTCGTCGATCTCCAACATCACCTTCTTACCGGCAGCTTTGGTGCTGGTGTCGTCACACTTGTTCTTGCGGTACTCCTCCTGGTAGCGCTTGGCGAGGTGGCGGAGGTTGGGAACCTTGTAGTTCTGCGCCGCGTACACGCCGATGGCCGTGCCCACCACAAACGGGAACAGCCGGAAGCAAGCCATAGCAGCTAGACCACTGCTCTGCTCTTCTTAATCGGTTGGTTCTGACTAAATGCTTTGGAGCAAGTGAGCTTGCGCCTGGCATCCTTATTTATATCTGGGTAATATCACTTGGTTAACCAAGTTGAGCTTTTCTTGCACAAGGGTGCAAGAAAGAAATAAGCTAGTGCGCATGGCATATCATGTCATTTCACCATATACTACTAGTTGCCACGAATATTGGAATCCTTTTTCGACTAGATTTAGTTGCAAACCTCCACTACTAGAAAAATGACTCTTTGCCGGCTGGTCTCGGCTTCGCCGAGCGCAAAATCTCGGGGCCACCCGACAAAGACAACCTACAACGAGACTCCAGACAAAAACGCTCGACAAACAACTCCTTCGCTGAGACATCATCGCAAAAGACCTCGGCGAAGATTTCTTCCTCGGCAAGGACACAAAAAAGATCTTGGCAAACTTGCTATCTCGGCGAACGTTCTGGCCACGTGGCGCCGACCAGTGGATCCCATGGCGCCATGATGACGCGGGCTCTTCGCCGAGTGCCGCACCCGGCAAAAAGTTCAAATAAAGAAAAAAAATATAAATCCCCGCTTTTCTTCGCCGAGAGCCACGCTCGGCAAAGATATCAAATTATCCTGATCGGCAAAGAAACGCGCTCGAAATTTTTTTCGGGCTCCCGCCATTTTTGCAGGCTATTCGCGGAGTGTGTCCGTGGAAAGCACTCGGCGAAGATTTCTTCGTCGGAAAAAAAAATTACCTCTCCACGCGAATTCATCGCTAGTGGTCATCGTCGTCGAGTGTTTCTCTCGGTAAAGGTTAGATTTTCCCATTTTTTCTAGCTCTACAACGTCTCGTTTTGGCACTAGTTTCTCAACCAATGAGAAAATTCCACTCAGCTACCCCCTTTCGACGCTCATGGAATGGGTAGTCGGCACCGTTGACTTCCGGTCAACTTTGGTGGGGGGGGGGGCGGCATGACCGGGACCCTCGTAGTGTCGGAATAATCACACCAAAACCTAGGTGGTGTCATACTATATGTGTTAGAGTGTGATGGTAGGTTGTAAGAGCCAACATGAGACTCTAAGGTGTGACCGGCTTCACACACCACGCTTATCCCGCACGAAGGTTCTGCTCTTCTAAGTGGAAACTCCCATTTCGGGTGCAAAAGATGGAATCATGTTAAACCATGTGCCCAATTTGGGTTCCAAATGTTCATATGGCCTAACCTAACACAACCAATGAGAAAATTCCTCTCAGCTACCCTTCGGAGCCCCTCCCCGGAGAAACCCTAGCCCTGTTGGAGAAAAGTCTGGCTTATCGATATATCCCCTTTACGTGAGCCGAAAGGGGGTAGAAAGTGGAACTAATTGCTTGGTTGTGTTAGGTTAGACCCAAGGAACACCCAAGACAATGGTAGGGCCCACCTCTTGACAAGATTCCCGCCGTTTCGTCAGATCCGAGAGTTTCGAGCTCTAAGTAGTCCTGGAACCCGCTAGAGAGAATCTGACGCCGGTGAAGCCCTAACAAAACGAGTGAGGGAATCTTGGGCATCCAAGACCCATGCCACACTTCAACACACATGATATGGTAAACCCTTGATTTGGGTGGGATTCAGACGCTCTGGAGCCCCTCTCCAGCGAAACCCTAGCCCCACTGGAGAAAGATGGAACTGTCGTTCTCGTCCCTCTACGTGATCCGGAAGGGGTAGAAAAGTGGAAAAAATTACTTGTTTGTGTTAGGTTAGGCCCAAGGAACACCCAAGAAAAATGGTACGTCCCACCTCTTGACAAGATTCCCCCCGTTTCAGCAGATCCGGGAGTTTCGGGCTCTAAGTAGTCTTGGAACCCGCCAGAGAGATTCCGACGCCAGCGAATCCCTAACACAAATATTGAGGGAATATTGGGCATCCAAGACCCATGCCACACTATAACACACATGTTATGGAAAACCCTTAGTTTGGGTGGGATTAAGACACTCTGGATCCCCTCTCCAGCGAAACTCTAGCCCCGCTGGAGAAAAAGACAGAACTATCGTTCTGGCCCCTATATGTGAGCCAAAAGGGGTAGAAAAGTTGAAATAATTGCTTTGTTGTGTTATTTTAGGCCCAAGGAACACCCAAGACAATGGTAGGTCCCACCTCTTGAAAATATTCGCTCTGTTTCGTCAGATCCGGGAGTTTCGGGTTCTAAGTAGTCCTGGAACCCACCAGAGAGAATCCGACGCGGGTGAAGCCCCAACACAAAGAGTGAGAGAATCTTGGGCATCCAAGACCCACGAAAAAATATAAAACACATGGTCCGGAAAACCCTTGGTTTGGGTGGGATTCAGATGCTCCGGAGAAACCCTAGCCCCGCTAGAGAAAAAGACGGAAATGCAGTTCTGGGCCCTCTACGTGAGCCGGAAGGGGGTAGCAAAGTGACACTAATTGCTTTTTGTGTTTGGTTAATACCAAGGAACACCCAAGACAATGGTAGGGACCAAATCTTGACAAGATTCCCCCATTTCGTCAGATCCTGGAGTTTTGGGCTCTAAGTAGTCCTGGAACCCGCCAGAGAGAATCCGACGCCGGTGAAGCCCTAACACAAAGAGTGAGGTAATATTGGCCATCCAAGACCCATTACACACTCTAACACACATAGTATGGAAAACCCTTGGTTTGGGTGGGTTTCAGACGCTCTGGAGCCCTCTCCGGAGAAACCCTATAGCCCCATTGGGGAAAAGACAGAACTGTCGTTCTGGCCCGTGAGCCCGAAGGGGGTAGAAAAGTGGAACTAATTGCTTGGTTGAGTTAGGTTGAGCCCAAGTAGCACCCAATAAAATGGTAGGGGCCATCTATTGACAATATTCCCCCCGTTTCGTCAGATCCGGGAGTTTTGGGCTCTAATTAGTCCTGGAACCGGTCAGAGAGAATCCGACGCCGGTGAAGCCCTAACACAAAGAGTGAGGGAATCTTGGGCATCGAAGACCCATGCCACACTCTAACACACATGGTATGGAAAACCCTTAGTTTGGGTGGGATTCAGACACTCCGGAGCCCCTCTCTGGAGAAACCCTAGCCCCGCTGGAGAAAAAGACGGAACTGCCGTTCTGGCCCCTCTACGTGAGCGCGAAGGGGGTAGCAAAGTGGAACTAATTACTTGGTTGTGTTAGGTTAGGCCCAAGGAACACCCCAAGACAATGTTAGGGCCCACCTCTTGACAAGATCCCCTCCCGTTTCGTAAGATCCGGGAGTTTCGGGCTCTAAGTAGTCCTAGAACCCGCTAGAGAGAATATGACGCCGGTGAAGCCATAATACAAAGAGTGAGGGAATCTTGGATTGCCCTCACAACTCAAAGATCAATTATTTATTATTAGTAAGTTATTCTGTTTCTATTTCAACACAACTCACCCTCTGTTTTCCGCAGGTTCAAAAGAATTAATATTTTTGTGAGTAAATTCACATAAGTCTGACACCTTGTGTGTGAAAAAGGCAGCCTTAAAAACCTTTTACCAGATCAGCTCTCCATGCAATTGATATAAATCGGGAGATCATACTTCCAGGAAATGATGCTTTAACGAACCTGTGCACTTGGAGGTATCAAGATATTTTCTGGCGCCGTTATCGGGGAGCTAAACATCGAGGGTTTTGTCTTTTGACATATTGCAGGTTTGATTTGTTTAGATGTTTTTTTTATTAAAGATAGAGGAGAAACACGTTCAGGTAGGAATTACCTACTATACTATTCATGCAGGTATCCAAGAGAAGTTGTTCCAATACTTATTCATAGTATAAGAAAATCGCAAATCATAGACATAGCAAATTTATTCGATAACATGGTGATTACACCAATGAAGGAAAAGACTCTAAAAGTGTGTAGTGTTCCTCACAGAGCTATATAAGAAATCCTATCATTAATTCAGACTCTCATTACCCAGCTTATAATATTGATCGAGCTATTATTATGTTGGCCATGCAAAATACTTTTTCAGGAGAAGAAGACCAAGATCCAGGACTCCACTTAAGTGAATTGGATAATCATTGTGATACATGCAAACCAAAAGGATTGACCAAAGAATTTATTTTACTAAATATATTTAATTTTTCTTTGGCAAGAAGAGCTAAGGAGTGGTTTAAATCACTTCCTCATAAGTTTATAATGCACTGTAAAGCTGTAAGGACTCCCTAACCACTGTTCAAGGACCTCCGATATGCATACATCCACGATCCCTGATCACACCAGTCGTGAACAACATATCAAGTTGGCATTCAGATACAACATCCATTACACGTTTACAACAATACTTACACAAGGAACAGGGTCACATGACCAAGCCTACACAACTTCCATGCAGGGCAAACACACAACACACACAGCGGAAGACTAAAACACCACACAACATAGTAGAGCCCAAGTCACGCCTTAACCTACATGCTGCTGACCGGGAGACGATCCTAGTTCGCAAGTCCATCAGCGCAGTTCTCCTCTTGAGGCTCCTCCTCAAAGTCTAGAAAGTAAATACCAGGGACGAAACCAATATGAGTACATTTGAATATACTCAACAATACACCCAACAAGTAGCTTACCAAATGCAAGTATGCTTATATGGTGTAGTAGGTAGGCTAATACATAGGGTTCACTATCCATGATATATGAAAGATATATCATAGTTGACTTTTGAAAACATCTCTGTATCTTTGTTGAAGAAGATGCTTCAAAAGAAAATAATATAGTTTTCTTTCACTTGTATATACCGCATGTACAAGAGGTTTTGTAAAACTTTGTTAAAAGAAAAAATTTCTCTCGCCAAAACTTCTTGGAAAACAACTTCTGTCTTTTCTCCAATAGTACCTCCACGGTAAATAGTGTCTCTGTTCAACACTTCTGAAGTTCAACTCCTTTTTAAAACTTCTTTTTGAAAACATTGACACAATGCTAGCTACATGGCCATTCAACTGTCCATATCCGAGGACGCGGTTATTCAGAATAGTTTGACTCTGTAGAGGTGTACACAATCCACCAGATTCAGTACATCCGCCGTGAACAACCACGGACTGTAACAACAGTATGTAGACATAAGATACCGATCCTAACCATCCACTATGATCAAACTAGAATATGACTATCTCTTCAGTTGGATTTGATCCCCGCACCTGGCCAAACCCCGCCATGACAGGAGATTCATGGTTTATCCCCGGCACCTGATCTAACCCCGCCATGTCAGGACCCAACTGTCGCGTCCGGAGGGAAACTTAATCCCACACTTTATGTGTCACAAGTTCACAACTTGGCGACATTCGGTTTGAGGGAGTACGTCCCCTTATAGCAAATTGAGATAGAACACACGCTAACAAAAACAAACTTCAAATTAAGCCCCGTGCCCATATTGGGGTAGAGTGGCAGTACGGTAAGGATTTTCCGGCGAAGACTAGGTTATGTGTCATTTTTGTAAAACATCTTTTTCCCAAAAATGAACACTTCAATATTCCTCCGGTGGATAAGGTTTCGCCTTTCCACCGGGTTTTCCATAAAGACTTTGTTTTGCAAAAACATATTTTTAGGATGTCCACTTAGGGACTTATATTTTTTATGGCAATAAATACCATATGGTGGTTATGGGCTTGGTAGCACCAAGTATCAACTACTGGCATAATAATATAATATTACTAATGGTAGTAGCCACTCAAAAATAGTTTTTTGGTAATCAAGGTTTTTTTGTAAAACTTTCAGAAGTAAAACATGCATGATAGATAATGATAAGTGTAGTAACAGCAAGCATCAGGATGGCTTGCTTTGAAACTCTTTGTGTCCCTGGCCTTGAAGTAGCTTGAACTTGACGCACAGCTCCACAACTGCTTCTTCTTCTTCTTCTTCTTCGTTTTCTAATGTCGTAAAAGAATAAAAGACACACACTCAGAACTAAAAGGCGAACAATACAAAAAGGCCACACATACAGCAAGCAAACTTATACTAGCACAGACACTCCGAAAGGTATCGAGAAAACTATCTCACAAACACTCATGGTACAAAACTATCGTCAGAAAAACATATGGTTGAGAAACCATATTCCACATTTTAAATATCCTATATGGAGTGGGGGTACCACTCTCATACCAAGATACATAAGAAGCTAAAATATAGCTTTGTGGTCACAAAGGTGATACTACTAAAATAATAACAACCAATCGACACAATACCCGTGGCAGTGGGTATTGACAACAACACAAGCAATCATCACCAAACAAGTTTACCACTAACTTAATGCATAGATAACAAGATACTACTAAGCACAACAATAACGCTAGCACAACAATAACATAAGTTCAATACTCGTGCTAAGGTAATCACTCAAACAAATCTAAACAACAAGCAAAGCAAACATACCACAGATGAGTAAGCGAGTTACTGACTATGCTTATGCCTACCCAAAAGCTAAGGAATCCATCAATCATGAAGATAACCAAACAAACCAGTGGCTCAACCGGTGGTAACACGTCATAAAACACACTCTAAAACATAATAATAACAAGAGATAATAAAGCTAGAACATAGCATAATAACAGGAGTCCACTAATAGCATACTAGTATGAAAATCCTACACGAGCATGCAATAAGAAATAATTGTATTCTACAACTCATCAACAAACAGCAACTATAATATATATGCCACAATAACAGAAGTGAAAAAAATCCTAAACATGCTAGGATAATCATACTATCATATATAGAAAAACAACAATTCTAGAGCAACTCATAATATCTGGTGTGGCACTAATACATTACTAGAGAAGCAAACAATACTATAATGATGCATACTCTTAAAAAAGCAACACATGAATATAAATATACCTACTAACATCACATACACCTTACACATGCTAGTAAGCAAACATACAAAAATAATTTTATGAAAACATCTACTAGCAAGAACAAGCCAAGTCTAACAATACATGATTTTCTAACAATCAAATAACAAGTAATAAGGTGACATGCTATACAACCAGTAGCTATGCACTCAATACAAGATCAACTAAACACTTTAAAAAATCCAAACACTCAAGGAAATCTATCCACATATAATCTACCAATCACTAGGAAAATAATTCTATTTGCAAACAACACTCCATTTAATCCAACCAACAATCAAACACTCCTTAACATGATATCCCCAAGGGAACATACTATCTATAAATGCACCACAACTAAACATACTAGGATTCACAAAGAAATACTAAACACTTCACTTACACCAGTAAAATAAACATATATTTTCCTTGGTGGAAAATACTAAACAACATATAGTAATACATGCTATTAACACACAAGTACATGGTAGGGGATTTGTATCCCTAACCAAAAATGCAATGGGACCAATGGGTTATGGGACCACTAATACAATACATTAAGAGGTAACAAAGCCTCTGGTCACACTTGACAAAATAATCTATCAAAGCATCCATCACAACTATCATACTAGTGAGAGCAACATAGTCAAGCAAATCAAACAATTTCTACACATGCTTTTCTACAAACTAAGTTGCTAGATAACAGAGATGATAACATCACAAAATCAGTACCAAAATGGTAATGGACTCATCACAATCACATCAAAACTTAGGTAAATCAAACATAATAAGCTAGCTTACAAAATCTATTCAAACTAATAAGCTAGAAAACAATAGAATATTATTTCTATTTTCATTTGACTTCCAATCATGCACACACTTCCTAATGTAGTTGTACAGCAAGAAAACAACCTAATATAAAGTAGCAACACATCTACTCATGCTAGTACACAAGTTTCAAACAATCAAACATTTAATTACCAACAAATACATAAGTAGTAAAGAAAACAGAAAAGGTGATGTTTCTATAAATGCTCACAAAAAATAATCTATAGCTCCAAAAATTACTCCAAGATAGGATTTTATAGATCTAGTCATATACAAACTCATCCATTTGGATTCACATCAAAAATAATTTTGAAACTCCTTTTAAAAATCATAGAAAAGCCTACTGGTCTAATACCAAAATGGATGCCATTTCCATTTGGTAACTCACCTTGATGTGAGGCCAAGTGATATGGATAGATATATTCATAAGCTACTCAACAAAACTTGGTTTGACCAAAATAGAGACACACTCAAAAAGTTATGTCCAAAATGGTTAAACAGATACCCTCTGGTGTTTTAATTACCACTGCAAAAATAAAGGTGCAAACATAGATCTACCAAAAGGATATGGTTAATAAAAAAATTCTCTACTTCCATGAATTTTTGTAGAAAGTAATTTGCATTCTAGCTATTTTACACAAGGCTAAAGCCATCAACCATTTTCTGCAAAGATTAAAAAGGAAAAACAAAAACACACAGTGGGCTGGGATTTTCCTTGCGCGGCCCAGCTAGGTGCATGGTGCGGCCCAGCGCATAGCCGAGCGCGCGAAACACGCGGGAAAAGGGGCCATTCAACAGGGGCCGTTGATCTCCGGATCAACGCCCGACGTCCTTCTCCTTCCTCTACTCCTACTCTCTCTCTCACCCGAGGACGACGGGGACACACGGGCGGCCGTGTGCTCACTGTGGGGGCTGCAGCGAGGGGCGGTGCGGGTCAGGGTGGTTGCGGGGTCGCAGAGCGGTCAAGAGGCGCCGGAGTTGGCGTTGGTAGCGGCGTCCAACAGCGGAGGGCAGCGGTGCGGCCGCGGCGACGAGTTCGGCGGTGAGGCTCGTCCTGCAAACGAGGGAAACATAGGGGAGGTCAGGGGCACGTTACGGACTACGGAAAACTCGTGAGGGGCGGTGAGAGGAGGTGGAAGCGCACGGGGGAGTTGCACCACCTCGAGCTCGGTGGCCGGCGGTAGGTTTCTAGCTCGCGGAGCTCGCGGGAGTGCTCGGGCCGTTTTCTTCGGTGGGAGGCAAGGGTGTGGGAGCGTGGGAGCACAATGGCGCAAGGGACACACGCGAGAGAGCTTATACCCGTGGCCTTGAGGGCGTGTGCACGAGGGTGCCCTCGGGTGGGTGACCGGGAGTGGCATGGGGGCACCCAGGGGCATGCCCTCGATAGTGCAAGACATGGGTTCATGTCAGGGAGCAAGGAGGGCTTGGGGGCAAGATCTTGGTGGCTAGAAGAGCCACAGCATGGCCACAATGGTCAAAGAATGTGTGCCCATGCCATGCCACCTCAGCTCTGTCCCCCCTCTTTCTCTCACTCTAAAACTCCCTCTCCAAGTCTTCTAGAAGCATGACAAGGCATCCAATGTGAAGTCCAAGTAGCAATGAATCAAAATGGCAAAGTGGTATTTCAAGTTTTGAACAAAAACCAATCAAAAACATCTGCTAAACTTTGTAACAGCCACTTTTTCTAAAAAATTCAGAAAAGTTCAGTTAAAACTTGGCAATTTTTTCCAAGTGTTGGAAAACAGAAGAAATGAGCAAAAAGTTCAGGATGTTTTTAGAGGCCAAATGAATTCCAAATTTTGTTTTACAAATTGTAGTTTATTAAACATGTTTTAAACTTTCAGAACCATCCTTTGAAACAAATTTGGAATAGTGGAAGGATATGAAAACAAAGTGGGAAAAGGTACTTTCTGTTTTTCTCTGTTTCCTTAACATGCATTTTTCTGCCTTATTTTTCTTCCATAAAAGCAACAAACAAAAGATTGTTTTTCTTATTCAAAAATTCAAACCAAGCTCATGGATTTGTAGTCCATATAGCAAGGAACAAATAAAAGTCAAGAAAACACAAAATGGAATATTATAGCCTAGTGAAAACAAGTGTGGAAAACAGGTACTTGGCTATATTTTCAGGAAATATTTTCTATAGAAAACTTAGAAGAAAACTTCCATATTTCATTTTGAAATTTTGTTTTCTTGGATCCAACAAGTTTAAAATTTTATATAAAGATGCTATCAAGCATGATCCAAGTCTTTGGAATAAAAATCACTCAAGTAACATTAGGGAAAAATTATAAAACTGTTTTCAGGAAAATTTGGTATCGGTTTTAAAATGAAACAAAACTTGCATTGAATATATGATTATGATCATATACACATGTTGGTTCAAAACAAACATGTTGTTAGAAAAAAATTGTTGGCCCTCATTTTTGTCTCCTTGAACTACAATACAAGAATCCAAAAACTGGGGTGTGACAAAAACATTGGTTAAAGTTTTCATGCTTAAATTTTCTTCGAACCCCAAAAGAATGGAAGTGGTACAAGAGGTTTTGAATTCTTATCAAGACAAAAATGGAGAAATAGTCCTAGCAACTTAAATATATTTCAGCCATATACAAAGAAACTTTGTTCGAGTAACTAATTAAGAAACTTTATATCATATTTGCTATTATGGGTTGAATGAAAAAATCTAAGAATATTATTGATTGTAGTGCCGGAGGCTGCTTTATGCAACTATCCAAGAAGGAAGGAGTAAAACTCCTTGAGACTATTGTTACTAATACACATCAATGGTATCCTAGTGAAACCGATGAATCTTATTCCATTATTTTCTGGAAGAAAATGCCGAAGGAAGAGGCCAATGTGTGCTAAATGATGAACTAGAGAAACAATGTGATGATACTATGAAGGTAAACGGTATCCCATCAGAGGAACTAAAAGGTAAAGAAATAGACTCTCTTCGGATATATGAGAAGGACGATGAAATTATAAAGATTTTCATTCCTTTAGATTTAAGAAAAAAAAAGATAAATGAAGAATTGGTAAATCATGTTAAATACCATGAAAAAGTAATAGAACAAATGTCAAAAGAACTATAGGATCTGGGACACACTTCTAAACAATTATATAAACATGCACGCATGATTAATATCCAGTGTTAACAAATAGCTAAAATTCAGTCTCTCATACTTGAACAAGATTTCCCTATGAATTTTGTAACAACTAATGTTGTCACAAGATGCAATACACTAATACAGGGACCAAAGGGACCATACTGGTACGATAAGGATCAATCAAGAAAGAGTCAAGATGAAGAATAGCCGAGAAATAGAGATAAAGATATCATAAATCCTCAAGATATTGAAAAGATGAATGAAGAACGTCAAGGAGAACAAACACCAGAATAAATTCAGGAGGTCTTAGCTGCTACTAGAGAGTTGTTCAACAAATCTTTCTTCATGGAGGTGATCATAGTAGAATGCTGGCATATATGGTTGATAAGGAATGATAAGGTGTTTAATGGAGCTCAACCATCTTTTGGAAGATGGAAGAGATGTTTCATTCATGATATGTCCTTATTTAAGCATAGGATTAGAGACAAATCTTTGGATAGTTTGTCATCATGGATTAACAACTTTGTATAGTTTGGTAACTAGGTAGGTTCTTCCCTCCTCCCTCCCTATTGTAAATATTGGTTTGGGTTTTGGTTTCAGTAATAAATTGTTGGGGGGACTTTTTTCCACTGTCGAAAAGCTTCAAAAAAACACCGGAAGAAGGTAATGAAAAAGCACAATATCCATTTGATTCTTACAATGACATTGAAAACATCTTATATGTTCATCTTATTACTAGAATTCAATCCCTCATGCCATCGAGTTATGTGGATCCTTCTGGTGGAAGTCAGTGATAAAATTATCTACAATTTTTAGAGGTGTTGCCAGTTGCTCATTTGGACGGGGAAATACAGTTTTATTTTGGAAAGATGAATGGAATTCAAATATATTACAAGAGAAATTTCCATGCCTATTTTCTTATGTGATCAAGGAAGACATCTTAGTGGAAAACTACCTTTTAACAACGGATACAACAGGCCTATTCCATTTGCTGCCATCACCCAAGGCATACCATGAATGGCAGCATCTACAAATCACAACAGAAGTATCACAACCATCAGGTGAAAACAATATATTGTCTTACAAATGGGGAGACAAATTTACCTCCAGGAAATTTTACATGTTATGCTTTCGAGACATTGTTACGCCTGCCCCTTTTTTGTGGATTTGGAAATCAAAACTTTGGCCCAAGATGAAATATTTCCTATGGTTATTATTGGCGGACGGGTTAAATACAAGAAATATGTTGAAACGAAGGAATTTCGTTATTGGAAATAACTTTTCCTGCCCTCTTTGTGGTTCTGGACAAGAGGAAACACTAGAGCACTTATTTCTTTTACTTTCTCTTTTAGTACTAACTATTAGGCAAATCTTAACATACATTGGACTACAGTCACAAACAGACTAGATATTATCAGTCAAGCTAGATCTGCTTACCAAGGGCCTTTATTCATAGAGATATTCACTATTGGCGCTTGGGGGATTGGGAAGGAACGCTACCCAACATAGATTCTTGGAGAGGAAGAGTTAAAGCTGATTTGCTTCTACTAAGGTTCAGGGTACCTCAAAACCTAGTTAACAACTTATCTAGTCTCAGTGATACAATTTAGGTGACTTGTTCCATCTGTCATGTTTGTAAGGGTTTTGACCCAAACTATGTGAATTCACTTAGTTTAATATATACTACCACAGTAGGAGCCACTCCTACTGTTTTCGTTCAAAAAATGACATTCAAAACAAAGTAGAGGAAGAACAAAATGTTGAACAAGAAGGAGGAAATGTTAAGGTAATAAATAAAAGAGCAAAGGTTAAGGAGAAAACCAATACAGTAAGTAAACCAGACCCTCCACACAAAGCTCATAATAAACCAAAGAAAACTCTTCCTTTTTCCCACGCAGAAAGAAAGATATGAGCAATCAAGGCCTATATAAATCATTTGTTGATGCTCTCAACAAACTAAAATTTGAAGTACCTACTCGTAAAGCTATGTAGGTCCCACACTTATAAGAAATTCTTGGGAGATATTCACAATAGAAAAAGAGTCGTTCCTCCAATTGAGACAGTGGCTTTGATAGAGAGTTACCTAATGGGGGATCAATACCCGTAGAAGAAAAAAGATCCAGGTACGCCCGTTATAACTTGTCATATAGGAGGAAAAGAAATTTATAATGCACTCTGCGGTCTAGGAGCAGGAGTAAGTGTTATGCCATTATCTTTATATAAAAAGTTTAACTTGGGAGGAATTCTCCAACTTCCGTAACATTGCAAATGGCAGATAAAAAAGGAAGCAACCAGTGGGAGTTATCGAGGATGTTTTAATTATAATTGATGAACATATTATGCCTATACCCACTGAATTTATTATACTAGATATTACCGAGGATGATAAATTATCTATTATACTAGGAAGACCATTTTTAGTACTGCGGGAGCTTCCGTGGATTGTGTGAACGAGAAGATAACATTCAATGTCTATGATAAAGAAATTATTCAATATTTCCCGATGAGAGGTGAGTAAAGAGATAAATACATCACTCCAACACGAAGAAAAAATTCAATGAATGCTTTGGAAGAAGAGCAACCAAATGTAAGAATGAAAAATTAATTTTTAAAGAGAGGGTTGCCCATTTGAGAAAGAGAAAAAGGTAAAAACCTTAATGGGACAACTCCTCACAAACTTTATATGTTGGTATTATTTATAGATGTTAATCTTGATTGTGAGAAATTGGAACTTAGGCCCTCTTTGGATTGTAGGAATTATGTAGGATTCTAATCCTTAGGTCCCGCTTGGAATGATGTTCAGTTTTCTGGCCCAGTGAATTAACTCGGCCCGGTTTATTGTGCACCCGTATTTTAATCCGCACGTAGGAAGGTGCGTCAAATTTTACGGGCCGATGTGTTGGGCAAGGCGTGTGGAAAAAAACTGACCGACGTATCAAATGGCAAACCAAGTGCATTTATCCAGAATAATTACGGGACTTGAATCTTACGATGGTTTTTGCTAAAAACAACATGAATTTTTACATAAATAACCTTTTGGCATAGAAAATTCACACTCTAACCCCCCTCCCCCCGAACTAGAAAATTCGGAAAATAACCCTTTTTCTAACGCCCACCACGAGGGCGTTCTGCTCCATAGCTCAATGCCCCAGGCCATGGGCGTTATTGACCGTGCCACCATGGAACTGGAATCCGACGTGGCGGGGAGCTTAACGCCCCCGACGGAGGCGTTATGCTTCTTAGCACCCTGCTCGGGGGCGTTATGCTTCTTAACGCCTCGAACCGGGGAGTTAAGCCATGTGACTTAGCACAGGCGCACGGCCCCCTCCCGAACCAGTTTCTTTTTTCCCCTCTCTCTTGTTCTTGAGGAAGAACACGAACTACCTTGCCGCCCTACCCCTTTTCTCTCCAAAATACGTCGACTTTTGGGAAGATCGGAGGCCATTTGTTAGGCATTTGGTTCCCTAAGGAATCCCAAAGGTATTGCCCCCCCCCTTTTCCCCTAATTTTATTGGTTGAAACTCTCACATCTCATTCTCTAGGTTTTCCCGATCCCTAATCTATCTAGTTTCTTAGCTATTAAGTTTGTTAGTACTAGGTGAAAGATCATCTTCCGTTTTGATAATTAATGACAACATAACTATTGGACTAATATATATTTGAGAGTATTTGCAGGTCCTATTAGATACATATGAAAATGCCCAGGTTCAACAATTATACAATCTCAATGGGTTACAAAAATGTTTCGAATGGAAAGAGCTCGAACAAACAAAGCCGGAGAACCATTTTTGCAAGCAGCGGAGGCTCCGGTGAAACCACCGGAACCTCCGCCCCATTCATTTCCCAGCACATCCAGGCGCGGGCCTCCGTTGGTGGATCCGGTGTGGCCTCCGCTGAAAACACCTTCGGGTGCATAAGAGCGGAGGCCGGAGCGGAGCCTCCGGTGTATCTCTGGTGCGCGGAGCCTCCGGTGAAACCACCGGAGCTTCCGTTGGCTCCACTACCCCATTGTGGGGCTAGCCTCCAGTGGCGCCTCCGGTGTGGCCTCCGCCAAAAATACCTTCGGGTGCATAAGAGCGGAGGCCGCACCGGAGCCTCCAGTGGACCTCCGGTGGGTGGAGCCTCCACAAAACCACCAGAGCCTCCGCCCTGCAGGATCCAGTTTGGAGAAAATGAGATGCGCATGTGCGCGTATAAGAAGACCACCGAAGCCACCGGTGGAAACACCGGAGCCTCCGGTGCTGCGTGTACTGCACAACAGCCACTTGGGGGAAGGGGTATTTGAAGCCTTCCCCTACCTCATAAATGCCCAAGCTTTTCACATTCTCTCTCCTAGCCATTAATGAAAGCTTCAACCTTCTAGATCTCCCTCTCCAACCACCCAAACACTCCTAAACTTTGTGGAGAGCTAGAGGAGACCTAGATCCGTGATTCCACCAAAGGAATTTCAAATCCATCCACCACATCCTAGTAGATCTAGAATCCTACTTGAGGCCTAGAAACCTTAGTAGATCTTGTTCTTGTAGCTTCCACCTTGTTAAAAGAAGCTTCAGATCCATTGAGAGCCTCCATCCATCTTGTGGAGTGTCCTCAACCTTGTGTAAAGGTTTGGTCAACGCCTTCAAGTCGACCTCATAGTGGAAACGAGAATCTCCCTCACCGGAGAAGCTCAAGGAGAATAAGGTGTGCACAACCGTGCTATTGAGGAGCGCCTAGGTGGCTCCCCACCTCTCCAACGTAGACGTACTTCTCTTGAGAAGGAACTACGGGAAACATATCCTTGTCTCCTTGTTTACACTTGTGGTTTATCTTGTTGCCTTTCGTTTTACTTCCGTTGCGTATCTTATCTTGTATCACTTAGGTTTCTCACCTAGTTGCACATCTAGAGAACCTCATTTTATCTTGCTTAGCCATATTAAAAGGAAAATAAGAAAAATTGGTAGTCAACCTATTCACCCCCCCCTCTAGTTGACCATTGTGCACTTTCAATTGGTATCAGAGCCTCGGGTCTTGCTAAGGGATTAACCGCCTAAGAGTATAATGGTCAATGAAAATGAGTCCAACGGTTCTAGTGCGGAAATCGCCAAAATGGCCGACACTATAACTAACCTACAAGAAACGGTTGGAACTCTCCAAACCGAATTTTCCAAGGTTAGCTCTAGTGTTGGCTTGGAGGTTTCTAGCATAAAGGAAATGTTGGAGGTCATGATGGGGAAAACCAAGGAGACCAAGGAACCACCTCTCACCGCCGATGATGTTAGCTCGGATGATGATTCCATTCCGGACATCTCCGAAATGGAAGCTAACATTGCTTTAGCCAAGGCGAAAGCCAAGGCAAAAGCCGATAAAAAGGCTAAAAGCGGTGGGACCTCCGAAGGCTCCAAGTCTCAATCGGCTAACGGTTCGGGGTCTACCTCAAAAGTACCACCACCTCCCAATTATACACTATTCATCCTATTGCCACAATGCCACGCATTCTAAATGTTGGACTTCCTCCCATGCTTAACATTAACGAATTCTCTTCTTGGAAGTTCGATATGGAGTCTCATATTTCAGGGTCTTGCACCGCCTTGTGGAGAAGTGTTCTCCATGGATTTCATCCTCACGATGCAAGCAACTTGACTCCAAGAGAAGATGTGGAATTTCAACTCAACAAGACCGCTCTTGTCACTATCCAGAATGCTCTCCCAAGAGAACATCTTGAACACATCTGCGGTATCAAGACCACCAAGGAGGCTTGGGATAAACTTGACACCTTGTTTCAAGGCAATGCCAGCATCCAATCCTCCAAGTATGATGTGGCTCTTGACAAGTCCGAGAACTTCGTTATGCTTGAAGATGAGAGTCCCGAAGAACTATATAGAAGAGTTGTCACTCTTGGCAACCAATTGAGGGACTTCGGAAAAGTGGAGATCTCCGATGAGTGGATCAAGAGGAAGTTTGTCAAGGCCATAACTCCTTTTGAGAAGAAACTCTCCACGAGCATTCGTACAAGATCGTACTACAACTCCCTCAACTCCATTGGTGTTCTTAGTGAGTTCATAGCTATATCCCTATCTCACAAGAGCACGGATGATGCTCTCGCTCGCTCAATAGGAAAGTCTCCCAACCTCGCCTTGAAGTCTAAGGCAGTCGCTCGGATAGAAGAAGTGGATGAGGACGACGAGGATGATGAGGATTATGAAGATACATACAAGGGTGCTCACAAGTGCATTGCTCTTGCCATGCATGGCTATTGGAAGAGATGAGAGTCTCAGAAGGCTGGTGCTCCTAGACCTTCAAGAAACAAGATCTACAAGAAGAAGGGGGAGCGGCCAAGGACATGCTTCAATTGTGGAGGTGCAAATCACTTTGTCAAGGAGTGTCCTTTTGAGCCAAGAGAAGAGAATGAAGGGAAGCTTGTTCGCAAGGACAAGAACAAAGCTCCACAAAACAAGAATCTCGCTAGAAGAGTCCCAAGGGCTCTATATGTTCAAGAAGGGCCCACATTGGAAACATACTACTCCGGAGATGAAGGAGAAGATGAAGTTGTAGGTGTGGCCCATGTCGCCATAGCTTCGACTTCCTCTTCATCGGTCTCTCCATTCGAATCCCCCAATGAGAAGGCATTGTTCCGACCTACATGTCTCATGGAAAAAGCCACCGCGGTAATATCTTCCACCTCCAAGTCTATTGCTACTAGTTCTCCCTTATTATTGGATTGTGTTGAAAACATTGTGGATGACGAGGAGACCAAGAAATCTTAGCTCTTGGCTATGTAGTCTTGAAGGTGAAACCAAGGAAAAGGTAATGGCCCTCTTGAGGAAACTTGATGATGCTAACTCTCTCATAGATGAGAAGGAAGAGATCATCACGACCTTGGAGAGCTATGGTGGTGGTCATGAGAATCATGACAATGAGCTTGTAGAAGCTCTTGAGAAAGAAAGATCCTTGAGAGCCTCTCTTGAAGAGAGACTATCTAGTCTAGAAGAGACTTATGCTATTAGTGTTTCCAAACTTAGGAAGGATAATGAAAAATATCTTGCTTTACTTAAAATATTTGAAGAAGAAGAGTTGAAGCTAGGTATAGCTCATGAGGAACTTGTTGAGCATCATGGAAAACTAGAAAAGGAGTTCGCGTCTCTTAAAGAAATCCATGACAAACTCACCATATCCCGAAATAAGCTTCTAGCTCAACAATCTAATAAGCAAGTGACTTACTCCTCTAATAGTATTGTTATCATGACTACCTATTGTACTACTACTAACGTTGTAGGAAGAGAGAAAATTCTCAATGACGCCATAAGCTCTCAAGGAGCCAAGAAAGGAAAGGAAGGACTTGGCTTCGTTGCCAAGTCAAAGAAGAAAACCAAGAATGCCACCTCTTCCTCTCGGAATGTTGTCTTTGTGAAAGAGGGAGAGGTGACCAAGGAGAAGGATACCAACGCCATGGTGGGTGATGATACCTCTAGGGGGAGCATCACTCACAATGACTTTGCCGGAAAATATAACCCCTCTTATGTTCTTATGAAATCTAGAGATGGTCATGTTTATGCTAAATACGTTGGTACTTCTTATGGTGATGATTATCATTGGACTATTTGGGTTCCTAAGACCCTTGTTACTACAAAAGAGGACCCATTGAAGGATGGGTACCTAGATCAAGAAATTGATCTCTTGTAGGGAAGTGCTTCCGGGTCGGGTAGATGGACGGTGGATAGTGGTGCATCCCAACATATGACCGGAAGCAATGACGCAATGAGCAGTATTGAACCTCCATTACCTCATCTCAATTGTGTCGCTATTGGTGACAATTCCGAACTTAAGGTATTGGGATAAGGCAAGGCGGCTATATCTAATGATGTATCAATTGAGAATGTTCTCCTTGTTGAGTCTCTTGGTTATAACTTGATGTCCGTTCTTCAACTTGCAAATTGTGGTTTTACCTATTTCTTTAATAAAGAGAATGTGATTGTCACTTGGGAAACAACTCTTAAAGTAGCCTTTGTTGGGTTTGTCGAGAACGGCATGTATGTAGTGGACTTCTCTAAAGGAGACACATGTGGGGTGGCTTTGGCATCGCCGGCTAGCCCACATCAATATGAGAATGTTGCATGACCTTCAAAGTGGCAATCATGTTCTAGGACTAACCAAAGCTAAGTTTGCTAAAGATCGTGTGTGTAGTTCTTGCGCCTTTGGAAAGCAACATGGAGAATTCCACCCAACCAAGACTAATATCTCCACAACAAGAATCCTTGAGCTCATTCACTTAGATATCTTTGGTCGATTATCTTATGATAGTCTTGGAGGAAATAAGTATTGCTTGGTTATTGTGGATAATTATTCAAGATATTGTTGGGTGTATTTCTTCAAGAGTAAGAGTGAGACTCAAAAGAGAGTCATCGAGTTTATCACTCTAGTGGAGCGCCAACACAATGCTTCCATATTGGCCATTCGGAGTGATAATGGTACGGAGTTCAAGAACTATACCGTTGATGGGTTTCTTAGTGAAGAGGGCATTGCTCACCAATACTCCTCTCCCTACACCCCTCAACAAAATGGTGTTGCGGAAAGGAAGAACCGGACTTTGATGGATGCGGCTAGGACAATGATTGCGGAGTTCTCTTCTCCTTATAACTTTTGGGCCGAAGCCATCTCCATCGCTTGTCATGCTACCAACCGGTTATATCTCCGCAAGATATTGAACAAGACTCCCTATGAGATTCTCACGGGCAAGAAACCGGACGTATCTTACTTCAAGGTCTTTGGTTGAAAGTGGTTCATTCGCAAGAAAGGTAAACGTTTGTAAAAATTTGAGACCAAATCTTATGAGGGTATTTTTGTTGGCTATGCCACAAACGCTCAAGCCTATAGAGTCTACAACAAGTCCACCGCACAAGTTGAAGAAGTTATAGACATGGTGTTTGATGAGGATAACGGCTCCCAAGGGAGGCTTATAGATCATGGTGTTGTAGGAGATGCAATTCCTCCCATCGTCATAAGAAGAATGGGGATTGGTGAAATAATTCCCATTGAGGGTTACCGGATGACGAAGGGAGAAGGACTATGCCCCACTCAAGTGGAGCCATTGACTACACCCATTGATACACAAGCTACCCAACAAGATGCACCAAGCCCTCAAGCTAATGATCAAGGTCAAGCAAGTAATCAAGGCCAAGATAATGATCAAGGCCAAACTTCTCATCAAAGTCACGATCAAAGTCCCATCATTGTTGAGATAGCTCAACCTAGTGGTGATCCCTCACTCACTAATGATCAAGGCCAAGATGAAGATGGACATGTCTCCGATGAAGAAGGTGATTCTCAAGAAATATCCAAAGAATCTTTGGAGGAGATACTAGCTCGTAGAGCAAAGAGAAGACTAGATAATCTTGAACGAGCGGGACACATGGAGGACAAGATACTTGGAAAAGTTTGTGGAAGGGTTGTCACTAGGAAGCAATTGGTAGATTTTAGAAATGCTCATGCTTTTGTCTCTTTCATTGAACCCAAGAAGGTTTATGAAGCTCTCTAATATCAAGATTGGCTTGAAGCCATGCATGATGAACTCAATAACTTCGAGTGCAACAAAGTGTGGAAGTTAGTGCCAAGACCCAAGGATTGCAAGAATGTTATTGGCACCAAATGGGTGTTTAAGAACAAGCAAGAAAAATATGGTATCGTCATTCGAAACAAGGCAAGATTGGTGGCTCAAGGGTTTTCTCAAGTCAAAGGTGTTGATTTCGGTGAAACCTTTTCCCCCGGAGCTCGTCTTGAATCCATTCGCGTCTTACTTGCTTATGCATCTCATCATAATTTTAAGTTGCAACAAATGGATGTTTAGAGTGCTTTCCTAAATGGTCCCATTAGTGAGTTAGTATATGTTAACCAACCTCCGGGTTTCGAGGATCCCAACCACCCCGATTATGTCTATAAACTCGATAAGGCACTCTATGGACTTAAACAAGCCCCATGTGCGTGGTACGAGCACCTTAAAGAGTTTATAGTGGATCGTGGGTTTAATGTTGGTCTAATCGATCCCATCCTCTTTACCAAGACGGTTGGAGGTGACTTATTCATATTCCAACTCTATGTGGATGACATCATTTTCGGGTCTACTAACACTTTGTTCAATGAAGAGTTTTGCAAGCTTATGACCGATAGGTTTGAGATGTCTATGATGGGATAATTGGAGTTTTTCCTTGGCTTTGAAGTGAATCAATATCATGAAGGAACCTTCATCAAACAAGCCAAATACACTCAAGACATGCTCAAGAGATTCAACATGTATGATGCCAAGCCTATGAAGACTCACATGTCCACAACCACTGACTTGAAACCCGACCCCAACGGTAAAGAGGTACATCAAAAGGTATATCGCTCCATGATTGGCTCTTTGCTCTACCTTTGTGCATCTAGACCGGATATCATGTATAGTGTAGGTAAATGTGCAAGGTTTCAAGCCTCTCCGAGGCAAAGTCATTTGGAAGCGGTGAAACGGATCTTTCGATATTTAGTTCATACCCCAAATTTTGGTCTTTAGTATCCCAAGGGTTCAATCTTTTAGCTCATCGGGTATTCGGATGCGGATTATGCGGGAGAGAATACGGATAGGAAGTCCACATCCGGGGGTTGCCAATTCCTTGGCCGCTCCTTAGTATGTTGGTCTTCAAAGAAGCAAAACTGCATTGCTCTCTCCACCACCGAGGCCGAGTATATCTCCACGGCAAGTTGTTGTGCCCAATTGCTTTGGATGAGGCAAACCTTGAAGGATTATGGTATTCATTTTGACAAGGTGCCTCTTCTTTGTGACAATGAGAGTGCTATCAAGATCTCCCACAACCCCGTTCTTCACTCCAAGACGAAGCACATTGAGACCCATCATCATTTTATTCGGGATCATGTTGAGAAGGGTGATATTTATCTCTCATATGTATCCACCAAGGATCAACTTACCGATATCTTCACGAAGGCCCTTGATGAACCAAGATTTCGAGCTTTGGGGAATGAACTAAATGTCATCGATTCTTCCAACTTCACTTGAAACCTTGCATATGTACGTTCATTATAGGTGTTATTAGGTTTGGATGTAGGCATGGACATAGTGGGAGCGTCACTCAACTCATGAGTATACACTCCTCTTATTATGCAAAAATCAATTCATCATTGCATATCTAGTTAATTTGTGACTTATTGTGCTTAATTGTGAGTAGTACTCTTGGACCCAAGATATATCTTCGCGGTGCCAAAGTACACACTCAAACATGGTGGCTTCAGCCACTGACCTCCTCCTCTCGGAGATATTTTTATTTTTGGCCTTTTCACGCATATCCTATTCCCCCTTGACAACTTGTGCGGGTTCGGCTTTTATTTCTTTGCATCTTGCGAACCCCCATCGAGTAATGTCTTTTGTATGACAGTTACCATCTTCCAACCCAAGCTCCCTTCCCAAAATACCATTCCTATCTTAATGCTCTCGTTTTCCTGTTCTTGGCGCGCGAAAACTGGGTCCGGCGGAGGCTCCGGTGAAACCACCGGAGCCTCCGCTGCGCCTGTCCACCGGTACCTCCGCTGGTGCGAAATTTGCCCAACGGATCTGTACTGCGCACACGCTCTGTGGCCAGGGGACGGAACCTCCGGTGAAACCACCGGAGGCTCCGCCCGCTGCGGTTCTGCGGGATAAAGGCTAGTGCGAGCGGGTCAACAAGATCTTGGATCTTATTTTTCCCCACTCGCCCTCCCTCTTCTTCCTCCAAACCGCCGCCGCCCCCCACGTCTCCGCCATCGGGAAGGGTGCTCCACCGCCGGGAGGACCTCCTCTTTGCCTTGGACCGCTCCGGGATCTCCATCCTCCTCACCTTCCACCATGGATGCGGGTATGTATGCTCTCTCTCTCCCATCTAGTTGATGGACGGGGAAGCACTAGGAGCCACATGTTCTTCATCTAGATGCATGGATTTAGGTTTTGGAGTAGGAAATCATGAGTACGAAACCTAGAAACCTAGATTGTGAGTATTAGGCTTGAATCACTTTGGTTCTTAGGGTGGATTTCTTCATGTGCCCTACCCCTTGTTATTCATTCCTAATGTTCTTCATATCTTTGTTTCTCGGATTTGTGCGTCACATAAACTTGAGCATTACCTATTCTTCATGCTTTTCTTGCTACCTATCTTTCATAGACGCATCCGGTTCCAAGGGCAAGGGCAAGGGCACTCGCACCAAGAGCGTGGCTAGTCGCAAGGCTCCAAGGGCTGATGAAATCGAGGAAACATTAGACCCATCTCAGCCCAAGCGAAGACATGATCCCCAACCCCCGAGAAGACTTTGACTCGCAAGAAAAAATCAGCTTCTCAAGTGTCCGAGGGAGTGTTCTTGGCACAACGTCGCGAGAACCCATATACTGTTGAACGCAACCGCTTGATGCCACAGTTCCGGGGTAAGGACCCCCTATTCCACACCGTGTTTCAAAGCCAAATCTATCATGAGATCTTGATGACAAAGTCCAAGGAGAATTTTGCCCCTCAACATGCTATTAATTTTGGTCATATGGAGAGGAAGCCCCAGTACTTTGGAGAGGCACTAGAGATTTTTCATGCTTTTGGTCTTGCTCCCATTATGCAAGTCCAACAAGATTATGATGAAGGATTGGTTTGTGAGTTCTTGGCCACAGTACACCTCGCCAATGAGAGAGAGCGTCATCTTATTTGGATGACCAAGGGACATCAACTCACTATCAAGTGGTCCGAGGTTGGAGTTCTCCTTGGTGGCTACCCGGATCATGGACCCTTTGACGGTAGCGAGGAGTTTGACAGTGGATGGTTCCGTGTTCATGCTACCAATACTCAATCACTCTCCAAGGATCAACCCACTCCTCTGTATCACTGGAAGAAATTTGTTGTTGGGTTTGTCAAAGGTCTCTACCCCACTTATGATATTATGCTCCGCATCTATCAAGATACCATCAACCCAAAGGCGGGGAACATTGATGAGATCCAAGGCTTCCTAAAGAATCTCATGCTTCTTACTCATGAGAAGCGGCTTGCCGGTCTGACTCAGAAGCTTGATGTGCTCGATTATCTGTGGAATGAGTTGGGGCATGTTATCATCCAGAGGAAGAATACTTGCTTTGGGCCCTTCATCATGAAGATCATCTTGAATGTGTGGGAGAACAAGTTCCCGGACGGTCCTCTTGATGATACTAATTGGATACCACATACGGAGAAGAGGCTTATCATCAAGGACCACACCAAGCCTATTGTGCATCCCACCCATGCTGCTCGCAAAGGCAAGGCCAAGCCACGGGTCATCATTGATGAGGAAGATGAAGAAGAGGAAGTTGGTCCCTCTCGTCCCCCTCCTTCTGACGGCGCCTTCAAGTGGATAGCAAGGGCCCTCAAGAAAGTGTTCAAAGTGAACAAGAAGATTGAGCAGCATCAATGGGAGTTCACTATGACAAGGAGCTCAAGCACTGCAAGGCAGGACAGGCAGAGCGTCAGTTTTGTCGTGGTGGTGGGGAATCTGTGGAGTCCCCGGTGCAAGATAGCATCACCAACTGGGACAAGTGGCAGGCCAAGGATTCCGCGGGAAAGATCATCGAGTGGTCTGATGAGGAACCAGGAGAAGAGGTCACCAGCTCTTGCCGCCGCGCCCGCCCTCCGAGCATGGATAACTCCTCGCAGTGATCTTTGGGATGTTAGCATTAGTCTCCTCTCTCTTTTGGTATCTTGATGCCAAAGGGGGAGAGATATATACTTAGGAGCGGGCATTTGCATGGGATTCTCTCTCAAGAGTGTTTTTCGATTTGCATCTTTCGTCTTGCTTGAGAGAGTTGGCTATTTGGAAACTTCGTTTGTTTAATTATTGTGCGATTGTGAACCTCGTAATGCATTATGTGAGCTTGTGAACTTAGTACCTTAATTATATCACTTGTTGTGTGCTCACTACTATATTTGTGTTTGGCTAATCCATATTGTTTAAATTCTCTCAACATGAAGAGAGCATATCTCTAGGGGGCTCCATTCATGTTGTGTGTGTTATAGTTATGCAAATAGGGATGTTGTCATCAATTACCAAAAAGGGGGAGAATGAAAGATCATCTTCCGTTTTGATAATTAATGACAACATAACTATTGGACTAATGTCTATTTGAGAGTATTTGCAGGTCCTATTAGATACATATGAAAATGCCTAGGTTCAACAATTATACAATCTCAATGGGTTACAAAAATGTTTCGAATGGAAAGAGCTCGAAGAAACAAAGCTGGAGAACCATTTTTGCAAGCAGCGGAGGCTCTGGTGAAACCATCGGAATCCCCGCCCCATTCATTTCCCAACACATCCAGGCGCGGGCCTCCGGTGGTGGATCCGGTGTGGCCTCTGCTGAAAACACCTTCGGGTGCATAAGAGCGGAGGCAACCACCGGAGCCTCCGCTGGCTCCACTACCCCATTGTGGGGCTAGCCTCCGGTGTGGCCTCCGCCAAAAATACTTTCGGGTGCATAAGAGCGGAGGCCGCAGCGGAGCCTCCGGTGGGTGGATCCTCCGCCAAAACCACCGGAGCCTCCGCCCTGCAGGATCCAGTTTGGAGAAAATGAGATGTGCATGTGCGCGTATAAGAAGACCACCGGAGCCTCCGGTGCTGTGTGGACTGCACAACGGTCACTTGGGGGAAGGGGTATTTAAAGCCTCCCCCTACCTCATAAATGCTCAAGCTTTGCCCATTCTCTCTCCTAGCCATTAATGAAAGCTTCAACCTCCTAGATCTCCCTCTCCAACCACCCAAACACTCCGAAACTTTGTAGAGAGCTAGAGGAGACCTAGATCCGTGATTCCACTAAAGGAATTTCAAATCCATCCACCACATCGTAGTAGATCTGGAATCCTACTTGAGGCCTAGAAACCTTAGTAGATCTTGTGCTTGTAGCTTCCACCTTGTATCAAGAAGCTTCAGATCCGTTGAGAGCCTCCATCCATCTTGTGGAGTGTCCTCAACCTTGTGTAAAGGTTTGGTCAACGCCTTCAAGTCGATCTCATAGTGGAAACGAGAATCCCCCTCACTGGAGAAGCTCAAGGAGAATAAGGTGTGCACAACTGTGCTATTGAGGAGTGCCTAGGTGGCTCCCCACGTCTCCAACGTAGACGTACTTCTCTTGAGAAGGAACTACGGGAAACATATCCTTGTCTCCTTGTTTACACTTGTGGTTTATCTTGTTGCCTTTCGTTTTACTTCTGTTGCGTATCTTATCTTGTATCACTTAGGTTGCTCACCTAGTTGCACATCTAGAGAACCTCATTTTATCTTTCTTAGCCATAATTAAAAGGAAAAGAAGAAAAATTGGTAGTCAACCTATTCACCCCCTCTAGTTGACCATTGTGCACTTTCACTAGGTTGCTAGTAGTGGATTAGTGTGTTTCTAAGTAATTATAATGATATTTGTACTATCATTTTTGAAACCCTAGGTTTTAGTACTAGATTAGTTGATTTGTAGTAGTAAGTTACTATTAGTGTTACTAGTTGAAATTAGTAATACTAGAATGCTATTATTAGATTGTTAGGTTCCTATTAGTAATAGTAGTTTAAATTTTAGTTCATTGTAAGTTCATATTATTGCGAAATTTATTTTATTCCAAATTTTAGTTCCTTATAATTTTACTTCTCGTTAGTAGTAGTGTTTTTGGCTACTTTGGATTAGGGATGGTAGATTCTTAACCTTAGTTTTGATGGGGCTATTTTTGTTAGAATGTTTGGCACATTATATTTGAATAAGGTAATAAGACTTTGGTTTTTGTATTGTTAGATGACAAGGAGCAGAAAACGCAAGGATGATGCCTCCAGTACTAGCAAGGGAAACACTGTGAAGACCAAACCAATGGAGACAACTAGTTCAAAGGGAAATAAGGTGAAAGATAAAGATTACATGACCATGGGTTGGCACGAATGGGAAGAGGTCAGAATGAAGGTAGATCCTTATTTGACACCGAGAGAGAAGCTAGTTGATACCCGGTTTTGGAACAAACAACAAGCTACAATGTTTGAAGTTGTCATTCAAAACAAGAGCACGGAGATTGTGAGCCAGAGGCACGTTGATTTTGAGTACACCAGGGGCTACGAATATCAGTTTGGAAATCTCACTTCCGTCTGTGAAAACATTGATGTTAGGAAGATCATGAAATTTGAACAAGCCTAAATGCTGATGTGGTGAAACAATTTTATGTAACCGTGTTCTTCGTGAAAGATCAGCACAAGACAATAAAGTGGATGTGCGGTGAATACATGCTTAGTGCCCCCTTCCTCAACTTTGTCAAAGCAATGGACTATAAGGAGCAATATAGAAGGGGGAGATCAGTTCAATGCTATGGTCAGGGTGCTCTGCCAAGCAAGACATGCCTTAAGTTTCATTACCCCGATGGCACATCCTCAAAAAACATTGGTAAAATTGCTGGACTAAACCCAAGGTATTACTATCTGATGAAGCTCTTGAACGTGACAATTTGTCCCAAGGCCGACAATCTAGGCGAAGTTAGCGGGCATGTCATCCAGCTATTGTTCCATACTCGTAATTCCAATGCTCCGATAGATGTGATGCAGTGGATGTACGAGACGATGAAGCATGTGGTCAAGAATCGGCGGTCTCTTTGCTATGCACCATACATCTATGCATTCATCAAGTACGTGAGCTCCAAGAGGTACAGTGAGCTATCACCACTTGAGGAGTTGTTTCCAGCAAACTTGCCCCATCACTCATATCAACCCAAGGCGAAGCGCGTCTCAAGAGACGTCGATGCGGGTGCATCATCTAGTGGTACGCATGGCAACCGTAGTGCGCTACGGGAATTTCTCAGCAAGCTTTGGAACATGTGCAAAGTCAACTATGACCGGACCCATCGGATGAATAAACTTGAGAAGAAGCATTTCAGGGAGTTTCGGAAGGACCGAAGGCAACGTGGATTCAACGATGTTCCTAACGATGGGGACGACTTGGTCGATAGTGACGCAGAATATTACCCTACGTCACCGCTTACCGATGATGACTTCCACGGTTGGGGTGGTGCACTCCCTAACTTTGGTACCGGCCAAGATGACGACCACGAGGACGGCCAAGATGACGGTGATAGCCAACACGGGTCTAGTGCGTAGTACTTCATCTGCAATCCCGTCTTGTAATGGTTCAATTTAAAGACTTGTCTTATTTGAACATTTGTCATGTTCGTATTGTCAAATTTGAACCGTCTATGTAACATGAACGTATTCTAGAATTTATTTTACCATGGCGTTATGTAAACTGTCGTTTTGGATAATTTGACGTGCTCATTGTGTTTTTTTAAATCATTATCACATGTACATTGCAATATGGTTGCCAGGATCTTAACGCCCCAAAGTAGAGCGTTAAGTTAGCTAGTATAACGCCCTGAAGTAGGGCGTTATGCCCTGTTCGCGGAATTCTGGGCGAACATCCGCCCCGTTTCGGTTAGGGGGAGGATTTTGCGAGGAGGTAACATGGAATTCCGCGTCGTGGAGGCTTAATGCCCTGCAGTAAGGCGTTACGGTGCTGTGACACGCGGAATTCCGTGCCCATGTCCGGCTAGGTTCAGTTAGAGTAAGCAAATAGAGAGGACTTTACGTGGAATTCCGCTGTGCGGAGGCTTAACGCCCTGAGGGAAGGCGTTATGCAAGCTAGAGTTTAAGTTCCCTTCAAATGCCCCCATTCCATGCATCCTTTCCCAGTCCAAACAGAGCAACCGCCGTCACCTTCTCCCGGTCTTCTCCGGCCCGGCTAGGGAGTCACCGCGGCTTCCACTCACCTTCTAGTGCTTCTCGTACCCGAGACTTCCGAGGTTGGCCGAGCCCCATTCGAGCTATTTTCTTCTTAAGCAAGTTCCCTCCGCAACCAATCCTCTCTCTCCACCTTCCCATCGCCTTCACGATGCCGAGTTGGCCCGATAGCGAGAGTTCCCACGACTCGTGGCCGGGTCTTGTAAGTACTATGACAAATTTTGAGTTATGTTAATTCTAATTTTTTTGTTAAATTTAGTTAGTGTTAATTTCATAGTGTTCATATTCTAGGGTTAGTGTTTTAATTTATCGGTCTTTGTAGCTCCACGATGTTGAGAATGTTCTGGATACTATTGAGGACCCTTTGTGGTGTGGGGTTGCGCTCGATTCAAACGAGACTTGCCGCTTTCACAATGCTCTGCCCGAGAGGTTCGTTGCTTTTGGAGGGTCGAATACAGCACAACATTTCTATGGGTGTTCTGTTAGGAACGTAAGTGCATCACCGTTTGAGCTATGGTCCTCGTGGATACTTTTTCGTATGATAACATTATTTTCTTGTGTGTGTAGGATGCCATAAATTATGGATTTATGAATTGGGTGGATGTTGTGTGGGAGCCTACCCTAGAAAGATCAATTGACAGAATCTGAAACATGTATGAGGATAGCAACAATGCTAGAATTGATGACAAGATTCGTAATGACAAGTTGTTGCAAGAATTGTCGGACGAGAAGAATAAGATTGATGAAAAATACAAGGGATTAATAAGAACACGAACGTATGGTTCGACTCCCTGAAGAAGAAGCTGCATCTGGAAAACTTGGAAAAAATGCAGAAAGAAGACACGGATTTGGAGAAGTTAGGGAGAAAGCTTGAGGAGATGCAGAGAGAGAGATGCATTTCAAAGTGAAGTGGCAATGCTCAAGAAACTGCAGATAAGCGAAGCTGAGAGTAGCAAAAGCAAACAACATGAGTGGATCAAGCTGCTGAAATCAAGGTTAGCTAACAAGGAGAAGCTGAAGAGGATCAAACTGATATGCCGGGAGTGAGGAGAATGCACTTAGTTGACTGCCATCTAATGGACTGTAATTTAGCTGATATGTGACGATATTTTAGTGGACTACAATTTATTGTTCTATTCGTACCTTATCTTCCATGTATCGAACCTTATATTTATTGCTATGTGTTGTATTCGAACCTTATCTTTGTTGCTATGTGTTAACGAATAATGCATTTTTTGTGTGCCTAGTTCGTAAGAAAAATGATGAAGAAGTGGACAAGAAAATAGGGAAAAATAACTTAACGCCCTCTTCCTAGGCGTTATGCTCAGAGGCTCAACGAGTCTCCAAAGAAGGTAAGCTTGAGGACTTAACGCTCTGATTGAAGGCGTTAAGTTGATAGGACGCGGAATTACGGGGAAATTCCTCGCCATAACAGATCCCCGCCGGATATAGGGCCGGAATTCCGCGGTGTAGGGGCCATAACGCCTTTCCTCAAGGCGTTAAGCGTAAACAGGACACGGAGTTCCGCCCCAAGTCCGGGTAAACTCCTGAACCAAACAGACCTCAGCCGGATTTAAGGGCGGAAGTCCGGGAAAATTCCGCGTTAGATGACTTAACGCCTTCGTCAATGGAGTTATGCTCCTGGAGCAGAAAAAAATTCAGTCTGTTTGTCAAGGAATCTTGGGAGGAGATACTGAATTGTATTTAATGCAGAAACATACCAACGTACATAATAACATAGAGTAACACAACAACAACATAGTTCATAACATAGTTTAACACAACATAGGGACACAAAGTGCGGCGACTTACAATGTTTGAAAGGAATTCACTCAATGACATAGTTTACTCTGCAGTCCATAACGACTAATTAGGGAACCTACTGCGTCGACCTACGTCCCTTCCCCTTGCCATTCCTCTTGGAACTGCACTCTTGTTCCTTTTCCTTCTCCCTTACTAGTCTAGCCTCGTAAAGGACCCTTTCCTTGAAAATCTTGTTCTCCTCAGCTTTTTGTGCCGCCTCTCATGCCCATAACTTCCTAGTCCGCTCTTCAAAATCCTTTTGACGTTGCTTCTCTGCCGCTTCATGCATTTTCTTCTAACGCCATTCGTACGCCCAGTGCTCGTCCCTAATCTTCTCACACTCTGCCCTCTTCTTTTCTCACCTCCCTTTTCTTAGCCTTCAGTAAAGCTTCATCTTGCTCTTTCACCTTACGCAAACCAATTTCCAACCAACAAGACTTCTCATCCTCCTCGTCGGAGTCGTCCACCCACTTCATTGTTGCCTTGTTGGGTTGAGAAGCCGACATGCCTACAAAAAGTGCAAATTAGAACTTAGTACGGAGACAAGAACGCATGATTGTAGGAAAAAATGTAAAATTCAGAATAATAGTATTACCTTACCACCTCCCTCTACCTCTACCTCTAAATGGACGCCTAACAGGTTCATCGCAGCCAAACCAGTGCCCCATCCATCTTCGTCTAGGCGCCACATAGCCATACCCTCCACCATCGCCATTATCCTCGTATTGCATACTACATTGTCCAACATTGCAGCTTGTACCTACGAAGTCAACAAGGGGATCACCATGTCTGTGGGTCTTCCCAAAACATATAGGACCACCATGGCCACGACCATGAACTCCATCACCACGACCACGAACCACATTTCCTCCACTTCCACCAACACCTCCATCACCACGACCACGAGCAACATATCCTCCACTTCGACCAACACCTCCGTCACCATGACCACTATCCACATTTCCTCTACCTCAGCCACCACCTCCATCACCATTGCCACGATCCACATTATCTCTACCTCGGCCACCACCTCCATCACCATTGGCACGATCCACATTTCCTCTACCTCGGCCACCACCTCCATCACCATTGCCACCCTCCACACTTCCTCCACCTCGGTCACCACCTCCATCACCATTGCCGCGGCCAAGATTTCCGCAGCGACTATGGCCACCCCCTCCTTCTCCTCGACCACTATTACCATGACCACTGCCCCGGCCACCACCTCTACCATGACCACGGGTCTGGGCACTCTAATCATTTCCACCGCCATCTTGAATGTTACCTTCTCCTCGGCCACTACCCCTGCCACCACGTCTACCACGACCACATGTCTGGACACTCTCATCATTTCCACCGCTCGGGCCTCCATCTTGAACATTACCTTCCCCTAGGCCACTATTGCCACGACCACCACCTCTACCACGACCATGGGTCTGACCACGTTCTCCGCTACCGCCATTGCCATCAACATTTGTTCTCTTCCTTTTTGCAGCAGCAGTTGTGGTACCGCCTTCTTTGCTTGTACTTGCAACATTTTTTCTCTTCATTTTTGAATCAGCGGCAGCACTACCCGCACCAACATCTTCCGGTGGGTTCTCGGGTTCACGAGGCTCTCAAAATGTTGGTTGCCCCATGTAGGGAAAACACCACCACCCCAATCATCCATGTCATTCTTGAGACGGTTTGTTTTGCGTCTTCATGATGCATGTAAAATGCATACATGAACTTTGCATGTTATTACTTGCTTTTCCTACATATTAGCAACTTATATTCATGTTTTATAATGATTTGGGGGATTTTCTGAACAATCCCCCTTCTTTTGGTTCTAACCCTGTTTTTCCAGAAAACGTACTTTTTAGTGTTTCAGACTTTCCGGGAGCTTCGGGACTCCAAAAAGGGCCAGGCCAAAGAGCACGGTTCAGAATTTTCGAGACGAAGACCATGGGCCAAAGTAGAGGGCCAAAAGGCCAACCAGGTGGAAAAGAGGACCCTCCACGCGGCCAGATTCCTTGGCCGCGTGTGGGGCCCCCTTTTTGCCCCCGTGGCTCCGATGCCATCGATCTTTCTTCTCCCGAGTGTCTCGTGACCTAAAAACGACTATATAAAGGGTCCCCTGGCCTTTTCGAGAAAGAGGCGGCGCCGAGAGACGAAACCACGAAACAGAGAGACAGAAGGCTGCCGCCGGAGAAGATCGGAGGGGGGAAACGCCGCCGGGATCACCCCCGGAGGGCTCCACCCCCCTCCGGCGTGTTCATCATCAACATCTACAGCAAGATCAGCTCCATCTCTCCACTGTAATCTCTTGGCAAACATGATGTATGATGCAATACTATATTCCCTTGATGTATTGTGTCTCCCCGTCTATGTTTGAGTAGTGAATTGTTCTTGGCAATGGTGAAATAGTTCGTTGATTGGTTGCATACAAGTTTGTTATCTTCTATGATTGTCTTTATGTACAATATATGAGTGCACGCATATGTTGGGGAATGCATGTAAGGTGATCACCGGTAGCATAATGGAGTGGTGGTGACTTGGGAGTGACAGTAACCTGAGACCGAGCCACAAAGTTAAGTTATTGGGGGATATATATAGGGGACCTTAGAACGTAACGCTATGGTGGGACTTTATGTCTTAATCAATCTTGTGCAGTCATTTACTTGGCCACATGATCCATCATAAGGGGTTGTAGATCATTTACTTGACTATACCTATTCGTGGCTCCTTCCTAGAAGAAACAACTAAGACTAAAACATGTGCTTCACTAATTGTGACAACCACACGAACTAAACACCTATTTCTAGAACACTTGCTCCCTTGAGATACTTGAGATATTTGCTGCTTTCGACTTGTGAAACTTGCTTAGAAACTTGCTTTAGAAACTTGCTTTAGGATTACTTGCATTTTAAACTTGCTTCACTAGTTACTAAACAAACCACACTCCACGTCACTTGCTTTTAATTAGTTAGTTACTTTTAGTCAAACTTATTGCTTTGCATAAACAACCATATAACAGGGTTATAGGGCTTTAGAGAATATATAGCTTACCTTCAGCTCCTCGTGGGTTCGACACTCAAATACTTATCGAAAGGTACTACAATTGATCTCCTGCACTTGGGAGTCATCAAGCACTTTTCTGGCGCCGTTGCCGGGGAGCGTTGTGCTAAGCTTTTATTCTTGTTTGCATTGCATCCTAACATATAAACCTAAAACACAAAAAAAAAATTATAAAATGGAAAACAACCAAACAATTTTAGAACTGTATAATATCTACCTTGAATTAGGACATGAAGTGTTTTGAGGAGAAATTGAAAAATTATTTGCACAACAATCATATTTGTGGTAGTACTAATTCTTTGAACACCTTTATTGCTAAGGAAAACCTTGAGCTTGGGGAAGTTTGTCTCGATGAATATGATATTTTTAGTCCCCCTACTATTGAGGATAAAAATGATATACTTGCTGATTCTATGGAAAGTTTTAAGCTTGGGGAAGTTGGTTTTGATGAGCATGATATTTCTAGTTCCCCAAGGTTGGAGGAGAAAATTCACTTTGATGATATTATGCCTCCTATATATGATGATTGCAATGAAAATTATGAATGTTTAACTCCCACTATCACTAATGAGGATTTTACTTATGTGAATAGTAGTGATTCTTTTATGCATGTAGCTCATGATAAGAATGTTTTATGTGATATTCATATTGTTGAATCTATTCATGATGCTACTGAAAATTATTATGAGAGAGGGAAACATGGTTACACATATTTCAACAATATTAAGTTTCCCCTCTTTATGCTGAAAGTATTGAAGTTGCACTTGATCTACCTTTCTATGCTTGCTATTATGTGCTTCTTTTATTTGTTTCATTACAAAATGCCAATGCATAGGAAATGGGTTAGACTTAAAAATAAATTGTTTAATATTTTTTGGTGTGTTCCTTATGCTTTAATTTCCTATTCGGTTTGAGCACACATTTATGTTTTTTCAACATGTAAAATACCTTTACCTACTGTTATCTATCATTTAGTTTAAGATTTTAATTTTATAAATTTTTGGGAAAGTAAATGAGAAGAATGAGTAATGGAGAAGTTGGGGTCGACCTTGAACATGTGTTGTTCATGCCAATGAAACCATTGCAAAGTCTCTATCATTAAAACTTTTTCCAAAGCTAAAAACAATAAAAATATTAGTTCACTACTGTAACATCACATTTATGTCTTATTTATCATCATAAATGGCAAGAATAATCTTATATGAGAGATAGGATTAAACAATAGTAATTAGCTGTCCAGAAAACAGATTCCTGAACTTCACTGCGAAAAATGTTTAAAATCACAGAAGTGGAATTTTGACCTGGTAATTTACGACAGAAATATTTAGTTATCACTACATATTTCATTAGTTTTAAGTTTTCTGATTTGAGCAACCTAAGTGCCTCTAAAAATTCACTCTTTACGGGTTGTTCAGTTTTTGGCAGATTATGTCTTTATTTTGCATTGCTCTCATTACTTGTGTTTTGTGTGGTTCTTTTGATCAAGGAGCAATGCACAACTGTAGTAACAGTATTTAATATTTAGAATCAACTCATGATGTGTCTTTGCTGTACCTATGTGGATTTTATTTATGGAGGCACTAACCCCTCTAATCAAGTTTTATGTTGAGATTTGTGTAAGAAGAATTTTTCAGGAGGAAGAGTTGAGTGAGATGAACAAAGATCAAGAGGGACAACCAATCAAGCTTGGGGATGTACCCCTGGGCTCACCCTACATGTATCAAATAAGTACAAGAATCCATGCTTGGGGATGCCGAGCCACCTCACTCCAACCATCATGATGTTAAGTAAGAAAAGCCTAGCTATATGGCTATCAATAAAGCGCTTTACGGGAGGCAACCCAGTTGTTCTTAGTTGGTTTTTCCTAGTGTTCTCTTGCTGTAACAAGAGACTTAGTCTTTAGTTTAGTTTCTGGATTTTTCAATAAAGTGTCAAGTTTCACCCGTTTGGATTTAAAAGTTGCTATCCTAGTGCTTGGAATTTCTGTTTCAGCACGATTCTGCTCACCGTACAATTTTTCATTTTTTTATCTGTAAGTTGGATTGAGCTAATTTTCTAGTATGTTCTGCAACTTTTCATACTCTGTAAGCACAAAAATTGGATTAATTTTTTGATGAGTCTAGCTTAGGGAAAACGTTCGTTTTGCTGCTATTGCTTTTCTGGACAGATTTTGCCTCATTTTGTTGGATGCACTCTTTGGGTTTGGGACTTGAATTTCCTTGATCTTTTCGAGCTAGATAGTGAACATACAACATTATGAACCTTATTGTCTATCTTATGAAGCATTTGTTTTGGAATTTTGTGCAGCATGCATACGTTTTGTTTGTCCTTGCTAATCTCACCCCACAGAAAAAGAATGGGAGAAACATGTTTTGTAAAGTTTTTTCACAGGGAATAGAGGAGCTGCGCCAAGAGAGATCCAAGAGTGGTGAAAACCACAAGCTTGGGGATGTGGTGAACACCCCCCTGGACCAACATCTTTTGGTTAGCACACGTCTACTTTCTGTTTTTCTAAGCAAAGCATTTATCGCAGAAACTTGAAGCGTCTAGTTTTTTTTTTAGTTTATTTGTGAGACCACCACCACAATTATATTTCTGAGAATCAGCTACTAGAATAATGGGTTGAATTAAGTTGGATTATGTTATATTTATTGGGAAAGGGATGCTTTAGTTGATTATAAAAGCTACTTATAGTTGCATGATTTATATGCTGTTTTAGGTGTAGAAATTTGCAATAGTGTTGTCATGAGCTATCTCTTATTCATGTTTTTGATGTTAATTGTTAGTTTACTTAGTTTGTCATGAAATGAGTAGTTCTATGGACACTAATGCATGCATAGTAGCTGGTCAACTATCTCCCTCTTGCTAGCCAAAAAAGTAAAAATTCCAACAAGTATAAACTTGTTTCCAACACCCTTTAGCCAAGTATTTCCAGTGAGTCCACCATATCTACCTATTAGCTTCAGATCTATTCCGAGTATGTTCACCATGTTATAGTGTTATTTATGTTCTAAATTAAGATATTCACTTTATTAATTTTCATGAGCTGAATTTGGGATAGGACTCTCACGAACTTTTGAATGCACACCTTTACTTTTCATTGCACTTAATAAACATGACCCAATAACGGGAGCTAAAAGTTTTGAGTTTGACAAGTGTTTGGTTGGGAGCTAGCTATAAACATGTATCACTGGAAAGCTTTCAACATTGCACAAAAATTTACATTTGGTTGATATCATGTACTTTTGTTTTTGGACTCCTGCCATGCCGAAATGAAATAGAGGAATAGTAAGTTTTGATGAGTAAGTATATTTATGACTAGAGAAACGCATCGGGCCGCTAACCCAAGCCATGCTTGATCATGGTGGAAACTTACTTACAGCTAGAGTGGACTCTACAAACACATCCTACAATAAAATAAGAAGCTATGCATATAGTGAATGAAATAAAAAAGGATGATGAGTCTACTCCGTTTGTTCATCTTGTCATTGTGACATGGGCTGGTTTCCATGTCATGGGGCAAGAGGTACCTCTTTGCGGTTCTCTATGATGTCATTAATACTTATTATGATTGTACAAAGCTTATTAGGAATCTTAAGTTGAGTAATCATGGAGTAGGTTTTCACACTCACGGGGCATGAGGCATTCAACCAACACCTTGTCAATCACATTACTTCAACATTCACAATTTAAGATGCTAGTTATAAAGGGGCAATGAGAGTCTTAGACCAATGGATGCCACATTTCAATTAGTAATTTTAGTTGAATAATTTAGAGGCTAAATAAGACTTGATCATGTTTTACCTCTACTCAATTTTCTCCAAAGTGTCCACCATATTTTCTAATTTCCATTATGCTATTTTCTGGCCAATATAGGATTTTATTTTTCATTTTGTGTATGCATTTGGTCCATAGTGCTTTTATTTCATTATACACTTTGTGAACTTTCATGAAGCATCTTTGCTTGCATATTTGATATTTCTTATAACATTAATTGTATGTTGCTACTCATCTACATTATGAATCATTTGATTATATGTAGCATGAATAATCTTCTTTGATATTCCATGATTGTTTTAAAATGCAAAGTCCATGTTAGTTTTATCACCTTCATACTCGAGGACGAGTATGGGTTAAGCTTGGGGATGTTGATGCATGTAAAATGCATACATGAACTTTGCATGTTATTACTTGTTTTTCCTACATATTAGCAACTTATATTCATGTTTTATAATGATTTGGGGGATTTTCTGAACAATCCCCCTTCTTTTGGTTCTAACCCTGTTTTTCCAGAAAACGTACATTTTAGTGTTTCAGACTTTCCGGGAGCTTCGGGACTCCAAAAAGGGCAAGGCCAAAGAGCACGGTTCAGAATTTTCGAGACGAAGACCATGGGCCAAAGTAGAGGGCCAAAAGGCCAACCAGGTGGAAAAGAGGACCCTCAACGCGGCCAGATTCCTTGGCCGCGTGTGGGGCCCCCTTTTTGCCCCCGTGGCTCCGATGCCACCGATCTTTCTTCTCCCGAGTGTCTCCTGACCTAAAAATGACTATATAAAGGGTCCCCTGGCCTTTTCGAGAAGGAGGCGGCGCCGAGAGACGAAACCACAAAACAGAGAGACAGAAGGCTGCCGCCGGAGAAGATCGGAGGGGGGAAACACCGCCGGGATCACCCCCGGAGGGCTCCACCCCCCTCCGGCGTGTTCATCATCAACATCTACAGCAAGATCAGCTCCATCTCTCCACTGTAATCTCTTGGAAAACACGATGTATGATGCAATACTATATTCCCTTGATGTATTGTGTCTCCCCGTCTATGTTTGAGTAGTGAATTGTTCTTGGCAATGGTGAAATAGTTCGTTGATTGGTTGCATACAAGTTTGTTATCTTCTATGATTGTCTTTATGTACAATATATGAGTGCACACATATGTTGGGGAATGCATGTAAGGTGATCACCGGTAGCATAATGGAGTGGTGGTGACTTGGGAGTGACAATAACCTGAGACCGAGCCACAAAGTTAAGTTTTTGGGGGATATATATAGGGGACCTTAGAACGTAATGCTATGGTGGGACTTTATGTCTTAATCAATCTTGTGCAGTCATTTACTTGGCCACATGATCCATCATAAGGGGTTGTAGATCATTTACTTGACTATACCTATTCATGGCTCCTTCCTAGAAGAAACAACTAAGACTAAAACATGTGCTTCACTAATTGTGACAACCACACGAACGAAACACCTATTGCTAGAACACTTGCTCCCTTGAGATACTTGAGATATTTGCTGCTTGCTACTTGTGAAACTTGCTTAGAAACTTGCTTTAGAAACTTGCTTTAGGATTACTTGCATTTTAAACTTGCTTCACTAGTTACTAGACAAACCACACTCCACGTCAGTTGCTTTTAATTAGTTAGTTCCTTTTAGTCAAACTTATTGCTTTGCATAAACAGCCATATAAGAGGGTTATAGGGCTTTAGAGAATAGATAGTTTACCTTCAGCTCCTCGTGGGTTCGACACTCAAATACTTATCGAAAGGTACTACAATTGATCTCCTGCACTTGGGAGTCATCACTTCCTACTTTCGTAATCTTCATAGTAGGACCAGGGTATAGTGGAAGCCCGTCGTAGTCTGGCCAAACTGACTGGTCCAGGAAGGGATCGAACCTCCCATCCCATGTGGCCTTCACAGCTTCAATGGTGTAATATCTCATCCTTACATTATTTGTGGACTTGTACAAACATGTCTCTTCCGACCAGCCGCGATCAAGTGTGTGCATGGGAGATGATATATCGTTCGTCTACAACAATAACACTCACCGGTTGTCAGATTAACCTTGAAGGACCCGCCTCCGTACTACACACCACTCTGTGTGATCCCAGCGGTCTCGATGACTTGATAAATCAAATTTGTGTTGTTGAATTCTTCAACCTCCACCGTGTCCACCTTGTATTTCTGGTAGCTCATCCAACGGTCGATCTTATTGGGGTACTTGTACACCTTCTCGGCCTTGTTTTTTCCGGAAATTATATTCCCTGTTTTCTCAATATATCTCAGAATGTATTCATTCATCTTCGAGAACGTATATTCGACAATTGCTGACACGGGCAATGAACGCGCACCCTTGATCACATTGTTGAAACATTCTGCTATGTTGTTTGTCATGTCACCGTACCTCATTCCGAGGTGGTCACATGCACGCGCCCATTTAGTCATGTCTAGCATGTTCCTTGTCAAGAATTCTTTGCCCCCCGGTTTGGCAGCTATGTATATTTGGTTAAATATTTTCAAGAAATGACGAGCAGTGAAGGCGAGGCAGCAATCTTGGAGCAAATCAGCTAGCTCCTTGTTTTTACATGCCCTGTAGAAGTTGGACACAAAATGCCTCATGCACCACCGATGGTGAACGCGGGGGTATCCGGGGATATCAACTTCCACTGCGTTGAGTATTCCTTAGTGTCGATACGAGATGATGCAAACCTCTATTTGAGGTCCAACAAGCCTAGTCCTCACAAGGCCATGGAACCACTCCCAGTTATCGTTGTTCTCCGTGGACACAAGTGCAAATGCCAAAGGTAGCAACTGGTCGCCGCCGTCATGCCCTACCGTCGCCATGATTGTGCCCTTGTAACAGCCGGTCAGAAATGTCCCATCCACGAAGATAACGTTTCTTAGGTGCTTGAAAGCCTTGATGCAAGGACCAAAAGTCCAGAATGCACGTCCAAATTTCCAAACAGTTTTACCTTTGTGAATCATTGTTTCCGAGCCAAAGGGCTCAATCACATAGTACATATCCGGGTTTTTTGCGGTCATACCTCCCAACAACTTGCCTATGCGGTTGTAAGAATCTTCCCAGTCTTCATACAACATCCTGAATGCGGCTTTCTTGGCCTTCCATGCCTTACCGTACTTCACTGTGTAGCCGTATAGGTCGAACACATACTTCATAACGGCTTTAATTGGACATGTTGGAAGGATCTTGACCATTGAGCTTATTCTCTGGCCGATGAACTCAGAGCTCAATTGGCGGTGATCATTATTAACATTGGCCACATCGATATTCTTTGGCGCACATCGGTGCGCGAGATAACATTTTGTAAGCTTCCACCGTGGTATTTTGGTGACTCCATCCGTCTTGATAGGACTTGCAGGGATAGTACATGGACAATGTTTCCGGTCACATACCACTTGGTATTTAACCTTAACATCCGAGTACTTAACAGTGAATTCTCGATGATGCTTTAAGGAGTAGTCCTTTACCCATTGTTTAAGTTCTTCCATGCATGCAAACATGGTTGGTTTACCGACCCCATGATTGTGTAGGTCGGTTTCTTTCTTAGAATAAGACCTTGGCCCAAGAATCTTAGAGGTAACACCATCAACAATTGTCTTACTCGCAAGGCTTAGATCACGAAACAACGATGTATGATGATCCCGGCCAAATGCATACATAAAGGATTTTTCTTCCTTAGCCGTCAAACCATCCTCGTCAAGTTCCTCTTCTGGGTCTTCGTCTTTCGAGTAAAATGCAAGTGCTCGGGAGTATGGGATGTCACGGTCCATGTCCTCTTCAAAGAAATTAGCTTCCACATCTCCAATATTATGGTTACGGAAGGCATGTTCCATTGGGTCGCCCTCGGTCCCTTCAAGCATGACCTCGGCACGGGCCTCGGCCTCATGACCGCCACCGTTATCTCCTCGGGGCTCATCTTCCTCCGTACGGGACTCGGGCTCATGACCGCCACCGTTATCTCCCCGTGGCTCATCTTCCTCCGCAGGCCGCTCGGGCTCATCATATCCACCATCACCGTCATCGTAGTCATTACGATAATCGTTATCGCCATAGGGGCTCAAGGGTTGTGTCAGCGGAGGTTGGCTCATCATTGTGTCATACACTTCGGCCTCCAAGTCGACACGTGCCTCACCATGTTCAACAGGGCTACTCCCTTCATTAGGACATGCTTAGAGATTCAAATCAATGTGCACTCGAGCACCAACCTTCTTTGTTGCAAACAACTCAAACGATTTGTCTTGTGAGTCCAAGAGAACCGCCTTGTAAGCTTCCCAACGACTCTCCGAGTCTACGGGCATCATCTTCCACCGAATGTAATGACCGTGGGAGACATTTTACCTCCCTTGCAAGTTAACTACATCATTTTTGTCCTTCCAATTCAACTCACTCCGGACCTTGTCCACAACATCACGAAATGTTGGACTAGAGTCGAAGAACATGACTACCTCGTCCGAGTCTCGATAATCAATGTGTCCTTTCGAAAACCCGGAAAAGTTGACATGATGGACATTCACGATTCTCGACAACATCTAGAAAAGCAAAACCACATCATAGATTACATTGCCGCAATAGCTAACAAGTAGGCCCTACCATTGCAATTCCTAGGTGGACATATTAGAGATAGCCCCAACCAAACATATCTAGGTTTTGCAACCAAATTGATAGGTCTAGATCATCATAACAACCACATATTCTCCATACATCAACAAAAAAACTAACCAATTTAGAGATTATTGTAGCAAGAACCAATTTCTAGGGTTTCAAAAATAGGGGAGAAAATTGACTAAATGGAAACATTATGCTTGGACAAAACGAGGGGAAAGAGGGGAGATTACCTTGGAGAAGCAAGAGAACAAGAATTCACCGGATAAATCAACAAGATTTGGAGGGATTTGAGAGAGGGGGTCGAGCTAGAGTGGGGAGTGGAGAGTGGAGTGGAGTGGAGTGAGCCTGTCCGGACACTTACCTCTTCGCATAACGCCCCCGTTCGAGGCGTTAAGGAGCATAACGCCTCCGTCGGGGGCGTTAAGCTCCCTGCCACGTCGGATTCCAGTTCCACGGTGGCACGGTTAATAACGCCCCAGGCCTAAGGCGTTGAGCTATGGAGCATAACGCCCTCGTGGCGGGCTTTAAGAAAAAGGGTTATTTTATGATTTTTTTAGTTCGGGAGGTTAGAGTGTGAATTTTCTATGCCAAAAGGTTATTTATGTAAAAATTCACAAAAACAACGAACCAAGCGGGCCCTTGGGATTTTTTTCTATGAATTTGCGTTTGGTTCAAAGGAATGGCCTACCAAAATTCCTACGGATTGAATTCCTATGTCCCAATTCCATAGGAATTTAAACCTCCACTTCAACCTCTTTTTTAAACCCAGTGTGTAGGATCGAGGCATATTTACTGTGATTTTCCTACATTTCATCGAAATGATTAGTACCGTAATTTTCTTCATTTTTACATTCCTCAGTTTTGCAGAAGCAAACCTACGAGATTCCTACGTTTTTCACATTTCTGTTTTTTTTAGCGTGCAATCCAAAGAGGCCCTCATTATTTTGAAGTGAACAAGACAAAGAAAAGAAGAAATGAGCAAAAGAGGAGAAGAAAAATCACTTAACGAGATACAATATGGTGACCTCCACCGTACTATCTAACATACTATCTAACATATTGATGACTTATTTATCACTATTATGTTTACTGTTTCGCAGATCTGAATACGCAATATTTTTTGGACGTAATAACGAGTCAGGGTACGGTGAGTACTCACCGTACCACCGACAGTACCGGCTAGACCATCTGCGAGCTATACAAGGGAGAACCACTTAACGAGTCATGATACGGTGAATTATCACCATACAAGTGACCATATCGTGAAAATTCTCGGAACCTGAGAGTCCAGTACTAACTTTACGAGTGGTAGTATGGTGGGATCCATCGTACCAGCGACCGTATTGAGCAAACCTTCTTTATCTATGCAACGGAGTTATCACTTAACGAGTGGTGGTACGGTCGGATGCGACCGTACCATCCACCGTACCAGAGCACGAGGCAGGTATGTAAACCCTAAAACCTACGAAGGGAACACAAAACGACCTCGGTACAGTGAGTTGCGACTGTACCGCCGCGTTTTGAAGTTAAAAGAGAGGGGGCTGCAGGATTCATCTCCTAGCACCTCCCAACCCGATAAAACTTGTCTCCAAACCCTCCAAAACTCTACCCTAAATCCTCCCAAAGCTTCGATTCTCATGGATTTCATTCATTTTATTTGGTAGAACTCCAAATAGACAAGTTTATCCTCCAATTCATGGTTTAGTTTATCCGATCTGTGGCTCATATCTTTGTTAGAACTAGATGAGTTCTTTATCTAGATTGATTCTTGAGATTTGTATATGTGAGGATTTTGTTTGAGCACGTAGAATTATATATTATACACCTATGAATCATATGCTTAGTATTGTTTAGTCAAAGGCAGTAGAATATCAAATTATTTTTGCCCGAACTTATATAGTTAAATTTTATTTTCTTTAGGGCATTTACATCCAAGAAGTTGAAGGGTGTGATGGTCAGTGGAAGCACCGCATTGAGCCAAAAAAGAGGCCCAGGAAGGAGCCCGCCTTCGAGATTGACCGTGAGGCGGGGAAGGAGTTGCGGAAGGGTATGAAGCACTCCAAGGTTTTTCCCTTGAGGTGGCTGCATCACCAGTTCCTCCAGGAGTCTTGTCTTGCCCCTGACTTCACGGTGATGGTGGAACGCGCTGGACTCACTGCCTTCGTGCAAGTTCTCCTCCCCACCTTCGAGAAGTTCACGCGGGAGTACCTCTCCACCTTCTACAAAAACATCCATCAGCAAGACGAGGAGCCATACTGTTGGTTCACCATCGAGGGGCAACAAGTATGCCTAGCCCTTCAAAGGTTATGCGACATATTCGTTTTTTCGAACCACGGTACAAAATATTTGGAGAATGCTAATGATGAGCTTGTGGAGATGGCAGGAGTTTGGAATGAGACATCTGTTCTTCGTGATTATGATTATCTAAGGAAGAAGATGTCTCTCATTCAAAACCCCACCATCCATTTCCAAGCTATTTTTATTGCCAACTTACGGAAACACAAGTGCACCTGCACACCATGATCTTGCACACCTAACTGCACCATTTAAGGATGTTCAGTTTACTTATGGTGCACTTTTTATCCAACACTTTCACCACTAGCAGTCATAGACCAAGGGAAAATTTGTTGTGGTGTACTTTTTAACCACATTGCTATGCAGGAGGGGATCAATTTGATAACTCTGCGCCTGTTGTAGGCGCTACTTTGATTGACCCCCAATATTTAGTTTATGCTGGTTATTTGAAGATTAACCCTGCCAACCGCAACACTTACTATTTTTGCATACTCTTTGCTAGCAACAAAGATGACGAGGAAATTGTTGCCTTACCTTTTCAACATGATTTTTCTTTGTAGGGAAGGAGAAAACAAATAGGCCGCAAGCAGTATCAAGTAGCTCACGAAGAAGCTGGAGTGGACCCTTAGGATCTAGCTGGCGAAGGAAGGTGGGAGGAATACGCTGCTCGAGAGGATCACCACAAGCAGCAAGCAAGTGCGTGTGTGTGTGTGGGGGGGGGGTGAGTAGGGCTATCAAGCACTGCCACCGCCACAACAAGGACATGGTAACTTTGTTGAACGCTCGGAGTACACGGATATCGTGGGTCGAGTGGGCGAGGTTGAGCAAGCACTCTAGGGTGTGAGCACCAGCGTCGACTACCTCAACACGATCTTCACCTACTTCATGAACTTGTGGGGACACAACTCAACACCACACGGCGGCAACCAGTAGCCCAGTTAGGCCAAAAACCTATGCTTGGGGGAGTGAGAATCCTCCACACTTTTGCATTCATGTTTATTTCATGTTTTTTATTTATTTTTGTTTTTTCTTAGCATGTTTAATTCCAGCACTTGCATTCTTATTCAAAAACAAAAAAAACTAGAGTAGTTTGTTTATCGTTGCTTTTATAAAAAATATAAAAAATTAGAGTACCCTTTTATTTGTTCTTTCTCTTATTGAAAATCACAAAAAAAACTAGTTAGAGCTTTTTGTACATATTCTTTTTCTTTCTCTTTGTTTTCATTTTTTTTGCTTCTGTTTTGTTTTTGTTTCACAGAGATTCTCAGCTCGTGTGGATAGCAAGAAAAACAAAATGGAAGATGGATCGGCCAAGGCATCAAACTAGTAACATGAGGTATGTCGCTCTCGTTTTCCTAGATCTTGCAAAATTAAATATGATGATATTATTATTTGTTTGGTTGCACCTAGAGCTTGTTCTTTATCTAGTTTGTTAGCTCTAAGAATATTTCTTTCAATGGTAGTCTCACTATTTTTAACTTGATGAACATTGCACTATCCAAAGTTTAGAAATTTTTCTTAATCATGTTTTGTGAATGAGCTGAAGAGAAAGAAATAAATATTGCTCATTGTTGTGGCAGTATGACTTTGATTTATCCTCCACACTGTGATATTGAAATATTAAATTGTTATTTTTAAACTGGTACTAAGTACTTGTAAAATGCTTAGTGTTGTTATATGAAAAGTCAACTTCAACAATTAAATCCATTGAAATCCCATGGGTACTTTACTTAATTTTGACTAACACCATTACTTCGCTGACCAATGAGCAATGCACCACAGATGATGGTGTTGATTGTTCCTCTAGCCAACGAATGATCTACCAGGGGGGAATCCTGGATATCAGCTATGAGCAGAAGGGATCTTGTAATGGAAACATTATAATTTGCCACCTCAATACTTGACTCTCATATCTCGGTTATGAGTGGCAAGATGAACATAGTTCTTCATCATTACGTCATGCAATATAATTGGTCTAACCATCTTTGTTATCTTAACACCAAGCATTGTTGAATTGTTTTACTCTGATAACCGGTTAGCAAAGCAATGCAGTACAATTTTGAAACTTTAAAAGCGGAGGAGAAAATTAAAAGTACATGTTTTGCACCAATGTTTTAACAAGAAGAATTATTCATGAACCCAAACTGTTTTTACTCTCATTAAGAAGAGGAGCGTTTGATTGTACCTCGCAGCCTGTTAAAATCTTGAAACTATTATTGTAAGAAATGTTCTTTCAGATTAATGAATTACTAAGCGGTTAGGCAGCGAGTGTTTAGGCTACAACCAAGAAAATGTTATTCTCATTCAATTTAAAGCTATAGGAATTATGAAGAAGGGAAATGACATATTACCTTGAGTTAATTTGAGTTTCTTGTTTAGAGCCATGTTTCCTTTTATTTCTTTGTTATATAACTCGGGACGAGTAATGTTTTAAGCTTGGGGGAGTTGATGGCTCTATTTTTGGTGTTATTTTCTCTAGCCATTCCCCATTGTTTTATTGGATTTTCATATGGTTTTCACTCCTACAATAACCCAAAGATTGCTATGTCTGGATATGTTTCATTTCTTCATGGAGATTTCAGAAATATTACTTGGGAAGGAAATTATGCATATTAATGATAATTGGAGGAAAAAAAGCAATTCTGGAAAAAGGAAAATCAGAATTAATCCGCAGAGGTAATTTAGGACCTCAGTACGGTCACTCTCGACCGTACCACTCACCTACCGCATGCCACCGCCTCTAACACATCAAAAGGAACAAATTTTGTGAAGAAGCCAGGGACAAAAACAGACGCAACCGCCACTAAAAGATCCAGAAGGAAGAAGAAGGAGATCTAGAGAGGAAAAGCCATGTCTGATCCTTTCGGAGATCACCATCTTCAACACCATCCACCGCATCATCCATTCCACCATCCCATAGAGACATTGAGATAATTATTGTAATAAGTTTAGGGTTTTCAGAACTCTCCTATAGATTGAACTCTATTTTGTTGTTCGTTGATCCGGGGATTATTGTGGCTTGCTACGGTAATATAGAGATGAACTTTCCAATTTAAATTATCGATTTCATGTTTTCTAACTCTCTCATGTGCGAGTAAATCCCTGCATGCGTGGGAGATGAAGGGGATTGGTAATATGTGTTTGTGCTAATTTATTCCATCTTATGTGTGAGAGTCTTTTCAATATTTTTTATAGGATTACATGTTTACGGTGTGCGTAATGCATGTTATCTAGGGCCCGGGTAACATGGTATTAGTAGAGATCTACGTAAACATATACTTGTTGTTCAACAATTCTGCTTTCTCGTAAGTGACAGGTGGATATATAAACGAGGAGTGAAGACATTAAGAAGATCGCGAGAAGTCACCAAACTTAATGAATTGGTCTAACCTATTGGTTTGAAATAACTGAACTGACTATGGCATTCGAACAAGGAAATATGACAATAGTGATAACAGAGCCAAACATGGAGACGTTTAACTATTTCAGGGTGACTCGCCTACCGACTATTCAATAGAAAAGAATATATATCACATACCCGTTATCTCCATCAAGCACATTCACAAGAACCATGAATCAGAAATCTCTCCACGCCTACTTTATCCATAAGCAATACAACACAACTTTACAATATTCATTTATTCCATTTATTTATTATTAGTAAGTTATTCCATTTCTATTTCCACACAACTCAGTCTCTATTTTCCGCAGGTTTAAACGAATTAATATTTCTGTGAGTCAATTCACATAAGTCTGGAACCTTGTGTGTGACAAAGGCACACTTAAAAACCTTTTACCACATCAGCTCTCCGCGGTATCGATATAAATCGGGAGATCATGCTTTCAGGAAATGATGCTTTAACGAATCTATGCACTTGCAGGTATCACATACATCCAACACGAATATTCATCGTTACGCTGCTGACAGTGGTGTACATGTGCCAATGATCTTTCCTTCATTAGTTGTACTCTACATCACAAATGAAAATCTTTGTCCTCGCTATCTCTGGCCAAACGTGGCGATGACGTCACAAGCGCGTTCTGCCATCTTGAAGAGGTTGTTGTAGAAGAAGGTGACCTGGTGTCCGTCTAACGTTTTCTGCTTGTTGAGTTGGTACAATTGGCAAGAGGTTCAACCTTTCGTTTTGAGAAATTATGGAGCACATATTTAGTGTCATCCATTGTGTCCGAGGTGCGATGAGGAGAGGTGTGAGTAGTAGCTAGCGGACAATGAAAAAAGGTAGGTCGGAGGAGGAGGAATAAGAAGGTTGTCTATGGTTATTCAATGATTGTGAAAGTCTAGATCAATGTAGACGACGAAGCTAAATAAAATGTCGATGGTGATAGGATACCATAGTCGCTAACATGGGTAACACTGACACCCCCCCGAGTTTGGATGTAAGACCTGGACAAGTTCGTTGTGATCTTCTCTTATACCTCACCCTTTCTTCTTTCTCCCCCCTTTGACGAGGACATACCTACTGCCATTAAACCCACGAACCTTGCTACTACACATGTTGACAAATTATTAGAGCTCGCGCATGATAAATAAATTATTACGTACTTTCGTTTATTGGAATTAATTATAATATTCATTGGAACATGATGCTGCCTAAAATAGATATGTTTGTATTGCTTACAAATGAAGTGCCTAGAATGTAGAGGGATGAAGATTGGAGCTTGATCAAGCATGGGAAGAAGCCGGTGCGCATGGAAAATGGCTAGACCGTTCCAAGTGAATAATTCAACACTTTGCGGCTACTGTAGTGACACGAGAAGGCATAGACGGAATATAAAACTTCATAAAATTCCCCTCCTCGTTTATCGGTGACGTGCCACCTCAATTTTGTGTCAAGCCCATGTACGTTCGAAATAACATATCATAGGCTATTTTGGAGTCCATATTGACTGGGAAACTGGCTCAACTAGGTTGGATTCCGACCTTTCCCTTGGAAAAAAATCCCCTATGTGCCCCTATAAATCTAGTCCTTAGGGTGTTGTCTAGGGTTAAATTTTTTTAGTTAAAAGTTACCCACTACAATTTTGGGTACCTCATTTATATCTGACGGCGAGGTAGAGACCCCTTCTTGAACCCCAACTTCCATCTATAATCATTCATCCTAATTCACAATATTTAGATTACAAATTCTTAGTTTTTTACTTGTTCCTTGACTGTCTCTAGGAATTAGATCTTCGTGGTCGGAATGACTGTGCTTCGAGGTGGTCATAATTATTATCAATTTTTTTGTTTGTTGAAACTAATTCTAATGTTCATGGAAATGGCTAAAACCTAACACACTCTTACTCTTTTGTTTAATTTGATAAATGGTTTTTATTACCTAAAATAGTTTAAGCATTACACCTGGCTTCTGCATCGTAAAATACACACAGCCAAAATCCAGGAAAAGAAAATACAAAAAAGACAAGTTTAAACAAATCAATAAGACAAAGTCTGTTGACGCTATGGAGCTGTGATGCAAAGATCAAGCGGATATTCATGTGGGATAAAAATATCCCTCGCCACCTGCTCCAGTCGTGCACAAACCCTTGTAAAAAGGTCGCGAAACTCCCCCCGATGTAATATGGACCACAAACGGAGAATAACTGTGCATCGGAATAGAACCTGCATGCGAGGAAAAAAAATTGTCATGAAAAATCTTGTCATTTCTACATCGCCAGAGCGACCATATAACGGCTAGCTCTCCCACCCTAATAATAGTTTTAAATATTTTGTCTACCCCATTTAACCAGTTGCCGAAAATATTCGCAACGGACGTGGGATGATAAAGATTTGAACCCATTTGGATAACGGACCGTATAGAACGCGCAAATGCGCACTCAAAAAATAAGTGTCTATCGTCTCATCATGAGAACAAGAAACACACTTTAAACTTCCGTGCCAATTACGTTTGACAAGATTATCTTTCGTCAGTATGACCCCTTTACGAAGATATCACGCAGAGACTTTAATATTCAATGGTATCTTCATAAGCCATACGTTCTTAAAAATATCGACTGACATATCTGTTTGGATCATAGCTCTATACTTGAAATCCACCGGGAACATACTATTCTTAGTAAGATTCCATCAACACTCATCTTTTCCTGGTGTTAAATTGACCGAAGCCAATCTATAAACCAACGCATTCCAGGACAAAAGCCGTGGACCAATAAGATCTTGTCCGAACGTGACATTAGGAGGTGATGTTTGCATGACCGTAGCCAGCGTATCTTTCTTGCGTCGCGCAATAGAATATAGTGCCAAATATTGTTCTTGGAGCGTGGTATTACCCAACCATTTGTCCTTCCAGAACCTTATCTTTGATCCATATTTAATCTTAAATACCCCATAGCGAAAAAGTGTTTTTTAGTCGCCATTAGGCCGGCCCAAGAGTGTGAATCACCACATAACCTGTGAGACTGCTTTCGAACCAATGTATTTTCGTTTAAGTTGCGTTTGCCACACGCCATGTTCGGATAGTAGTTTAAAAAGCCATTTACCATGACAACTAGAATTAGTTCCAATTATAACTAGAGTTAGTTCAATTATAGTTAGAATTAGTTTTAACTTTAACTTTTAATGGCGTCGACGTTGACGATTCTATATATGACGTTGTGTCTTGAAAATCGCTACACCAACTCCGAGTAAGAGTGTGTTGGATTTTAGCCCAAACTTGCCTAGCCGAAGATTTGGCTAACTACAATATTTGGTGAAAATATTGTTTGATCATGAGTTGACCAAATATGAAAAAATAAAACCTAAAATGAGCACGGAAACATTGGACGAGCATGGTGTGACGTACGTTACTCTACAATTAGGTCACTAGCACGTGGCCTCGTCCACATGCCCCACATGTTAGTGACTCTATGTCAGGATCTCAATCTGGAAATATCGGCATGCCAATTTCCAAAGAAGCATATTCTTGGTCATGCCCGTAAATTTGGCAAGATACATTCGGACACCAATCCAAATCCTACCCTAGATCTAGGATTACCATTATATGCCCAGCTTAGAGCAAGTTTAATAGTGTAGCCCACAACTGGCTATGTAAAGTTGCCATGTCATTTATAACCAACATAATAGCTCACACATAAAATAGCTATTCATAGTTGTATGATATGTTATTAATGTGTCATCCACTTTTTTTCTTTTACAAGGTGTCTTGAAGTTTGTGCGAGAGTTGGCTACAAACTTGCAATCCACTTATAGTAAGTATAATAAGCTTATGTAAACAAACTTACTATAAGAATTAAAATAGCATTATTTTTATGATGACATGGAGGAGAGAAGGTGAGTGGGCTCTTATATAAGAGTCAGCTACAACACGTGCTTCTAGTCACCTTGTGAGAGTAGAAGATAGTAATGTGTTAATAAAGTAACACATTTTCCTATCTAACTATTGTAGATATCACCACTATATGATTGGCTTGATATATGATATGGTAAGCCCTTATAGCTAATTGTTGGCTCTGCTATTAAATTTGCTCTTATCTTTTCTCTCCTCATTTCTCTTCTCGATCTAAGCAAAGTGATGACTTGGCATTTCTTATAGCCTGAGCCTGTACTTGCTCTTAGAGCATCTTCTATGGTTTGTTGGTTAACTTTCTGGTAAAAGTAGCCATGTCATCAACTAACAAGTGATCATACAACCTCTCCAATGGATTATATCTAAATTGTCCAATAGAATATGAACAAATAAATGTGATTGTTTTCTATTTCACCTTGGAGCTTGTGCGTGAGCTGTTGGTTAAGAGCAGGTACAATAAGGTACAGTCAGCAAGCTGTAAGAACTAACATAATATTATTGTGATGACATGGAGGAGAGAGAAGAGGAGAGAGAAGTGGAGTGGGCTCTCATGCAAGAGCTAACTGCAGCACGTGCTCCTAGGCACTTTGTGAGAGTAGGAGGTGGGTCATATCTTGATAAAGCAAGATAGTTTTATTGCTAACTATTATACTTGTTGGCTATATGTTGGCTATAGATGACATGGCAATTTGTTATAGCCGGCTGCCGACTGTACTACTGAACTTGCTCTAAGTTATATACAACATTCCTCTCTCTCCTTATTTATTGCATACCACATCATCACAGATCCTAGTTGGCAAATTTTACCAACGCCTATTTTACAGCTATTGGAGATACCTTAGAAGGATTTCCTCCTGTCCAAGAGTATCTAGCAACAACCAAATAAGTACGAGAGTCAGTCCGTTCTTGTGAACTGTGATTAGTAAAGCAAAGTATCGTCGCCTTTCTCGTCTTTGTTTAACACTCCCAGCGGCACACGGCCACACGCCCTCTTTCCTACCTTTTCCCGTTAAACAAAAAGATTCTATTTGAAGCAAGAAAAAAAACAAAGAAGCGACCGCCCACGTGACGCCATCAGTCCTCTCCTCTCCAGTCTCCACTCCCCTCTACCTCGCCGCCTCCGCCGCGCTCCTCTCGCCTCGCTGCGCCGCACCCCGACGCTCCGCCTCCCTGCTCCCTCCGAGGCGCCGCCCACTTCCAGCTTCTCCGTCCCGCCATCCACACCCCCCTGCGCCGCCCTCCCTCAGCGACGACACCACTGTCGGCTGGCATCTGGGGAAGGGGCGCCGACATGCTGGTGGCCCAGAGGCGATGGTGAACACAGCGCCGACGAGGGTGTTCGTGGTACGCAGCTCCTGCTCTATGCTCTGTAGTGGAGAATCGGACAGCGAATCGGGGAAGCCCCGATCTAGATCGATGGATCGGTCGGGATCGGGGTTAGCTAAGAAAAATGCCTAAAAGTTTGCAATCCTGGCAGGCATCTCTCCGGCATTAGCTCCAAGCTTCAAGGAATGGACACTGCGATAGCTCTCGCATTGTGCTGCCTAGTCTTGCTACCAAGCTCTGCCTATGGCCTCGGCTCCATGGGATCCATCTCGGTGTCCTACGGCGAGGACGGCCCGGTGTTCTGCGGCCTCAGCTCGGACGGCTCCCACTTGGTCGCATGCTCCGGCGCGGACGCCTCCGTCGTCTATGGTGCTCCCCTGAGGATCCCGTTCCTCGGCCTCACAGCGGGGGATGGGTTTGCGTGCGGTCTCTTGCTTGACACCAGCCAGCCTTACTGTTGGGGGAGCAACGCCTATGTCAAGATTGGAGTGCCGCAGCCGATGGTCGAGGGCGCCATGTACTCCGAGCTCAGTGCTGGGGACAACCACCTTTGCGCGCTGCGAATGCCTGACAAGGGGACTCCTCGTGCTGCTAACCCTGATACATCACTGATTGATTGCTGGGGCTACAACATGACTGCCACACATGTTGTCGCTGGAGCCGTGTCGACCATCTCAGCCGGTTCGGTTTTCAATTGTGGCTTGTTTGCGCGGAACAGGACGGTGTTCTGCTGGGGTGATGAAACGGTAAGTGGCGTGATTGGGCTGGCGCCGAGGAATGTGAAGTTCCAGTCCATAGGAGCAGGCGGTTACCATGTCTGTGGGGTGCTGGAGAATGCTCAAGTATTCTGCTGGGGAAGGAGCTTGGAGATGCAGCAGGTATCACCAACCGGTGCTATCGGTGCAGGGGATGTGAGCATAGTGCCGATGGATGCAATGGTCTCTGTCGTTGGCGGGCGATTCCATGCTTGTGGCATCAGAAGCCTTGATCATCAAGTAGCTTGCTGGGGTTTCCAACTTCAGAACAGTACGGCAGCACCGAAAGGTCTCAGGTTGTATGCTATAGTGGCTGGGGATTACTTTACTTGTGGGGTGCCTGCTGAGACATCGCTGAAGCCAAGGTGCTGGGGCAATAGTGGGCCATTGGCACTGCCAATGGCCGTATCCCCTGGGATTTGTGTATCTGCTGCATGCAGCCCTGGGTACTATGAGTATGTGGACCATGGCGAGGTTGGCGGCAACAAGGTGTGTAAGCCTGGAAACTCTAGACTCTGCTTGCCCTGCAGTGGTGGCTGCCCGGACGACTCGTATGAGTCATCACCCTGCAATGCCACGGCTGACCATGTGTGCCAGTTTGATTGCTCGAGGTGTGCCTCCGATGAGTGTGCATCGGCCTGCACATCCCAGAAACAGAGCAAGAAAAATAAGTTCATGGCTTTTCAGATGCGCATTTTTGTGGCAGAGATTGCATTTGCTATCATATTGGTTTTCACCGTGACAGCCATTGCTTGCCTATATGTCCGGCACAAGCTTCGAGATTGCCGATGTTCAAAGAGCCAGCTGAGGCTGGTAAAGGGTACAACATACTCTTTTCGAAAGGACAATACAAAAATCCAGCCTGACGTGGAAGATCTGAAGATCAGGAGAGCCCAGGAATTCTCCTATGGAGAACTAGAACAAGCAACCGGTGGCTTCTCGGAGGACTCACAAGTTGGCAAAGGAAGCTTTTCATGTGTATTCAAGGGCATCCTGAGAGATGGGACTGTCGTTGCTGTGAAGCGTGCAATAAAAGTATCGGATGCGAAGAAAAGCTCAAAGGAGTTCCATACTGAACTTGACCTCCTCTCCAGGCTCAACCATGCACATTTGCTCGACCTGCTTGGCTATTGCGAGGATGGCAGTGAGAGGCTCTTGGTTTATGAGTTCATGGCTCATGGATCCCTGTACCAGCATCTGCATGGCAAGGATTCAAGCTTAAAGAAGCAACTGAATTGGACCAGGCGGGTTACCATTGCTGTCCAGGCTGCTCGGGGTATCGAGTACTTGCATGGTTATGCTTGTCCACCAGTTATCCACCGAGACATTAAGTCCTCAAACATATTGATTGATGAGGATCACAATGCGCGTGTTGCTGACTTTGGTCTATCTATAATGGGCCCTGTAGACAGCGGCACTCCACTCTCTGAGCTGCCAGCGGGGACACTTGGCTACCTTGACCCGGAGTACTACCGTCTCCATTACTTGACGACAAAGTCTGATGTCTACAGCTTCGGAGTTGTTCTTCTGGAAATACTAAGTGGCAGGAAAGCCATTGACATGCAGCTTGAGGAAGGGAATATTGTTGAATGGGCAGCCCCGTTGATCAAAGCTGGGGACATTTCTGACATCCTTGATCCAGTCTTATCTCCTCCCTCTGATCTAGAGGCTCTCAAGAAGATCGCAGCTGTTGCATGCAAGTGTGTCAGAATGCGAGGCAAAGACCGGCCTTCCATGGACAAGGTGACAACGTCTCTAGAGGGTGCACTTGCGCTCCTGATGGGTAGCCCTTGCGTTGAGCAGCCCATTCTGCCAACTGAAGTTGTTCTTGGGAGTAGCCGAATGAACAAGAAAGTATCACAGAGATCATCTAACCAGTCATGCTCAGAGAACGAGCTTGTTGATGGGGACGACCAGCGGATTGAGTACAGGGCACCGTCTTGGATAACGTTTCCAAGTGTGACCTCATCACAGAGGAGGAAATCATCAGCATCGGAAGCTGACCTGGATGGCCGAACAACCACAGATGGGAGGAATGTTGGGAGCAGCATAGGAGATGGTCTGCGGTCACTGGAGGAAGAGATCGGGCCGGCCTCACCACAGGAGGACCTGTACTTGCAGCACAACTTCTAATGAAATGCCAAGATCATCTGAAAACACGGAAACGGTCTGCCATTTTAAGTTCAGACTCTGTGACCTGTTGCTTTGTGGATCAAGATCAACTGTAACAGGCTATTTGGAAGAGGGAGATCTAGTTATAGAGTAATGGAGGCATTTCTTTGTAGATTGATTTGATTTCACCTTATTATTGTCGGTTCTATTTACGGGGTGATGGTTGATGAAACCTCTTCTGTAGCTCGCAGATCTGTGTAAGTGTGTAGCTCTCTTCCATCGTGTTAAGCATCTGTTCACTTTCGCAAATTAGCATGATGTTTCGCCAACTGGAATGCAGCTTTGAAGACCGAATTGCATACCTGGTTTATCATGACTAACATTAATTCAGTCACGTCTCTTAAGGTTTCTTCTTTTCATTTCCCTTAGAACATCATGATTTGGCTTCCCATTCTTCTGTGACAGGTGAGGTGCAATTTTCAGTGGTTTGGTTCAGGCGATTCTGGGTGGATGTTATCTTCCACGATCTACTTAATAAGTTGTTGCTTTCGACATAATAAAGGCAGGTCGATGGTAATCAGTTAATGTTGCTGTGACCTAAATAGTCTGCCACTGTGTTGGTTGTGAGTACCTTCTTTCAGAAGTACTAACCTGGTAGGATGGTACTACTAATTAAATGGGCTTGCTTTCCTTTTCTTTTGGGGTAACGTTTGCTGGTTTTGTTGCTTGTACAACTGAAACAATTAAGCTATCCCATTAGTGTCTCCTGTCTTGCATCTGGGTGATGGAAGTTTTGCAAGCATGGTTCTGCTTCAGTCGGTTAAACCATCCTTATTCTTACTTCTTGACAGGCTGAACACAAGAATTCTGCTGAAAATGCACTAGTACTATAACTTGTTACCGTATAGAAAACAGTATACATTGAATTAAAAGTTCCTTTATTATTCAGTCAACGCATGTACAGTATGTATGTATGTAGTACACTGATGATTAAAAACCACTCGCCATGGCCAGATGGCCACACACACGACAGGAATTACTGAAATATACAATATGGTCTGGACTGGACGGATGGATGGACGGAAATACAGTAGCCAGCTACTGTTCGTCATCGTCGATCTCGACCGTCACCTTCTTGGCCTTCCTGGTGCCAGCGTCATCGGACTTCTTCTTGCGGTACTCCTCCTCGTATCGCTTGGCGGTGTCGGCACCATGGCAGGCGACGTGGCGGAGGTTGGGGACCTTGTAGTTCTGCGCAGCGTACACGCCGAAGGCCGTGCCGAGCAGGAACGGGAACAGCCGGAAACAAGCCATGGCACTGAGCTAGGACTGATCTCTCTTCTTTCAGTTGGAAATGAAGTACAGCAGAACTACTCGTAGTTAAGAGTGGAGTGAGCGAGATAGATATGGCGCCATGGATGGATGGACATTTATACTAAGTCTGTGGCGTGAATGTGTGTGATAGATATCTTTTGTTCGGGCTAGATTAATAATTGTGCATTCGGAGCTAGCATTTCTTGAACAAGGGTTCAAGAAAGAAAGGAAGTGCGCTGCTGATGTATGCCTAGTGGCCATGTAGCAGGGAATACGCATCTTCTTCTGTTTTGGGACAACACCACACGGTTTAGTACTAGATTGATTGATAGAGGCGTCAGAAAAATTCACAATGTCAACATCTTCTTCTCCAAGGGTCAAAAGTTGCAACGCGTACATATCTGATCATCTATGCTGCGTAGCCAGCTTGATGTTGTTTGGTAATTTATTTAATTATATTGATTTTTCTTGAGAGGGATTATCTTATATTATTTGGAACTAAACAACCCCCACTACTCAACGGGTTTCGTACGGGTTGCTTATTCACACAGTTATAAGCAATGTATACGTCTCTTAGATCGCGTGTATACGAGCGCTTGCGATTTGTACCGTGTTACTAGAAAAAAATCATTTTTTTTTATGTTTTTATGGAAGGAGACTTACACAACATAGACCGTTAACAAAGATTAGGAAAATGCTGTCACACCCCCGGGGGATCGCAGCGACTTGTCCTCCGCCTCCTCGTGACGACACGCGTCCATCGCGGGACCCAGACGTAACCTTATCTTCGCAAGCACAGCCACACACCGCACACCCATCCGCACATCCATCCCGTACCCGCTTTTTTCCTCTGCTGGTTTTCCCCATCGCAGCTGCCATGGACAGAGAACGCTCCAGCCCCGCGCGCGTTGCCGTCGCCACAACTGTGCGCCGGCGACCCGGCCACGGCTTTCTCTTTGCTGCCCACTGCGTGGCCTCCACTGAGGCGTGCCGTCGCCACAATCGTGCCAGCTAGTGCTGAGATGCTCCGCGCCGCCGTCGCCATGGCGGGCTCTCGTCCCTGCGCGCCCGACGCACCTCACCGGAGACACCACACGCCACCGTCGCCATGGAGGGCTCGCCGCCCAGCATCGTCGTTGTCCCTTTGCATTCCCGGCACAGTCGGGAACAGCACCGGTCGCCGTCGAGAGCAACACTCTGCATCGTCGGGAGCACCGCCGCTCGCCGTCCGGAGCAAACCCGCGCGCCGTCGGGAGCAGCGACGGTCGCCGTCGGGAGCACCTCTGCGTCGTGGGGAGCAACGCTCTGCATCGTCGGGAGCACCGCCGCTCGCCGTCCGGAGCAAACCCGCGCGCCGTCGGGAGCAGCGACGGTCGCCGTCGGGAGCACTGCTCCGTGTCGTGGGGAGCAACGCTCTGTGTCGTCGGGAGCACCGCCGCTCGCCGTCCGGAGCAAGCCCGCGCGCCGTCGGGAGCAGCGTCGGTCGCCGTCGGGAGCACTGTTCCGTGTCGTGGGGAGCAACGCTCTGGTCATCGGGAGCACCGCCGCTCGACGTCAGGAGCAAGCCCGCACGCCGTCGGGAGCAGCATCGGTGGCCGTCGGGAGCACTGTTCCTTGTCGTGGGGAGCAAAGCTCTGTGCCGTCGGGAGCACCGCCGCTCGCCGTCCGGAGCAAGCCCGTGCCCCGTCGGGAGCAACGTCCGCGTCGTCCGGAGCAGCGCCGGTATCCTGGGGAGCAACGCCGGTCGCCGTCACGAGCAAGCCCGCATGTCGCCGGGAGCAGCGTCGGTCGCCATCGGGAGCGTCGTTCGGAGCAGTGCCGGTCGCTGTCAGGAGCAGCGCCGGTCTTCGTCGGGAGCGGCGCCGGTCGCCATAGGGAGCAGCGCTGGTCGCCGTCGGGGAGCAAGCCCGCGCGCCGGCAGGAGCAGCACCGGTGGATGCCGTTTGCCAAGGACGAAGTCCACCGGCATGGGACGGTGGGTCGGCGGGAGGAAGGTGAGGCGGTACAGTCACTTTGCATTTTCCATGGACAAGCCTGAGGAGACTCGTCGGCGCATCATGCATCGAGGATGGAGCTCCGCGGTGAAGCTGGGGGGAATTTTCTCGTGCGTGTTCTACTTCTGAGCGGGACAGCCTGGAAATTGACGGTTATGATGCGTCCATCGGACGGCTTTGGAGGCGGAGGATCGGGGGATGGGATCCCCCGGGGGACGCTCAGCATGCCCCCAAAGATTAAGGCCAAGGTAAACACTTCAGCTTCGTACACAACAAAGATGGAAAACGGTATCTGGAATCACCCCTCTAGTTCACATAATAAGCCCACTACCTACAAGAAATATGTATACTAACAATCATAAATCTTTATTATTAATTACGAATCGGTGGCAGGTGTAGCTTAAATTTGCTACAATGACTTGAAGTGATGGGTCTGCACTACGTCTAGGGTTTAGGCTGGCGATCCCGAGGCGATCGGGCCGCCGCCACCTGACAATGGACGGGAGCTTCTCCGATTAGAAGTCTTGGATGTCTACGAGTCTGGATGGAAGCCCACACCGATCACGCCTGCGCCAGAAGTACTCCGGGAACAAAACGATACCGTCGTGGAATCGGATCTCGCTACGAAAAGGTCCCATAAAAAGCCGCAGTAGGGCGATGTCGTTCAAACCCTAATGAAATCCTTCGATACCCGATCGGTGACCTTCGACCCCGGTGCATCTTCGAGCCAAGCTAGGCCACGAGTGATGTCGACTACAGACGGTGGGGGTGATTATGGGGCGGCCGGTGAGGCCTCCACCCACCCGAAGACGCCTGGCGCCAACGCGATCGTGCCTGCTGGAGAGGATCGCCAGATCATGATCGTCGAACATGCAGAGGATTTAGACGAGAACTGGGACGAAGTGGAAGAGGAGGTAACAAACACATGGCCGGAGGCACGGATATCCGACGAGGTGGACCTAGAAGATGACGTGTGCGCGGAGGATCCGGAGGACAAGAACCAAACGAGGAGATACCCACGGTGTGGCGCCTGTTTGCCAGATACTACTCGATCAAGGAAGCTAATTACTATGATCTTCACAAGCACTTCATGGATGTTTGGAGAATCCGTGGTACCATGATCTTCACAACAAAGGGATATTATAAGTTTGTGGCTCGAGGAGTTCCATGGATCAAGAAGGGGGTGACATGCTTGATCGCGCCTTTCATCGAGGGTGCACGGCCTTCGGAGACAGTCCTGGACTTCATCCCCATCTGGATTCGGTTCTATGACGTGCCTTGGAACAAACAAACGGCGACATATGGGGACAGGTGGAGGAGGTAGATGTGGATCCCGCTGGGCTAGAATATAGTGATTACCTTCGCATCCGCATTGTGTTACCATTGAACAAGCGGATGCAGAATCACTTTACAACATCGACAAAGGGAAAAACTGAGAAGATAATCTATCCGCTGCGGCACGAGCGTATACCACACTTCTATTTCCACTGTGGATTTATAGGACACGACAAAGATGAGTGTGAGAAGAAAATTCAAGGTACTCCGTCCCTGCACTATGATGCATCACTCAGGTGCTTGCCCAAGAGGAAGTTTGAGCGTCGTCTGGTTTCTGCCACGGCCAATCCGGCAGCTAAAAAGGTCCTAATCTTCAAAACCCCAACATGGAGCACTCATCTTCTTCCTTCGGCAGACTAGGAACAAATAAAGCGACGCCAGCACCATAGAGCCAGAGGTATACCGTGGACATTCAAGATGCGGTGGACGCTAAGAACGACTTTGAAAAACAGATGTTCAGGACAACAGACGAGGTGGAGCAATCGTTGGCAAGAACTATTAACAACATGAAACTGAAACTCGGTGTGGACCTGAATAGGAAGGACAACTTGTCTTGGTATGGTACACGAAAGCACCATCAAAACTCGTTCGCTAAGATGGAGTTTACAAGTGGGACACTTTAGCGGGGTGATGGTGCTCGCGCGGGATTGGGCACAATCGTGACACACGATCTACCCAGGTTCGGGGCCCTCTCTGTGAGGTAAAACCCTACTTCTGCAAAGATGGGACTATGGTGGGTGTTACAGAGTTGCTCCTGGAGCTAAATCGAGGGAGGAGGCGATGAGAGCCTCTAGGGTTTCTACGAATAAACAATTGATCGACCCCCCCCCCCCCAATATGGAGATCTCGGCCTGCCTTATATAGGTGCCGGCATGCCGCTTACAGGTGGGACCGACTATGCTACAGTGAGTCGGCTAGGTCCCATCGACTAACTCTACATCATCGCGCCCCTGTTGACAGGGTGCATAGTGCCTAGCCTTCTGGTATGACGGTACTGCTAAGGACGTGGGAGGCCGGATCCTCCGGCTATGAGTGCTGGTCTTTGTTCTGTCGAGGTACTTGACGACGTGGGGGGAGGGGAAGGGCAGGGGACGGCGGGGCTGTGCATGTCGCCCATACCCCATTGTCGCCCTTGACTTCTAATACCCAGCTTGGCCTTGGGAGCCAGTGAACTGATGACAGCGCCTTTTGCGTGTTCGGCTAGCCTGGTAGCTGATGCTTGCAAGTGCACATGTTCGTTGAAGCCTAATTTCGTGGAAATATGATCTCCCGTTTTATATATCGTTCCCTCGAAGAGCACGATTGGTTGGCCCTACCAGACCCGCAACTATGGTGTCAAACACAGTCCGTACACACCCAAAATGTATATGGAAATAGCCTATTCTATAAATTGTTAGAATACCAATAATAAGAGTGTGGTTTAAAGTAACTAACCAGAACAAAAGTAAACTAAATAAAGTAAAATAAAAATTGAAAGTAAACTGAAATGATATGATAAGAACTCAACAAGGGACGCTACAAGGGAGTCTAAAATCACCACTAGTACTCATACTAAAGGTTGGAAACCATGTTTCTCTTTATTCTATATTGTGTATGTGCGGAGTTCCATAAATAAGTGTGCCCCGATGCATCGGTTAACACACTACTCACAACCACTACTAGCACCCGTCATAAATGATACGCCTCTGGTTACTAGTAATTAAGGGTCTCCCCGTGGATGCAGTAGAAGTTCTGTGAATTCTCCGTTACTCCCATGTTAGAGATTAGCAAGAAATGAGGAGCTACTTTCTCTCTTGTAATACTCACTCGTCAGTCTGCCGCAAACCAACACGAACAACTTGTCATGACACGTAGGCAATATATTGCGATGCTAGCATCTCACAATAGCGCGAAGATCATTACTGCACAACATGCAGTTCAAGACAGACAAATAAATTGCTCAATAATAAAGAAACTAGGGTCCATTCATATCCCCAACCCAACTACTCAAGATTGGAGACACAAGACATCATATCATCAACAATATGGATTATGGATGAGTGTTGAAACATCTACACCAAGCAATACTCAACGAGATTAGAAAAAGGTGATAAACGAATCTATGGTTACAACGGTATGGATGATGATGGTGCTGATGTAGATGGATGATGGCGGTGTTGATGTAGATGCTTGGCCTCCTCCCTCAAGCCATGTTTCCTTCTTCTATGGGCAGTGAGGTGGTGATGACGATGGAGCTATGGAGGTGGATGTACCTCCTCTAGCGGCCTTGCGGAAGCTAGGGAGGATGTGTGGATGCTCTGGATGTAGGAAAACGGGGTAGGCTAAACTAGCGCAAATCAAAATTTCTACCGCGTCAACCAAGATCTGCTGCAAGATATAGATCACGAGATTACCACTAGACGCGTTGTGCCGATCTCGGTGAAGCGGGTCGGGACATGGTAGTCATACGAATCCTCCGGATCCCGTCGCTCCCACGAACAGCTTGTAACATCCCTGTTTTGCTACAATATGGTGGTGGTGTGTTGTTGGCATCTCATACATGCATGAAAACATTGGTTAAATTTTTTCATTTGAAAATAACAAATAAAATGACCAAAAAACGACTTAAAGTGGTCACCTGCAAATTGAAATAAAACATTTTCAAATTGTGAAAACCTTTACATGGTGAGATTGCATATTTCACAAGGTTTCCAAAAATTATTTTTGCCAAAATTTATCTTTGCAAAAAGGCCCTCAAAACTTTGTTTTAGTTCTGTTTTTAAAAGAGAGAAGGACCTCTGTGAAGTTTCATCCTTTCCCAGGGGGTTTTCGCAAAACATCCTTTTGTCTTCTACCTCAGGCAGGCAGACACCTGCGTGCCTTTGCCGCCGGCCTCGCACGGCCACCTCCTGCTTGCCAGTCGAGTGCGAGGAGAAGTCCCAGGCGTTGCCCTGCTCCTCTCCCTCATCTCCTCTCTCCCTCTCACGTGCTTGGGATCCCTCCCTCTCCTCTGTGTTCCTCTCCGGAGCCGAACCCTAGCTTCGCGCAGTCGCCGATGTTGCGGTCAACTCCGGCCGCCCCCGAGGAAGCTGAGACCACCAAGAGGACCACCTCGACTTCCTCTTCCACCGCGTGCAAGGAATTGAGCATGGAAGCTCAGAAACCGCCGTCCCGACACCATCTTCTCCAAGTACGGCCGCCGTCCGCCAGGCTCGATGCCGTCTCCTCCGGCCTCCCCTTCCTTCCCCGACCACACCATTCGCTTCATGGCAGTGTGGTGAGTCTCCCCATGCCCTCCAATCGTCCCCTCCCCCTCTGTTTTGGTCGTTCGTCGATGGCCGTCGTCCGCCGCCGCGGTTCTTCACGTCGGCGAGGAATCCGACGACCATTTGGTCACCGCTACCACCCCTAGACTCCCCACGAGATCCTCTAGCCTGTGGTATAGTTTAATTTCCAAAACGCGCGCGAATTGGATCGATTTCGTGTTCATAAGTGAAGATCAAAAGTAGGTGATGTCACCCTTGTGTCACGCTGACATCAGCGCGGATTTTCTCTGTTTTTGAAAAATGAATATTACACTGACAGTGGGCCCCATCCCTTTAAATAATTACAGAAAATGGTTTAATTTTCTAAATTCAATAACTTTTAATTGGCATTTCAGAAAAATAAAAGAAAAATATGGGATTGGTCAGAACAATAAACTCTATCCAAATTTGTAATTTTCATACATGTTTGACAAACTTTATTTTTGGACATTATTTTAATATTTTTTAATTCATTTAAAATAGAGAAAATAACTTTTTATTCAATAAAATCAGAAAATACAAGTTATATACCAAAATGCTCAAAATGACAAATGCAATATTTTTATGACGTTTTTAAACCCATTTGAGATTTTAAAATTAGTCTCACTTTCAGAATTGTGCGAGATGCCCCTCCGGGGTCCATTTCGGGCTAATTTATATTAAACTGCATAACACACATCCGAACCCTAGCAACCCATTGAAATTGTCTAGGGCTTTATCTGAGTGCATTAACTTGCTCATTTATACATATTGCGCATTGCATCGATGCCATGTTTGATTTTTGTTCTCTTTTTCGGTATTGTTCCCCCTCGGTAGAACGTGACTCCGAAGAGAAGGCCGACAATTCCAATGGAGAATACTTGATCTTAACCGACAAGTCAAGAACTTATTCCTGAAACCTTTATCTGGTTTTCTTGAAGCAAGGCAAGCATAACCTCTTATCTGCTCATATATGGTTTCAAAGTGTTTTGAATCTCGTACTTTGCATTCGGTTCCAAACTATTTGATGTCAGTAGATAGAGTTCTCCTATATACTGTATAGCCTACATAACCTGATCCACTGCACCTAGCAGCTATAGCTTTGTTTGTGCACGCTTCACTAAACCCTGTGAGTCTTTCTTAGCCATGCCTAGTTGTGATCTGATCCACCCGGTTGATGAATCTGGTCAATGCGTGAATCTACTATGTCAGGTGGTTATGATTTGAATTATCTTTGATAACTTGACTAATCATGGCATGGATGCGAGGCCACAATGGGTTGTGGCGTTTTGTCCTGTTCATGCCCCTAGGAGCGAGTTCCCGCCTTCGAGCCAAGACTGAGCGTATAGCCACACGTGGGCCGATGAGCCCCGCCCGGCTAACTAACTTGTTTAACCTTATCCATGAGCCACGTAGTTTGAGCTTTCCATCTGCGTGTGAGTCGAAAAATGTTTTGGATAAAATTAGGTCGTGATCGGGACAAGTGATGGACGTACACGGATCTTGATCCGACTCACGGAACAGGTGCCGTCGGGAGGTGGCCAACTCCCTGTTGACGGGGTGGCCCTGTTTGGGTTGACTCATGGATATGGTTTGACAAGGTAAATGTTGGGAATCGACCACCCTATGCCGGCACTTCCTGGGCTAGTGCTAACCTAGTGGCACTAAGAGTCGGTTGGTACGTGTGGGTAAAGTTGTACACCCCTGCAGGGTTAAATCTTTTCGAAAAGTCGTGTCTGCGGTTAAAGACGACTTGGTGACGGATTGTGTGATCATAGATAACTTGAACGGAATGACTAAAACTTGTTGATAACGAATGAAGGATGCCTCCTCGGAGATGCCGAGAGGGGTTACCTTGTAGCATGAGGTACCGGAACAACTTGAGGTCGTGATCTTTGAAGCACGAGGTGCTGAAATGATATTGGTGGATTAAAAGATGATGATATCAGTAGCTGAGTAGATTTCTCATCTGTTTTCAAAATACTCCATGTGACGTGCTAATCCTTCCTCAACTTGGAAAACAAAGATGGCTTTACGCAAAATAACCTTCATAACTCTTTCTGAAAGAAGCAGATATATAATAGGTTAACTAAGTCTTGTTGAGTACCTCCCGTACTCATGGTTGCTTCAACTTGGTCCAGGTGGAGTTACTCACATCGGTGGTGGTTTCAACATGGACATCGACGAGTAGTTTGGGGTTCCCAGGTAGCATCCTGGAATCTATGGGCTGGGACGTCGCCTTATGTTGCGGCCTCTTAGGCCTTTTTGGTTCTTGTTGATTAGCAACATAACTTGACTTCCGTTGTCTGATGTAATGTTAGGTCGTGTGACCTCTGTTTGTAAGCTATACTCTAGTAACACTTGTTTAATACAACTTCCTTGTCTAGAGTACTGCCTTGATCGGTTGTTGGTTTCGAGCTCATTGTTATACAGTTTTGGCTATGCCTGCATAGTTGTCGCAGTCGAGGGGTTGTGGAGCCGATGATCCATTTCCGAGCACACCTGCCGATGTGATTCGACCTAGGGCTTGGTAACCCTAGTAACCCTCAATTGTTGTTGCACTTTCTGGACACATAGCATCTCTGTATAAGTTTGGTCCCGTTCCTTTATTTTCATACGATTCGTGGACGCTTTGATATGCATAGTTGGTTATGACTAGCATGGACGCAAGGAGCAGTAGTACCATGGTGATCCGGCCTGCGTGCCAATGAATCCGGTCTGCCTGCCGTTGTTTGTTGCGGCCAGGGCTGGTAACACTGAAGCCCTTGTGGGTCCATGACTAGGAGCGCATAACAGTATGTATACCTTTGGGTCCGGGGTCGTGACAGGTCATGGTGTCAGAGCAGGACTGCGTGTAGGAAAACCTTACTGCTTGGTCGATGTTGAGTCTAGCGTTTGTGAAAACTACTTCGAAACTTCAAATGAGTTATGAAAAACCTTCTTAGGATTCTTTTTACTCCTTATCTGATATCGCTCTAATTCTGGGTCACCTTACCTGTTTTGATTTGAAAAGGTTATAGTCATTCAAAACCTAGGTGCCTTCTTTGGCAATGACGTTCTTTTACCCAAGTTGACCTAGTGTTCAGTTTCTAGAGTCGTGTATGTTCCATGTTCCGTTATCTCTCGATTAATATGGGAGATTTCCTTCCCATCATAATCTCTCAAAAATTTTCAGGATTCCACATTCTCACGTTCTTAAGTCTCAAATTCAGAAACCTCGGGATTTACTTTCATCTTGAATGTATCCCTTATCTCTGCCCAAATTCTTCCGGAGTTATGCTTGTCTTTTGAAAGATACCTCGTGATTGATAATTGTAGTGTCCTTTGTGGCACTCATATAGTAGTTACTCCTTTCGTTGTGTTTTTAACCCTTGGACTTGAACTGAAGGTCCCGGAATGTGCTGAATTGCAGTGGGTTGGATTGTGTGGTTTCTTAACTATCCGATGCTCACGTTACGAGTACAGGATACTGACCTTTAACCCAAGTTTTGTTTCTTTGGATTCTAAAGAATCTGTTCTACCTCGGGATGGCTAGGTAATCTCAGCTCCAATAGCCATAGCTTTTCTCTAGGAATCAAAAGGATCACAACAAGAGTGTTCTTCATGATTCTCATATCTTTGTTTTGATTCAGCTATACCAATCTACCTAGCATGGGTTCTACAAAAGAGTATCACCCTGTGCATTCCCCATGATCTCTGGATTCCCGGGAGCATGTTCCTACTCTCTAGTTGCTCTCAAATCTCCATCTGTTGTTTTGGACACCAAGTTGCATATGTGTGTTGGATTCTTCCAATGCATTCGCTCTTGTGTTCCATCAAAACATTCCACCTTGGGGATGTCAGGAGAAACAAACTCGAGTACCTCGTTCATCTCTAGGACTAGGTCAAAGTTTTGTAATTTGCAGATTAACGAAGTTTCATTAGCTTCTGTTGTGTTCCACCTTTGAGTATCACACTCTTTTATATCAAGAGGTCGTGTTGAGTTTCATGGCCTTATTGATGAAGTGATGCTCCTACACGTCTTCACTCCTCCTCCCTCAAAGCTTGAATGTTTGAGGATGATGGGTCTGTGCATTGATGTGTATCAGGTATTCCTAGCAATTCTTATTGCTTCGAAAAATCTAAGAAACATTTGTAACCTTCTTAGCACTACCAATCAACCGGTCTCTATTTGAAGTTGACTGTGTTACCAAATCCGTTCATTCCGGTGCACATTCTTGGTCAGAGAGCTAGGTTCATGCCGAAGCTCTCAAGATCATATCGGTTGCTTTGAAAAGCAAGATTCCTTTCAAACTCCAAGACATATCGGTGGGTTGTGATATTTTGGATGTCATTCTAGAAGTATCACCAGGTTGTTACCTGACCGTGATGTCTAAACAAGGGGTAATTTTAACTACTCCTTTATCTAAGAAACTACGTTGGACACCCAGGACTAGTGAATGAGCTTAAACAATAACTTGTAGAGTTGAAAGACAAAAGCTCCGCCTAACTTGATCCTTTGTTAAGGGATGTCTAGTTTTCCTCATGTTGAAGCTAAATAGTATCTCCTTCATGGACATGCTATCATCCTACCTTGATTTTTATTTGGGCTATCGTCAAATCAAGCTCAGATTCAAGGACTATCCTTATGGTGTTTTCACTCATGGTGTTTTTCCCGAGTACACCTTCATGTCCTTTAGCCTAACCAATATTTTGCCTTGTTCATGTGTTATATGAATACTTCTTCTTGGAGTGTTTTGATAATTGTGTTGTCGAGCCCATCGATGACATTTCTAATCATCCAAGTTGCAAGAGGTTCATGTTGAACAATGGGAACTAATGTTGGAAACTTTTGAGAACCATCTTTGTGCCATCACGAAGTTTTGTTCTGGATGTTCGAAGCAACTTACTCCGGTTCATGTGCTTATGGTGAAAGTTGTCGCCGTGGATCCGAGTATAGTTTTCTTGTTCCTTCGGGAATAATCTCAAGTCGGTCATGTATGTGTGGTCTACTCTTGAGATGGTAGGTTGTTACATACATTTACTTGAAGAAGTTTGCATCCACTCCAACCATTGACTGATCGCTCTGAATGGAAGAAGTCCAAGATCTTCGTGATCTTTGTTATCATATTCCCAACAATGACTCTGATGTGTTTCGTTGCAAGTAAACCATGTAGGTGCACCCGTCTTCCACAAGTTGTCAACACATGAGTTCCGTAATCTCTCTCATCTTCTTGAGCGTGGCATCGTAGTCCATATCTTGAGAATCCAGCATATGTATCTCGTTGGTAACCGGTGCAATCTCTTCGCTTAAACATACCGAGTCTGGGTTATCAACCCACTAACCAGAGCTGAATCTCAAGCATCAACGATGGTTGGTGTTTCCGCAAGGGTATTGAATTAGGTCCATTTGAAAATACGACATGATTGATGTTGTGGTTGACACAATTAGCCGGAAGGCCTAATACCATCTCTCCTTGAATCATCAAAAACACCCACTCTTCGTGAGAATGACTGTGTGGTTCATTCTAACAAGTTTGCCCTATCTGTTCTTCCAATCTGAAGTTTCACATTCACTTGATGACCTATTGAAGGCTTATGTAAGCTGGACATTGGTATCAGGAACGTCAAGATGACCTTGGAACTTACTATGTCCAATGTCTCTCTACCAATCCTCCAAACCTTTGTTCTAGTGGAAGCTAGTGCATCAGGAGAACCATCTCGTGGTGTTTTGTAACGGCCATTGATCAGTTCTCTTTTTCAAGTTGTTTGTACCTGTAGTTCTAATCATCTCACACATTGTGTGAATTTGTCAGTCACTTCAGGTGTGGGATCTTAACTATGTGGTAGATGTATTGCTACGTCCAAACCACAATAGGAAAGAGATTCCTTATTTCCTTCCGGTGTTCCAATCCCCATCAGTTACTCATATTTATGGTGTGATCAAGAATTCCTCCTTCACTTTGGTGCTCCACCTTATTTTGGTTACCCAACCTCTCTCGCGAAGTAATATCCCGATCCTTGACAAGGAATTCAAGAAAACTGTTATGGAATGGTTGAAAGTTCCGTTACCTTCCGTGTCCACTCCGAAGAGTGAACATGATTCTGTATCAAATTTTTCTCTAACGCACGAATTACAGTGGTTTCTCGTGTTTTCCCTCGTCTATGGATATTACGTTGTGGTACCCAAGACAATCCTTTCCATCTTGGTATTCTATTTTGAAGAAACCTCGATGTCATAAGTTGTTCAACCTTTCTTTTCCAAAAGGATTTAAGGTCCTGTGCAAAGCTCATATTCCAACTCCTTTCAAGAACCATCGTCCGTAAACTTTAAACCTTCTCCTATTCCCCCCGTTACCTTGATGTGTTTCATGCACGTTAACTCAAAAGTTGTTTATGAACATTCCTGTCATGAGTTATCCATGAGATACTCGATCTTCGTGAAGGTCAGATCCTAAGAGTTTTCCCTCCCGCCTAAGGTGTAGCCAATCAACGCTTCATGATGCTACGGATCAACCTCTTCAGAAGAGAATCATAAGGTTCGAGAAGATCATTCAAATCAGGTGTTCCTTCTTTCTTCTCCTTCGGGAATCTCACGACGAGATTCTTGTAAGGGGGGTAGATTTGTAACATCCCTGTTTTGCTACAATAGGGTGGTGGTGTGTTGTTGGCATCTCATACATGCATGAAAACATTGGTTAAAATTTTGCATTTGAAAATAACTAACAAAATGACCAAAAAAACACTTAAAGTGGTCACCTGCAAATTGAAATAAAAACATTTTCAAATTGTGAAAACCTTTACATGGTGAGATTACAAATTTCAGAAGGTTTCCAAAAATTATTTTTGCCAAAATTTATCTTTGCAAAAAGGCCCTCAAAACTTTGTTTTAGTTCTGTTTTTAAAAGAGAGAAGGACCTCTATGAAGTTTCATCCTTTTCCAGGGGGTTTTCGCCAAACATCCTTTTGTCTTCTACCTTAGGCACGCAGACACGTGCGTGCCCTCGCCACCGGCCTCGCACGGCCACCTCCTGCTTGCCAGTCGAGTGCGAGGAGAAGTCCCAGGCGTTGCCCTGCTCCTCTCCCTCGTCTCCTCTCTCCCTCTCGCATGCTTGGGATCCCTCCCTCTCCTCTGTGTTCCTCTCCGGAGCCAAACCCTAGCTTCGCGCAGTCGCCGATGTTGCGGTCAACTCCGGCCGCCCCCGAGGAAGCTGAGACCACCAAGATGACCACCTCAACTTCCTCTTCCACCTCGTGCAAGGAATTGAGCAGGAAAGCTCGGAAACCGCCGTCCCGACACCATCTTCTCCAAGTCCGGCCGCCGTCCGCCAAGATCGATGCCGTCTCCTCCGGCCTCCCCTGCCTTCCCTGACCACACCATTCGCTTCACGGCAGTGTGGTGAGCCTCCCCATGCCCTCCAATTGTCCCCTCCCGCTCTGTTTTGGCCGTTCGTCGATGGCTGTCGAACGCCGCCGCGGTTCTTCACACCGGCAAGGAATCCGGCGACCATTTGGTCACCGCTACCACCCCTAGACTCCCCACGAGATCCTCTAGCCTATGGTATAGTTTAATTTCCAAAACACGCGCGAATTGGATCGATTTTGTGTTCATCAGTGAAGATCAAGAGTAGGTGACGTCACCCTTGCGTCACGCTGACATCAGCGCGGATTTTCTCTGTTTTTGAAAAATGAATGTTACACTGACAGTGGCCCCATCCCTTTAAATAATTACAGAAAATGGTTTAATTTTCTAAATTCAATAACTTTTAATTGGCATTTCAGAAAAATAAAAGAAAAATATGGGATTGGTCAGAAAAATAAACTATATCCAAATATGTAATTTTCATACATGTTTGACAAACTTTATTTTTGGACATTATTTTAATATTGTTTAATTCATTTAAAATAGAGAAAGTAACTTTTTATTCAATAAAATAAGAAAATTACAAGTTATATACCAAAATGCTCAAAATGACAAATTAAATATTTTTATGATGTTTTTAAACCCATTGGAGCTTTTAAAATTCGTCTCACTTTCAGAATTGTCCGAGATGCCCCTCCTGGGTCCATTTCAGGCCAATTTCTGTTAAACTGCATAACACACATCCGAACCCTAGCAACCCATTGAACCTGTCTGGGGCTTTATCTTAGTGCATTAACTTGCTTATGCATACATATTGCGCATTGCATCGATGCCATGTTTGATTTTTGTTCTCTTTTTGGTATTGTTCCCCCTCGGTAGAACGTGACTCCAAAGAGAAGGCCATCAATTCCAGTGGCGAATACTTGATCTTAACCGAGAAGGCAAGCACTTATTCCTGAAGCCTTTATCTGGTTTTCTTGAAGAAAGGCATGCATGACCTCTTATCTGCTCATATATGGTTTTAAAGTGTTTTGAATCTCGTACTTTGCATTCGGTTCCAAACTATTTGATGTCAGTAGATAGACTTCTCCTATATACTGCATAGCCTACATAACCTGATCCACTGCACCTAGCAGTTATAGGTTTGTTTGTGCGCGCTTCACTAAACCCTGCGAGTCTTGCTTAGCCATGCCTAGTTGTGATCTGATCCATCCGGTTGATGAATCGGGTCAATCCGTGAATCTACTATGTCAGGTGGTTATGATTTGAATTATCTTTGATAACTTGACTAATCACGGCATGGATGCGAGGCCACAATGGGTTGTGGTGTTTTGTCCTGTTCATGCCCCTAGGAGCGACTTCCCGCCTTCGAGCCAAGACTGAGCGTACAACCACACGTGGGCCGATGAACCCCGCCTGACTAACTAACTTGTTTAACCTTATCCATGAGCCACATAGTTTGAGCTTTCCATCTGCGTGTGAATCGGAAAATGTTTTGGACAAAATTAGGTCGTGACCGGGACAAGTGATGGACGTACATGGATCTTGATCCCGACTCACGGAACATGTGTCGTCAGGAGGTGGCCAACTCCCCGTTGACGGGGTGGCCCTGTTTGGGTTGACTCATGGATATGGTTCGACGAGGTAAAGGCTGGGAATCGACCACCCTCTGCCGACACTTCCCGGGCTAGTGCTAACCTAGTGGCACTAAGAGTCGGTTGGTACGTGTGGGTAAAGTTGTACACCCCTGCAGGGTTAAATCTTTTCGAAAAGCCGTGTCTGCGGTTAAAGACGACTTGGTGACGGATTGTATGATCATAGATAACTTGAACGGAATGACTAAAACTTGTTTATAACGAATGAAGGATGCCTCCTCGGAGATACCGAGATGGGTTACCTTGTAGCATGAGGTACCAGAACAACTTGAGGTGGTGATCTTTGAAGCACGAGGTGCTGAAATGATATTGGTGGATTAAAAGATGATGATATCAGTAGTTGAGTAGTTTTATCATCTGTTTTCAAAATACTCCATGAGACGTGCTAATCCTTCCTCAACTTGGAGAAAAAAGATGGCTTTATGCAAAATAACCTTCATAACTCTTTCTGAAAGAAGGAGATATATAATAGGTTAACTAAGTCTTGTTGAGTACCTCCCGTACTCATGGTTGCTTCAACTTGGTTCAGGTGGAGTTACTCACATCGGTGGTGGTTTCAACGTGGACATCGACGAGTAGTTCGGGGTTCCCAGGTAGCAGTCTGGAATCTATGGGCTGGGACGTTGCCTTATGTTGCGGCCTCTTATGCCTTTTTGGTTCTTGTTGATTAGCAACATAACTTGCCTTCCATTGTCTGATGTAATGTTGGGTCGTGTGACCTCTGTTTATAAGCTATACTCTAGTAACACATGTTTAATACAACTTCCTTGTCTAGAGTACTGCTTTGATCAGTTGTTGGTTTCGAGATCATTGTTATACAGTTTTGGCTGTGCCTGCATAGTTGTCGCAGTCGAGGGGTTGTGGAGCCGATGATCCATTTTCGAGCATGCCTGCCGATGTGATTCGGCCTGGGGCTTGGTAACCCCAGTAACCCTCGATTGTTGTTGCACTTTCTGGACACATATCATCTCTGTATAGATTTGGTCCCGTTCCTTCAGTTTCATACGATTCATGGACGCTTTGATATGCATAGTTGGTTATTACTAGCATGGACACAAGGATTAGTAGTACCGTGGTGATCCGGCCTGCGTGCCGATGAATCCGGTCTGCCTGCCGTTGTTTGTTGCCGTCGGGGCTGGTAACCCTGAAGCCCTTGTGGGTCCATGACTAGGAGCGCATAACAGTATGTATACCTTTGGGTCCGGGGTCGTGACACAGCTCCTGTTGGCGGCTCGTCCAAGTGCTACAGATGCAACACCTCTATCGGTATCCACACGTGCGGCGTGGAAGCACCGCTCGCCGGACTGCTAGGTCCGCGCGGGCGGCAGGGGAGTGGAGAGACGGTAGCTACGGTGGAATATGGTGCGGAATTAGCAACCCTAAAACACACAACCTCCTCTCCTTTATATAGACGTCCCCATAATGGGATGTCACTAAAACAACCCACTCTGGATTCCATTTCCAGCCTATTTTGGATCCAATCCGAAATTATGCTTCTTCTGCCTTAAGTGTGCGACCCTATAGGTTCACGCACGTTTAGACATGACACGAGTACACCTACTCGGCCAATAGTTGGTAGCGGCTTCTAGCAAAACGTGCCAACTCCCAAACGTGTATAAGATCACATCGGACAAACCATCACATGTTTATGCTATTCCTTTTGCCTCACGATATTTGATCATGTTCTTATCTGATCACTCTTTATCGATCTTGTGAATCGGAATCCCTTTCCAGGTTAACTATTAACCTCATTCAGCATGGCCATGCATTTATGGATCCGATCACTCGAGGGGCCCAGAGAAATATCTCTCTCTAGTGAAGAGAGGGGCAAATCCCATCTTGACTGACCATGCCTTGCAGCATGCTTCATGACAAACCCGTAAGCTACCTTTATAACTACCCTATCATGGTGTAGCGTTTGATAGCCCCAAAGTAGACCGATTCACATCTCAAGAACATGCGACAATCTCAGGTCTAAGGACAAAGCAAGCACAACGTGTAGAGAGAGAACTATTAGCATTGTTGTAATGTCTCAAGCTGGGTCAGTCCAACACCATGTTCGTAACATGAGTTCACATTATTAGTTTGACATCACCATGTCTATGACTTGCGAAACATAGCCATCAACCAATACATGTGCTAGTCTAATGTTCAGGTGTGCCCTCACATGAACTCCGACTAGGGACATATTTAGAATAACCATGTAAGTAAAGAGTTTTACAAACAAGTCACATACTTGCCAATCAATACAAAGACATTATTCAAGACACATTATTACAAATCATGGATACATAGATATATCATCGTCTCTATGATTGCCTCTCGGGCATATCTCCAACAGTCTCCCACTTGCACTAGAGTCAATCTAGAAGATATCTAATACCCATAGCTCTTGTGTGCGCCTCATGCTTAGGCTTCGGGAGAAGTTTTGTCAAAGGATCAGTAACATTCAGATCCGTATGTATTTTGCACAAGCTTACTTCTCCTTGTTCGATGAACTGTTGAATGAGATGGTAACGCCACATAAAGTGTTTGGTTTTCTCGTGACTCCTTGGCTCCTTTGCTATCGCAATGGTCCCACTATTGTCACAGTAGAGATCCAATGGATTTGACGCACTAGAGACAACACCTAGATCAGAAATGAACTGCTTCATCCAAACACTTTCCATGCCGGCTTCAGCTGCCGCAATGTACTCGGCCTCCATTGTAGAATGAGCAATCGTGTCCTGCTTGGAACTCTTCCAGCTAACCGCTCCACCGTTCAACGTGAACACATGGCCCGATTGCGATTTGGAACCATCCATATTGGTTTGGAAACTAGCATCGGTGTAACCATTTACAACGAGCTCCTCCTCACCTCCGTAAACTAGGAACATATCCTTAGTTCTTCTCAAGTACTTAAGGATATTCTTTACCGCTGTCCAGTGACTCTCATCGGGATCAGCTTGGTACCTGCTCGTAGCACTTAGAGCATATGAGACATCTGGGCGAGTACATATCATTGCATACATGATAGACCCAATGGCCGAAGCATATGGAATCCTACCCATGCGCTCTCGCTCATCAGTTGTCGAAGGACACTGAGTCTTGCTAAGATTTATGTCGTGTGACATGGGCAAGAACCCTTTCTTTGCCTCTTCCATGCTGAATCGTTTCAGCACTTTGTCAATGTAAGCACTCTGGCTTAATCCTATTAGCCTCTTTGATTTATCTCCATAGATCTTAATACCCAGAATGTATGCCGCTTCCCCTAAGTCCTTCATGGAAAAACTATTTTTCAATGAGGTCTTAACGTACTCGAGCAAAGGAATATCATTTCCAATCAGTAATATGTCATCCACATATAAGATTAGAAATACGAGTGAGCTCTCACTTTCTTTCTTGTAAACACAAGACTCTGATTCGTTTTTGATAAAGCCAAAACCTTTGACTACCTCATCAAACCGAATGTTCCAACTCCGAGATGCTTGCTTCAACCCATAAATGGATTTCTGAAGCTTGCATACCTTTCCAGCATTTTTAGGATCGACAAAACCCTCGGGATGCATCATATACACGTCCTCGGTTAGGTTTCCATTTAGTAAATCCGTCTTGACGTCCATTTGCCATATCTCATAGTCGAAATAAGCAGCAATAGCTAGAATTATCCGAATAGATTTAAGCATCACTACGGGAGAGAAGGTCTCGTCGTAGTCAACTCCTTGAACTTGCCAAAAACCTTTTGCGACAAGTCGAGCTTTATGGACATGAACATTTCCTTCCATATCAATCTTTCTCTTATAGATCCATTTGCACTCTATGGTCTTATGACCATCAGGCAGATCAACCAAGTTCCCAACTTGATTGTCACGCATGGAATCTATTTCGGATCTCTTGGCACTTTGCCATTTCTCAAAGTCTGGGTCCATCATTGCTTCCGCATAGCTCGTAAGCTCATCATTGTCTAACAATAATATTTCCCGTGTATCATTATCTAACAATAATATCTCTCGCGAGTTATGGAGCCTTTCCGACCTTCGTGGTGGTGGTTCTTCTCTTGCCACAGGTTCTTCAACTCGTTCTGCCATTACAACATCACTCATTGAGTCCTCCCCGGTAGGCTCATCTTGAACTTCATCAAGCTGCATCGTTCTTCCACTTGTCTCCTTTGTGAGAAACTCTTTCTCTAAGAAAACACCATTCCGAGCAAAAAACACTTTGGCCTCTTCTCGGTTGTAGAAGTAAAACCCAAATGTTTCCTTTGGATATCCCACGAAAATGCATTTATCCGACTTGGGTGTGAGATTATCCGACTGAAGTCGCTTGAAAAACACTTCACAACCCTAAATCTTTAGAAAAGACAAGTTGGGACTCTTCCCATTCAACATCTCATATGGCGTCTTAACTACGGATTTAGACGGCACCCTATTTAGTGTGAGTGTGCTGTTGTTTCTAGAGGAAAACCCCAAAATGACAATAGAAGATCTGACTGGCTCATCATTGACCGAACCATGTCCAACAAGGTTCGCCGTTCGGAGACCCCGTTTCTTTGACGCGTTCCACGTGGCGTAAGTTGAGGAACAATTTCACAACTCTTAAGATGATCGCTGAATTTGTGACTCAAATATTCTCCTCCACGATCGGATCGTAGAGCCTTAATTTTCTTGCCACGTTGATTCTCTACTTCATTCTGGAACTCTTTAAACTTTTCAAAAGTTTCAGACTTATGCTTCATTAGGTAGACATACCGTATCTACTAAAATCACCAGTGAAAGTTATGAAGTAGTGAAAACCACCTCTTGCTGTCGTGCTCATTGGTCCACATACATTAGTATGTACGAGTTCCAATAAATCCTTCTCCCTCTCAGGAGAACCGTTGAAAGGCGACTTGGTCATCTTTCCAAGTAAACAAGCTTCGCATGTCTCGTATGATTCAAAATCAAACGAAGTTAGAAGACCATCATTATGGAGTTTCTTCATACGCTTTTCACTTATATGACCCAACCGACAATGCCAAAAATAGGTGGGATTCAAATCATTAGGCCGTAGACTTTTAGCACTTATGTTATAAACATGCGCATCATTATGAGCATCAGCAGGATTTATAATAAAAAGCCCATTCACAATGGAAGCAAAAGCCACAAACATATCATTCTTAGAGATTAAATAACCATTGTCTTTACTCGCAAATGAATAACCATCTCTCATCAAACATGAAGGAGAAATAATGTTTCGGTTAAAACTAGGAACGTGATAACAATTATTCAATTCCATAATAAATCCTGAAGGGAGGTGTAGTTGGTAGACGCGAACGGACAACGAAGCAGCCCTTGCATTATTTCCGACGCGAAGATCAACTTCTCCTTGTCTCACGCTTCTACTCCTTACTAGCCCCCGCATCGATTTGCATATGTGAGCAACCGATCCGGTATCAAATACCCAAGAGTCAATAATAGAGTCAGCGAGAAAAATGTCTATAACATTAATTACAAGCGTACCTGAGCTAGAAGTCTTACTTCCTCTCTTCTTCACTGAAGCAAGGTACTTGCTGCAATTTCTCTTCTAGTGTCCAGTATCATGACAGTAGAAGCACTTTGTGTCAGTTTTAGGTCCGTCCTTAGGCTTAGACTTTGGCTTGGATATCAAATCTTTAGCCTTTCCTTTCCCCTTAGACTTACCCTACTTCTTGAAGCTAGGCTTGTTCTGCACAGCCAACACTTGGCCATGCCCTGCACTCTTCTTAATGTCATTTTCTGCCGTCTTGAGCATCCCACAAAGTTCATTAAGGTCCTTCTCCGCCCCATACATATGGTAGTTTGAAATGAAGTTCCCATAGCTAGATGGAAGCGAAGCCAAAATGAAATTTGTGGCCAACTTAGGGTCCAATGGAAAACCAAGCTTGTTTCCAAAGTCTGCACATAACCAAGCATCTTGATCACGTGCGGCCCTACTGCTCCGCTCTCAGCTAGCTTGCATTCACCAAAAGCCTTAGCGACATTGAACCTTTCAGTCTTGGCTTGAGTCTGGAACATATCCTTCAGCGCAATGATCATATCATACGCTTCCTGACCATCAAATTGCTTTTAAAGGTCGGGTTCCATGCATGCAAGCATAAGGCAGCTAACCTCAAGAGACTCATCACATGCTCTCTTAAAGGCAGTTCTAACGGCAGCAGTGTCAGTATCAAGAGGCGCATCTGGGATTGGGGTATCCAGAACACTTTCCTTTCTCTCAGCCCTGAGAACAATTCTCAGGTTTCGGATCCAATCCGAATAGTTTGCTCCATCTAAATTTTCCTTTTCAAGAATGGATCGTAACAAAAAAGGGGTGGGTTGGTTGTTACGTGCCATTGATCTACAACAGAAAAACATGCAAAATACTAAGACAAAATGCATGATAGAGTAAAAGACATTAAACAATTTAACGTGGTCTACTCCCACTAAAACCAACATCCCTCTATCGGTACTTAGTGATTCAAGATCCACAACGAACAAGTCGACTAGTGACGTTTGCATCACTGCTAGAAGACAAGGTAGATCGGTAAGCAACACTTGCTAATCATATCACATATGACTCTTGTTGTTGGGTGACATCTCCATGTCAAAAACACCAACCTTTATTCCCCAAGGCGCTTAACCGTTAAGATTACCGTGATGAGTTAACCAACCCTTTATGCGCATAAGCATCAGCAGATGGCATACTGCTACAACAGTCGTACCACCTAACCGATACATACCCACCTAGTTAACGAAAACTGATGGCGCCATGTTGCAACAGACCCACCATCAATCGTAGAAGACATGAGATGGTGCAAGTTTTAGTTGGGGGGACATAGGAACTTAAAATTCGCGGGGGATCATTCTACTTCTATGAATCTAACAACCATAGGAGTAAAACAGCAGGAATAACAATCACATAGTTGTGACACAGTATGGCCCGTTTCACATGGTGATATCCATCTCCATGGAACCTGTTCACCATGATGATCTCCATCTCCATGCTCCATATGCGCCATCCCACCGGGTGACGAGTCCTCCAAGAAACTTCTACAAGCTATTACTACTAACAGCAAGAAAAGAAGATTACATGGATAGAGGGAAATATCACAAGTCGGCACGCATGCCGTTAATACAATAAGTGACAACACAATATGGCTCCAGCCATGTTGACATACTCACGACACGCAGGTCATGAAAATATTACACACATGCATCACATACACATAGGGCCATACCGGTCACAAAATCTGCAAAAACGAGTTAGACGTTCTAACGCCGAAACTTGCAGGGCCTAAAGTCTATTTTAGAAGGCGAATGAGCCAAAACGCTCCGACTGGACCCCTTGTGTGAGCCAATAGGGTGAAATTTCGATACGCAACTTTATCCAGTTGAAATTTTTTGATCCGGGGTCGTATGCAAAAGTTACAGCCGTTTTGAATGGGACTGTCCATTTCTGCGAATTCCCCGAAACCGGCGGCAGATCCAATCTGTCACCCCGCGCATCTCATGCACATCGTATATGATCCAGACTCCAATTCGACCAATCATATTGATCTTCGCACCTTAATTACCAGTAGTTCCCTTGAGGCCCCGCTGAAAACGGGCTGGTAGGACAAAAGATGTTGTGCAAGTTCTCATTGCGAGCACGTACGACTATTTACGGAACACATGCTTATCGTTACTTAGTGCTTGGATGATTTATCATATTTATCTGCAATGCCCATGACATGATAATTATTTGAACTTTCTTATCCATGCAACGCCCATTCATACATCCCTATGCCTATAGTATTTAAATCCGCTGTTTACTTCAAACGCTACTGTTGCTGCTGTTTTCATTCCACTACTGCTATTATTTCACTGCTGCTGCTACTATAAAACTGTTACTACCGATAAACCACTGCGAACAAAAGTACTTTCAGGTGCAGGTGACTTGACAACTCACCTGAGGCTCACAAATATTCTTTGGCTCCCCTTGTGTCGAATCAATAAATTTGTGTTTTACTTCCCTCGAAGACTGTTGCGATCCCCTATACTTGTGGGTCATCAAGACTATTTTCTGGCGCCATTGTCGGGGAGCATAGCTTTATTTGCGAGCTCACCGGAGAGTATTATAATCTACTTCCATCATTCATCATGGGTAAGACTCGTGATGGAAAGTTTCCTATATTACCATCCACTACAAGACGAGGTACAACTCTAAAAACCTATGTTGCTCTTGATTCACCGTCTGTTATGAGTAAGCTTCTTACACCACCACATGCTACACATGCTACTTCTTCTGAATCTGAAAATACTTCTGATACTTTTGATGATGCTTCTACTGTGCTTGATGATAGTGGTTCTCTCGGTCCTTTCTTAGATGCTACTATTGCTAAAGCTAAAAATATTGCAAACACTGAAACTCCTGATAAAAATCATATTACTCCTGCTGTTTCACCTGAGCTTATAGAGAATCCTAGTGATGATTTAGATGATGCCTATGTTGATCTTAATGATGATCTTATTGATGAATATATACTATGAAGGATGAGGATGCTGTTATGAGACTTATTGAAAGTCGTGCTATTAAATATAAATTATCTTCTGATGCTAAGTTTGCCACTTCTCCCATTAATATTAGGGACAAGGATTATGATTTCTCTCTTGATTTATCTTATATTTCTATTGTTGATAAAGAACCTTTTGTGGTACTGAAAATGAAAGTGCTATGAAACATATGAATGAGCTCTCCTCTTTGAGTAGTTTATTCTCTGATGATATTAAGAAACGTAGCTACTTTGTTGCTAAAATATTCCCTTTCTCATTGAAAGATGAAGCTAAAACTTGGTTTAACAATTTGTCTCTTGATCTATTAATAGTCCTATTGGTTTGGTTAATGCTTTATTTCAGAAATATTTTCCTGCTAGTGCTCAACATGCTGCTTTACAAAATATATTTAATTTCAAGCAATTGGAAGAAGAGAAATTGCATGTATCTTGGGCAAGGTTTTGTTCTTTAGTTAGAGATACACATGGGCATAAGCTAGAAGATAATAAACTTCTTGATATATTCTATAATGTACTAACTGTTGAATCTAGTACATACCTGGATAGTTGTGCTGGTTGTGTTTTGAGGCAAAGAACTCTAGAAGAAGCTGAGGAATTACTGTCCAAAATAAGCCAAAATCATGATGATTGGACTATGGTTGAGCCTGAGCCTACTCTAGTACCTACACCAACACCAACACCCAAGAAGAGGGGAATGATTGAATTAAATGATGAAGTGATGAGAGAAGCCAAGAAATCTCTTAAAGAGAGGGGTATTAAATCTGAAGATGTGAAGAATCTTCCACCTATAGAGGAATTATGTAAGACAATCCCTCACTCACCCACTATTGAGGTACACTCTCTCCAATATTTTGATAGTAGAGATATTCCCTATAACAAACCTCCTGATCAATGTTTCGATGAATTTGATAATTATGTTATCAAGCAAGATAATTTTAATAAGAGAGTGCAGAACCACCTTATGGAAAACTCTAGAGCTATTGATAATTTGCATGGTATTATAGAAAGAACCTCTAATGATGTGAAATTTTTTGTTAAACATTTTCAAATGGTTCAAACTCAAATAGATCAACTTGCTAAAGTGCAAAAAGATTTGCTAGTCAATGCTTCTAAAGAAAAAACATGCTTATGAAACATGAACTAGAAGTGGTATTGCTACACAAGATCCTTTATATCCTGAGGGACATCCTAAAATAATTGAACAAGATTCTCAGCAAACTAATGATAATGTTATTCATACTAAGAAGAAAAAGAAGAGAAACATAAAACTGCTGTAGAATCCTTTGAACCTGCTAAGAATCCTAATAGTATATCTATCTCTGATGCTGAAACTGAAAGTGGTAATGAAAAGAATGATGCTTCTGATAAAGAAGAACCTGTAGCTGAACCTGAAAAGCAAACTAAAACTGCAAAGTACACTAAGGAAGATTTCATTGCTAATAAACATGGTAATGAGACAGAACCTTGGGTACAAAAACCAATGCCTTTCCCTGGTAAGAAACACAAATCTAAGGAATAAGAACACTATAACAAGTTTTGTGAATGGATGAAACCTTTGTTCTTGCAAATTCCTTTACCTGATGCTATTAAATTGCCTCCTTATGCAAAATATATGAAAGATATTGTCTCTAATAAAAGGAAGATTCCTAATTAGGAAATCTCCACTATGCTTGCTAATTACTCTTTTAATGGCAAGGTTCCTGAGAAGCTTGGAGACCCTGGTATACCTACTATTCCCTGTTCTATTAAAAATAATTATGTTAGAACTGCTTTGTGTGATTTGGGAGCTGGAGTTAGTGGCATGCCTTTTACTCTCTATAAAAGACTCCTCCTAGAAAAATTGATACCAACTCATATATCTTTGCAAATGGCTCATAAGTCTACTGCCATTCATGTGGGTATATGTGAGGATGTTCCTGTTCAAGTTGCTAATAATTGTCTGATATTAACTGACTTTGTTGTTTTGGAAATGCTTGAAGATGATAATATGTCTATTATTCTTGGAAGACCTTTTCTTAATACTGCAGGGGCTGTTATTGATTGCAATCAAGGAAAAGTTACTTTTAATGTTAATGATAACGAGCACACTGTTTATTTTCCCAAGAAGATTGGTAGAAAATATGGTCTAAATTCCATTGAAAGTATTGGGACCATCAAGATTAGATAATTTTATTGTCCTATTCCAAAGCCACCCAAAGAATATGAAATTATTATGATTGGGACTATGCCTATCAGGGTTGAGGTAACATGAGTATTTAGTGAGAAACAAATTTTGTTTCATATAAAATTATTTTGGTAGAAAGACTTTATCACCCTTGTTAACAAAATGATTTTAAATGAAGTGGGCAATGTTTTCACTATGTTTTCACCTTCCCCACTATGTTTTCACCATGTTTACTTCTGTTATCACATTAAAACTTGAGTGCAATCATGTTTTCACCACCCATACTTTTGTTTTCACCACTACCACACTTGTTTTCTTTGGTTATTCTTTCATTAGAGTGTCATAGAACCTCTGTAGTTCTGGTTTTGGTTTTATTTCTCATGTTTTCACTTTCGTTTTCCCGGTTTTTATTAATTATTAAAATTCTGGAAATGCCTCGAAAATAAAGTTTCTCGAAAAATTCTAGGAAAATTATAATAAATTTTTACGTCAAAAATGAGGCAGAAAGCCACCTGGGACCCACCAGGCAGGCACACCCCTGGGTGGCGCGGCCAGCCCCTGGTGGCGCCAGCACATGGTGTGGGGCCCCCTGGCCCTCCACTTACTCTCTGCAACTAACCCAATGGTCCACTATAAGATTTATAATAAAGCTGTGAACCTGCCTTTTAGTGTTTTCTGTGCAGCTATTAAGGTACCTGAGTGGGGGTCTTGTGAGAAAATAAGTGGGCAGCCCAAACCACTACTGGACTTATATGGAGAGATTTGCCAAGGCAGAAGCTTCAAAGGGGAGAGTGGTAAAATTCGTGAAATTTAACTCCCTAGCATTCGATACTTTGCCTACTTTATTTCTAAGTGTGTATTAGCTAGGAAAACTGCCAGCAAGTTATATGTTTATGAGTTGGCATTTATTGCTGCTGCTTTGAGACACGATAGGTCTTATAACTTTGGCGCTTTGATTGCTTACCGTCTCTCACATAATCGTGAGAAGGGCAGAGTTTGTAGAGGTCTTATTGCCTCGTGCTTGCTAGCTTTGCATGGTTTGGAGCCACACCCTCTAGACTTTCATTTTCCTATAGAGAGGCTTAATCTTGTTTCCATGGTTCGACATAAGTTTATTTATAGCCATGCTCACTTACATAATTTATCTTTTGAATTAACTTTCTCCAAACGATCCAGGTGGAGAGTTGTTAAAACTGTTAGAGAAGTACTTTTTCCTGCACCTCTTTTGTTTGATCTTAATAACAGGCAAAGATGGGAGATTTATGAGAGTGAGCTGGACACATACCTTGAGCATCACCCCCAGTGAGGGGAGGATGCCGACGAGGGGTACGATGGTGATTTCGTCCAGCCCTACGACGCCACGGGGATCCCATACCAGCACCTCGGATATGACTATGCGCCAGCTGCATCATCCTCTTCTTATGCGCCCGAGTACGACCACGCGAGGGATGACCCACTGCAGTGGGGATATTTCCCGCGCTTTGATTGATCTCCACTTAGGCCAAAAGCCTAAGCTTGGGGGGAGGTATACCTACATCACACTCATTTATGTATCATGTTCGGTCGGTTCTTTGTATATCCATGTTTATCATTTCTGTCATTTGTTTTTGTTTCTCTTTGTTTCTTTCGCTTGTTTTTGTTTCTTTCGCTTCTTTTGTTTTTATTGTTTTGCTCTTGTTTTCCAAAACACAAAAATACTAAAAATATTTCTGTTGTTTCTCTCTATTTGTTTCTTTAGTTGGTTTGCTTTATCTTTTAGTTGCAGTGTAATTTTCAAAAACCCAAAAAAAAATTTTTTTCGAAAACCCAAAAAGATTTTGCTTTGTTTGCTTGCTCTCTTTCTGTTCTTGTTCTAATTTAAAAACGCAAAAAAATATTTGTTGTTCTTCTTTGGTTTTGTAAAGTTTGTTGCAGAGTTCAACAGTTGTCCGTGACTCTATTGGAGCTTCGTTTTCATTATATATTATTCGAGCCAGAAGTGAAGAGCAATAATGACGATATACGACAATTCAAGTTGTGGTGAGAGGCTGGTATGAACTCTATTTGTTTTCATTTTTGTACATATATCCATCTATGTGAGCATGCTTAGTTTGTTCGTATAAGATGTATGTGACTTAATGGCTGCTTAATATTTCATGCTCTCTCATGTTTTGTTCCAATTTATTAATAGTAAATGACATGTCATATAAATATTTGTTCGCATTGTTCTATTCATAGAAGGGTATGATATTGTGGTAGCCTCCTTTGACTGTTTCATTTGAATCGACTTGGCACACGCTCACGCATGCTAAGACTGAAAACAAAAAGTCAATCAATCTCGATGATTTATTTTGCCTCAGAGTTCTAGTATCAATTTTATGACTCAGTTAATTTTACTTTGTCGCAAACATGATTATGATAGTTGTTGCTCTCTTGATTGTCGCTCACTGTCTATTTTCTAGCCTTCACTTGTACTGGGTATGATCTCTACTTGTGCTTCCAACTCCCAAAAACCAAAGTTTGCCAAATGTGTCCACCATACCTACCTATATGTGGTATTTAACCGCCACTCCAAGTAAATTGCTCATGTGCTACCTTTAAAACCTGCTAAAAATTATTCCTGTTTTGTGCCCCTGTTTTAGCTCATGAGGACGTAAATAGAGAATATTTATCTCACTTATTGATTGGATTTCACACCCTAGACTAGTGGCTTCATTCGCTTATCCAAATGATAGAAGAGCTGGCAGCGGGGTGCCTAGCCCCAAATTAATACACACACATTTTCTTCACTCTTTTTGCCCCTGATTTATCAGTCAAAGCATAATTGTGTAAACAAAAGAGAAAGATGGATAACCTTCTACCCAGATGTGTCCTTCACATGGGAGCCGCTCTTGTGAATCCAGTTGGCTTGTGACGTACTTTATTGTCTGTTTACCATTTGTTGACATAAGCATACACCTCTCTCAAAATGTTTTCAATACCTCTGTTTAATAAAATAAAAACTCTAGCAAATGAGTGATCCATGCTTCCCTCTGCGAAGGGGCTTTCTTTTACTTTTATGTTGAGTCTCCGCCATAAGCATACACCTCTCTCAAAATGTTTTCAATACCTCTGTTTAATAAAATAAAAAGCTCTAGCACATGAGTGATCCATGCTTCCCTCTGCGAAGGGCCTTTCTTTTACTTTTATGTTGAGTCTCCGCCATATTCTTTGAGCACTTTCGTGAGAGCACAATGGTCATTCTTAGTGTGATGTGTTTGACCCAAAGTACGGTTGATTGTGGTATAACTTTGATACTTGTATCTTTGATATCTTTACTTCTAGTCTTCCCTTGAACTTCAGAGGTGCCCTGGCATTTATGTTTTGCCCCACACTTAAAGGCAAGCGAGATACCACTTTATTAGATCCTTTTTATGAATACTTCAATCTTGCAAATAGTTATGCTTCATGTTGTTTATTATTAATATGTTGTTATCTTCTCATGGTTTGCATAGCTATTGAGTGACAGTATCTTGCATGTATCTTATCATGAGCATAATTAAGTATGTGATCATATAGTGAGTATATTTACATCATATGAAACAAATATGTTCGTAAAAGTCTTTTATCGCACTCAGTTGTCACTGAATTTCTTGAGGACAACCAATAAGCTAAGCTTGGGGGGAGTTGATACGTCGAAACCGTATCTCCTTTTCCGAACACTTTTCTTATTGTTTTCCTCTAAACTTGTGTGTTTTGAATACAACTAACATGGACTAACGTTGTTTTCAGCAGAATTACTTTGGTGTCTTGTTTTATGCAGAAAAATCAACTTTCGGGAAATTGCCCTGAAAAGACCCCATTGGTGTTTTCACCCCGGAAGACCCCGGGAGCCAGAAGGGGGCCAGGAGAGGAGCCACAGGGTGGCCACACCCCCCTTGCGCGGGTCCTCCATAGGCCACGCCAGCATAGGGTGTAGGCCCCCAGAGCCCCCCTCGGACTCCCCTTTCGACTACAAGTAGCCTCCAACCCTAAAACCCGAGGGGTTTGTCATATTCCACAAAAACACAACAGAGTGTCGCCGCCATCCCGATCCTTGATTCGGGGATCAGAAGTTCCTGTTCTGGCGCCCTGCCGGGACGGGAAGTGGAGGAGATCATCGCATCGTCATCACCAACGCCTCTCCATCGACCATCCATGTTTCCCCCATCCATGTGTGAGTAATTCCCCGCTGTAGAATGAAGGGGGTGGTAGGGATTGGATGAGATCGTTCATGTAATAATGTCGTGATTGTTAGGGCATAGTGTCTAGTGTCCTCTATAAGTGATATTGACATTGTTGCAACTTGTTATGCTTAATGCTTGCCACTTTGGGCCCGAGTGACATGATCTCAGATCTGAACATGTTATTGAATCACGATGATAATCATTGTTTCTTGATCATACCTGCAAGTTGTTTACACATATCGTTGTCCGGAACCCGAGGCCCCGAAGTGACCGAAATTGGGACAACCGGAGGGGGTGGCTGCGATGTGAGGATCACATGTGTTCACGGAGTGTTAATGCTTTGCTCTGGTGCTTTATTAAAAGGAGCACCTTAATTACCAGTAGTTCCCTTGAGGCCCCGCTGAAAACAGGCAGGTAGGACAAAAGGTGTTGTGCAAGTTCTCATTGCGTGCACGTATGACTATTTACGGAACACATGCCTATGGTTACTTAGTGCTTGGATGCTTTATCATATTTATTTGCAATGCCCATGACATGATCATTATTTGAACTTTCTTATCCATGCAACGCCCGTTCATCCATCCCTATGCCTACAGTATTTAATCCACTGTTTACTTCAAACACTACTGTTGCTGTTTTCATTCCAGTGCTGCTATTATTTCACTACTGCTGCTACTATAAAACGGTTACTACTGATAAACCACTGCGAACAAAAGTACTTTCAGGTGCATGTGAATTGACAACTCACCTGTTAAGTCTCACAAATATTCTTTGGCTCCCCTTGTGTCAAATCAATAAATTTGGGTTTTACTTCCATCGAAGACTGTTGCGATCCCCTTTACTTGTGGGTCATCACGCTCCGTGGTTAAAGACCGGACTCTCCTCTTCTTTACATGCCCTACCGCTGCACTTATTTGGCACAAGATTGGTATTCCTCCTGCACATCACTCTTTCGCCAATATCTAGGACGCCACTCTACCGCATGGACTCAAGCCCTTCACCTAATACTCCATCCTCAAAGCAACTAGGAGGTTGTTGTTTCGGCTCCCGGTCTAACACCTAATTCTGACACAGCGGACACCTGTAGCTCATCCTCTGCCCCCACATCACCTCTGTCCTCTTCAGAATCGCAAGCCATAGCGACTTTCGAGTTGAATCCGGCGAGATGGATCCCGGAGGGCTTCCAGATCATCGATGGTGGCCCTTCATGCTTGCCTCGTACTTTCTCTACACCTGCAACTCCCCATCCTCATACTCATGAAGCCTACTGTGTCACCATTGTGGAGTCTCCACAGCTTCCTGAAGAAGAGAAATTCTGGAGACAGCAGGTACGACTGTATGTTGAGCAACATCTGCTTCGTGTGGTGGAGGATGTGCAACCATGTTTGTTTGGAGTCGGTATGTTTCAGATGCGCAGTGCTGCAGCTCGTACAGCTTTGTCCAGGGTGGCCCTTATGAGATACGGGAGGATATTTTTGTTAGGTTTGTTAATCATGATAACAGAACCTAGCTTCACAAATCTGCAATTGGTTTTTCGCAAAGGATGGCTTATGTTTCTGGGTATCCCTGCTGATTTTCGTAATGATTCAGATATATCCAATGCAGTTGCTTCTTTTGGCCGATTTCATCACTGGCATCATCTTGATGGTTCACTGGATAGAACTCTAGTGTATGCATCTTTTATTTCTCCACAGTTAGTGCCTCGTGATGTGGTATTTGGAGATTTCAGTTCCTTAGGTGCAGTTAGAGAATCATGGACTGCTCCATGTTATGTATTGTCTGCTGAATTTGCAAAGGTCCTTCCTCCTGATGAGGATCCCATGCCTCTGGATGGAAACCCACATCCTCTCCCTGGTGGGAATTTTGTCCTGCCATAATATCCAGAGCAAGACTGGAATGTTCCTCCTTTTCCACCTGCAGATGATTTGCAGCAGCAACAGCCAGAAGCTCATGATGATAATGTTGGTGACTAGGATGACCTTATAATGTTGGTCCCATCTGCTTACAACATTATTTGGCCATGGGTGCAACATAATCCACAATTTTATGGACCTGCTTTGCCTCCATCCATGCAATGGGAGAAGATTTTGAGCAAATTTATCCCAAAAAACATATTAAACTCTCTGTGCCCTACTGGACTAAAGATTTGCCCTTTTTCTCATGTCACTTTGGTCTCTGCACCTATAGAGGGATCTATCTTTCAGTTTACTGCAAAAAAGTAACTTTTTTACGCCAAAAGAACTGCTAGAAGGATTTGTTTCTCTGAGTGTCCTAAAATTTTTGTTCAGTTACCTAGCAGTCCTATTAGGAAACATGTCACGGATGATGCTGTCACTGATGCTTCTGTCTCTATCCCCAAGAAAAGGAAGAGAATCAAGGTGAGCACCCCTGCTGCAGATTTTTCAGTTAGAAGGAGTACAAGGCAAGCTGCACTTGCTAATGGTTTTAAGCTTCAGACCATGAAGGACACTCCTATCCCCAAGAAAAAGCCAAGATCCACGAGGCCCATGCCAGAATAGGAGCCAGTCACCCCCCACACTCCTATAATTATTTTGCCACAGGTGGGAAGGGTGCTGGAGATTAATGAAGATGAGATTTCATAGGAAAAGCTTGAGGCTATTCCAGAAGATGAGAAGAAAAGCAAGAAGTTTTAATGATAGGAAAATCTTTGATGACTTTTGGCCATTGTTTTGGCATCCTCTTATTTTGGGTATTGTACTTAATGCTCATATTTATTCTCGGACTTCTAGGTCCTGGTATGTTCAATCATGCAGTTATCTTGTATTTTGTCCCTTTGAGTGGATATGTTAAGGAATTATTTATCCTAATAGCTGGCTAGACCTGCTATCTCTTCTTTGCATCTCAAGTTGGTTTTTATGGATAATACAACTTACTGGATGCTAGATTGGAAAGTTTTAGACTGGAATGTCAGAGGGCTTAATGATCCTAATAAAAGATTGCTAGTCTATTTCAAAACTGAGGAAAGTCAATGTGCCATTATCTGTCTACAGGAAACCAAGTGCCAATCTTTCGATCACTCATTTATCAGATCTTTCTGTCGAAAGAGATTTGATCGTTTTATATTTTCTCCTTCTGTGGGTGCCTCTGGTGGAATAATTGTTCTTTGTAACAGTTCGCTTTTTGAAGGAAATTTGTTGGAATTCCACAAGTTTGCTATAAGATTATCTTTCACATCCAAACACAACAATACCTCCTGGACTTTAGTTACTGTTTATGGACCCTGCAGAGGAATTGAGAGAGATCAATTTGTTCTTTGGCTTCATGATGTTATTATTCCTACACATGAGAACTGGCTCCTTGTAGGTGATTTTAATTTTATTAGATGAGTTGACAACAGAAACAAGCCTGGGGCAGATATGAATGACATCTTTATTTACAATGAAATCATTAGTCACTTGAGTCTCATTGAATTGCCTTTGAAAGGTAGAGCTTTCACTTGGTGAAACATGCAAGATCAACCACTGCTTGAACAATTGGATTGGTTCTTTACCGGTCATATTCGGACTCTCAATTATCCTAATACACTAGTCATGCCTCTTGCCAAATCAACCTCAGACCATGTTTCTTGTGTCATTTCTATTTCAACTACAATTCCAAAGGCACAAATTTTTCATTTTGAGAACCATTGGATCCATCAGGCAGGGTTTAATGATCTTGTTAAGAGAGTTTGGCTTTGGCCTGTTAAGGCTACAAATATTGCTGCCATAATCACAGCAAAATTTAAAAACCTCAGACATGTGCCGAAAAGGTGGGGCAGAAATCTTTCCCACCTCAAATTATTAATTGCCAAGTGTAACATAGTGATTTTGCTTTTGGATAACCTTGAAGAGGAGAGAAATTTAAGCAGGCCAGAATTAAATTTCAGGAACATTGTGAAGTGTCATCTGACAAAATTATTGCTCTCTCATTCTGCCTATTGGAAAAAGAGATGCACTATTAGATGGGTTCAGTTGGGAGGGAAAATACTAAATTTTTCCATGCTAAGGCCCCTGAAAGATACAAAACCAACACAATATCTGAAATAAAAAATGATGAGGGTGTCACTATGATTGATCATCATCACAAGGCTGCTGCCTTTTGGTCTTGTTTCAAAAATAGGATGGGAGTCTCCTTGCCAATTGTTCAAGATTTAGATATTCATAGTATCCTGCATCCTGTGGATCATTTTGAATGTCTTGTGGATCCTTTCTCCAAAGAGGAAATTGAGGGAGTCATGAAAAATCTAAAAAAATGACAGAGCCCCTGGTCCTGATGGTTTTAATAGTCTATTTGTTAAAAAATGCTGGGATATTATCAAGGAAGATTTTTTCCAGCTTTGCAAGGAGTTTCATGCTGGAACAGTTTCTCTACAGAGTATTAATGGATCATATATCACTCTTATTCCTAAAACTAATTCTCCAGAGACTATTAATGACTTCATGCCAATTTCACTCACAAATACATGTCTTAAATTCCTTACAAAGTTGATTGCCAACAGGATGCAAAACATTATTTGCACCACTATTCATGACAACCAATATGGTTTCATCAAAGGAAGAACAATTCAAGACTGCCTTGCTTGGTCTTTTGAATTTCTGTTTCAATGTCAGCAATCAAGAAAGAAAGTTGTGGTGATCAAAATTGATTTTGAGAAAGCATTTGACACTTTGGAACATGAAGCTATCATTAAAATCCTGAGAGCTAAAGGCTTACCTGAGCTATTTATTGTTTGGGTAAAGAAAATTCTCTCCTCTTGATCTTCTTCTGTACTTTTAAATGGGATTCCAGGAAAATATTTTGCTTGTAAAAGAGGGGTTAGACAAGGTGACCCTCTCTCTCCACTTCTCTTTGTTGAAGGTGCTGATTTACTGCAAAGCTTGGTGAATAATGCATACAGAAATGGACTGTTATCTTCACCAATCCCTGTGAAAAAAGATTTCCCTATTATTCAATATGCCGATGATACATTAGTGATTATGCCTGCTTGCAAGAAATACTTATTGGTTCTTAAAGAGATACTCAATATTTATGCAAGCTTTACTGGTTTGAAGATTAATTTCCACAAATCTTCTATGGTTCCCATTAATATTGATGATGATGAAGCTAATGAGTTGGCTCAAGTGTTTGAATGTCAAATGGGATCCATGTCTTTTACCTATCTTGGTCTTCCTATGGGTACCACAAGACCAAGTATTAGAGATTTTTCTCCTTTAATTGATAGAGTGGAAAGAAGACTATCTGCTACAGCCTCCTTTTTATCATATGGTGATCGATTAGTACTGGTTAATTCAGTCCTTTCATCCTTACCAACTTATTACATGCTTTCTCTAGTCATCCCAGCTGGTGTTATTAAGGTGATTGATAGAGCAAGAAGGCATTGCCTCTGGAGTAAAAAAGGAAAAGATAAAGCACATTCTCTTGCTGCTTGGCCAATGGTTTGCAAACCAAAAAATAAGGGTGGGTTAGGAATCATTAATTTGCAAACTCATAATTCATCCCTATTGCTCAAGCACCTCCATAAGTTCTATAATCAGGAACCTATACCATGGATTCAGCTAGTGACAGATGCATATTATCATAATTCTGTCCCTCATGCTCTTATTTCTTCAGGCTCCTTCTGGTGGAAAGGAGTGTTCAGTTTATCTGATGATTACAGGAAGGCAAGTATATGCAAAGTTGGTAATGGTATCACTGTTCTATTCTGGGAATATACTTGGCACAATGCCATTCCGAGTCAACAATTTCCTAGACTGTTTTCTTTTGCTAAAGATAAGTTGCAAGCAGTCAGGGACTTCTTGCTGTTAGAGGATGGGCTTCAAAACTTTTCACTGCCTTTGTCATCCTTAGCCCATCAGGAGTACTTAGAACTTTGTTCTATTACTCAACATTTGATTCTTTCCACCCAACAGAAGAAAATATGGATTAGCTCAATCTCTAAGAAGGCATTCTCACCAAGTTCCTTCTATAAATACAGTTTTTCACACATCCATTCTGAATTTGTCTCGGGTTGGTTATGGAAAAGTAAATTTCAATCCAAGCATAAATTTTTTGCCTGGTTGATCCTTCATGACAGGATTAATACAAAGGATATGCTCACCAGGAGGAATTGGCATGTCTCTGATACACAGGATTGTGTCCTTTGTGCTGCTCATATTGTTGAAGATTGGAGGCATCTTTTCTTCAATTGTCAATTCAGCACTCGAATTTGGAATTATTTACAAATTCCATGGATTCCTGGAAACACTGCAGAATCTATTAAGTTTGCCAGGAAATATTTCTCGGGTCCCTGCTTTGCTGAGATTGTGATCTTGGCTTGTTGGGGTATTTGGAAGCAAAGAAATGGCTAGATATTCAATAATATTAAACCTACTTTCAGAGGTTGGAAAACTATTTTCTTGCATGAGATCACCCTTCTTAAGTATAGGGCGAAGAAGACTACTCTTCCTTTTTTGGCATCATGGATTAATTCCATCTCCTAGCTTTTTCTGTTCTTTCTGTACATATTGTAAATAACTTTATTTATTTTTTAATAAAGAGGGGCTGTGGGGGATTCCCCCATAGTAATGGTGTCAAAAAAAATTCCATCCTCCTAATCATTCTGCAGAAAATTTGGGATGCTCGCAATGATATGGTCTTCGGGAAAGTAGACCAGCCTTGTAATGTAACTCGCGCAAATATTATCTAGAACCTGACCATATGGTCACACCGCTTCCGCTCAACGGAAACCAGAGAAGCTGCCGATCTATGACGTGCTTATCTCTCCATATGTAATGTGTAATTCTTGCTTTTTGAGTAATATTCACGTGGGGTCCCTCTCCCCTCGGTGAGAGCCTTAAAAAAATCCAAAGGCACCTTAATTAATTACGTCTACTATTTATGTAATCACAGTGGGCTAATGCTTAATCAAACACAATAAATTAGGAGGTGTCCCATGAATACAAGACACAAGCTAGTACCCCGCAAGAAAAAAAAAGTAACACACAGCTAACCTTTACTTGATATCTGAGTCCCTAAACCTCTACAAATACGTCTCCTCCTCCGAACCCTTAAAAAGTCATCACTTCAAGTCCCAACTCCAAACACATCACATATAAATCAAGACACAGAAAACCGTGGAGAAATAAAGAGACCAGAAATCCGTGGCGAAAAGGGCCAGGAGGGGGTCCAGGGAGAAACAAGGACCGGCAGCCATGCACTTTGTCTACCTCTTCTTCCTCCTCCATCTTTCCTCTCTCGCCTGCGCGACCACCAGCCGGAACCACCAACTCCTCCCCATCGGCGCACCAGCCCCTGCACCTTCGATGCCAACGTCCCGTCGCCTTCTCCGCGACACTATGGTAGGGACGAGCGCACGCTCATTCACTTCATGATGCATGCAGTGCATGCAATGCAAGCGCCTTCTTCCTTACATTGTTGTGTTTGTGCATCGCGTGATCATGTGTATCCTGCAGCACTCCTCGTCGTCCTCCTACAACGCGCATGTGCAAGACGCGACGACACAGCAGCAGGGGCCTTCTCCGCCGCCACAACCGGGCGTGAATCTGGCCAGCGATGACGTGGAGGAGGGTGGTGTCCCACCGGCGGAGCAGGAGAGCGCGGCCATAGTGGTAATGACGCCACCGCCGCCGCCACGAGCGGACGATGGCAGTGGGAATAAGGAAGCTGCAGGCGCCGTCGGCGGCGTGGGAGGATCGCCGGATCTGATTACCGATGATCAACCGGAGAGCGATGCGGTCGACATCGGCGTCGACTACGTTCCGCCCGAGACGCACCCTCCGTCCCACAATTAGATGGTTCTCGATGATGGCGACAATTTCTATTAGCTACATATCTCTATCTCCAGTATATACAGTAGATGTATTCCCTTCTTATATGGTCTCTTTGATGCTTTTTAAGTATATTGTATGCATGCAAGCATGGCCCCCTTATTCCACCAAATTAGTATTCTTGAGGAATAGATCAAGAAACGACGGGACATTGCTGTTTTTAACCAAGCTCTTCTCGCGAAACAAGGTTGGCGCCTTCTGCAAAGGCCGGATAGCCTCTGTGCTAGGATCCTAAAGGCAAAGTACTACCCCAACGACCGTCTCCTCGATAATGTGTTCGTCGCCGGCGCCTCCCAAGCCTGGAGGGGAATTGAGCATGGCCTCCAACTGCTTGGCACCTGAGGAATGACATCATCCACAGCGACGGAAAGGCCATGATCAGCGACTCTGTGATTTATCTTCAGTCCCTATGGGATGGTTTGCACTCCGAAGACCCAAAGGCATGTGACCACAAAGGGAAATCACCGCTTCTCCAACCGACCAGCTCTGTTACCCAGGTGGCGGCTGTCCAGCTCCCTCGGGTGCCTCCAAAACCCGGCTGGCTGAAGCTCAATACGGATGGATCCTATAGACAGGATGAGTGTATTGGGAGTGCAGGTGCTGTTGTGCGCGACAGTGACGGCTCGCTGGTGCTCGCGGCCTGTGCGTGTATCCCTGACTGCAGTGGCGCGGATGAAGCTGAGACGCACGCGATGTTGCTAAAGACAAAATTATTGGCTCAATGCCCCGGATCAAAAGCTATCATCGAAACTAACAACGCAACGTTGGCTGCGTCAATGCGCTCTTCCTTTCAGAACCACTCCAAACAATGCTTCATCATTGAAGAGGCTAAGGGGCTCCTCACGGGTCTCGATTGCACTGTCTTCTCACACGCTAAGAGACGTGCTAATCGGGTGACGGATGCCCCGGCAAAAGTGGCTTATTGAATGGGAGACTGCATGTTCCAGCAAATCCTGCCACTCCCGGTCTCCGAGCTTGTAATACATGATAAATTGGGTGCCCCCAATCTCATGTCTTAAGCTCCTAGTCCCTCAAAAAATATATCAAGAAACGACGGTGCTGATGTCATGATGCATTCTCATTGTGCATATATTTGGCTTCATAGATAGGTTAAATTTAGCATCATGTTGCTTAATTAAATAATTAGTTTCCGTTTTTCTTAGCCAGGCTACAACTTTCTTTTATTGTCGCAATCCTGTGTCACCCGTCGGTGGACTATAAGGCGGTACTTGAGCTGACATGGACGAAGAGGAGATAACCTTGCACCAATGTGACACGGCGGGAACTAGAGTCGAACCAGGAGAGAGGTTTGGGCTCATGCACAGATGCACTACACGATCTACACCACAATATAGGAGATACCGAGGGAAATAATACTCCCTCCGATCCATAAAAAGTGTCGCTCAGCGAAAAGTGAGGTATGATCTAACGGGATTATAACGCCACAATGTAGTGTAAGTGGTTAGGGTTCAGAGTAGGGGTGCTTATCATATAACCACAAGTAGAACCTATGCTCGGACCGGCCCATGGAGGCAATTGGGGCTTTTTTGTCACAGACGAATCACTTTCTTCGACCTTCGACACGGGTTAGCGAAAAAGGCGGATACGTGAACCATGACCTTGCGAGTGGTCAAAGGTTGCGACACGATGCGAAGAAAGGAGGTTAGGGGAGGAGGGAGATACAAAGAGATGGTGGTTAGGGGTTCTGGATCATTAGGGTTGTGTGGTGAGACCATGATAATTTCACTAGACGTGGGCATGGCAAAGTGAGTGGTGGGTCAGTTCCTAAAGGAAAAAATTACGAAAAAGGGGCTACGGTACTGGGTGTGATATAGGAAGAAGGACGGGTCAATAAAAGGGGTCCCTGTGTTGTATGTTTTTTGGGGGGGAGGGGGGAGACACCCGAAGGTATCTTATATCCGATATATATCAAGGAAAAAAGTTGGTACAAAGGAGATACAACTCAACGCAAAATGGGCAATGCAAAATAAAATTATAGTGAAAATCATAGTGGTAGTTTTCTTCATCTGATTGTTCGCCCGCTGCCGGAGCTTGAAACATGTATTGAACAAGCAGCAAAAGACTGGGCCACGTGGCAATGCCCTCACCAACCAATGCTCTGAAGACCACAATAGCCACCCACAACGAACAACGAGATCGAATAAACGCATATGGAACGTCGGCTAGGGACACACCTCAAGCAGCAACGCATGCTTGCAATTCTCCACCACCAATCCAGAGAGTTGGAGAAACCAGACCTTATCGTAGATCCAAAGGGATGAAATGATCGAAGATGTCCCACCATAGACCAGCGAACAGATTCCTTGACCGACACACGAACTGTCAAGATCTAATGGGGACCAACGGACCTGACAGCACCTACTCTCGCTGGCCCTTCGCCGATGTCAGAAACGTTAACGAGGTAGGGAGAGGCCGGAGAGACCTTATTCTAATGCGTCATCGTCGTCACCACCTCGTCGATGCCGCTATGGAGACCAAAACTAAAACCTAACTTTAGGGACCTCACAGCAGCGCAAAACGTAGGTCGAAGGTTCCCACCCCCTCCCACCGCCAAAGCGACAACCGTAGGAGACGGGGACACGTCGATTCGCGGGCAAAGGAGATAGAGACGGCAGGCAGTGGGTGGCGGCGCAGCTAGGGTTTACCCCTAGAGGGTTCTTTTGCAAGTTTTCCCGATCTTTAATTCGTCTCGGTGTTGTCTGCGTGTGCATGTGAGGGTGGAGGGTATAGAGTTTTATGAGGTAATAGTTCAAATTTATCGATTATGTTCTAAGAAATTAGTCTATCTCTTGCTAACTTTCGTACATTTTTTTAGAACAACTAAATTTCCACTATAGCATCTTCGTCAGTTATCTAATATATCCTCAATAAACGATTGTACCAGAACTCCTGAGATGGAATTAACCCAATGATACTGCATGCATAACTAGGGGGTGTAGAACTACCTAGAATGATAACTACAAACCTTGGGATTTGGAGAGCTTGTCACAGCGAGGGTAGGCAACAACTTCCTCCTTGATCCCTTGCACGCGACATGGATGAATGGCCGGCTACGGGCTACCTATAGGTCAATGCGTGCACAGTTAATATATGTGCAGACTCTCATGAATGAAGTCCACTTGCCCAAGAAAGAGTAACGAGTATAGTAACCAGCATTTTGACTAGGAGGGCGCTAGTCGTCGTCCGGGCCGTGAAACTGTTAGCACGTTGGGCTGACGGACTTTCTTTTTGCGGAATGAGATTTTTTTTGATAAAGGTCATTTATTATTTAAAAAATTTATGTAACCCGGCCTCTGCATAACAAGATGTACATAGCCGCAAACCACAAATGAAAATAAACGTAAAAGGTTGTAGCAACAATCTAAGTACAATCATGGAGACGTGACAAGCTGTCGCCTATGGAGGATCAATCAGGAGATCAAACGGCCATCCATGTGGGATAAAAATATCCCTCGCCAACTTCTCCAGACGTGTACAAGTCTTCGTAAAAAGGTCTCGATACTCGTCCCGCTGTAATATGCACCACGAACGGAGAATACCTCTGCACCGGAATAGAACCTGCAGACGAAAGAAATTTTTATCATTAAAAATCTTGTCATTCTTACATAGACAGGGCGACCATATTATGGCTAGCGCTCCTACCCTAAAAATAGTTTTGAACCTTTTACCGATTCCATTTAGCTAATTGCCAAAAATATAACCAACGATGTGGGAGGATAAATGTTCAAACCCATTTGGATAGTTGACCAAATATAGCGAGCAAATTTGCACTTGAAGAATAAGTGTGTGATTGTCTCATTTAAAGGACAAGATACACACTTAGTGCTCCCATGCCAATTACGCTTGACAAGATTATCTTTAGTCAATATGACACCCTTACGAAGGTACCAAGTGAAAATTTTCATTTTTAAAGGTAAACTTCATTTGTCATATCTTTTTATTGTTATCGACTGGAACCTCTGAATGAACCATGGCCCTATACATAGAATCGACCAAAGACAATTTATCCAACAGAGCATTCCAAGACAATAGTCTCGGTCCAATGATGTCTCGTCTGAACGTCACATTGGGAGGGAATGTTTGCATAACCGTAGCTAATGTATCCCCTTTATGACAAACAATATTGTATAAGGTTCTCGAAGGGTCGTATTTTCTAACCATCTGTCCTCCCAAAACCGTATTTCAGATCCATCCTTAATGCGAAATACCCCAAAGCGAAAGAAATGTTTCTTATTCGCCATCAGGCCAGCCCAAAAGTGAGAATCCCTAGGTTTCCAAATAACATGTGATAACGCTTGAGTGTCTATGTATTTTCGTTTAAGAAGTGTTTGCCAAACACCATCATCGGTAAGTAGTTTAAAAAGGCATTTACCGAGTATGGCCGAGTTCTTGACTTGAAGGCCATGAATCCCGAGTCCTCCCTGATCCTTGGGTCGGCAAACCACATCCCATCTAGACAGTCGATATTTTTTTTTCACTATCCCGTTGCCAAAAGAATCTAGATCATAAATAATCCAATTTCTTCAAGAATCCTTTGGGTAACTGGAAAAATGATATCATATACAGTACCATATTAGTCAGGACTGAATATATGAGCACCAATCTTCCACCTAGATATAGTAATTTTTCTTTCCAACTTGCTAGCCTTTTTTGCAGCCTTTCTTCGACATGTTTCCATTCAGCATTAGTCAATCTCCTGTAATGTATTGGTATACCCAGATACTTAATAGGAAATTGGCCTTGCTGACAACAAAATAATACGTTATATTGAGCAATTGCTTCCCGGGTTTCGCCAAAGCAAAACAATTCACTTTTATGAAAAATAAACTTTAACCCGGAAAGCTGTTCAAATGCTGATAAAAATAATTTCATATTCGTAGCCTTTTCTAGATCATGATCCATTAAGAGAATTGTATTGTATGCATATTGAAAGATGGATAGCCCCCCAGCGGCAAGATGAGGAACGACCCCCTCAATGTGGCTGTTTTCTTTAGCACATACAATCATGGTCGCTAACATATCAGCCACTATATTCAATAGTATGGGCGATAATGGATCACCTTGTCGTAATCCTTTTTGGTTTGGAAGTATATGCCGACATCGTCATTTACTTTGACTGTGACACTAGCACCAGACACAAAATTATGGATCATAGCGCACCACTCCTTCGAGAACCCTTTCGTTCTTAGAGTCTGTTGGAGGAACGACCAATTCACCTTATCATAGGCCTTTTCAAAGTCAATTTTGAAAATTACACCATTAAGTTTCTTGGTATGCATCTCATGAACGGTCTCATGTAAAACCACGACACCGTCAAGGATATTACTACCCCGCATAAAAGCAGTTTGTGTAGGTTTCACCACATGATCTGCCACCGAGTTTAACCTTATGGTCGCAACCTTCGTAAATACTTTGAAACTAACATTCAGGAGGCAGATAGGTCTATACTTTTATATCCTTTCTCCTTCCAAAATCTTAGGTAACAAAACGATTTTCCCAAAGTTAAGGCAAAACAGATCGAGTTTTCCAACATGCAAACAACCAAACAGGTCTAGCAAGTCATCTTTCATAACATTCCAGAAGTGCTAGTAGAACTCTGCAGGATAGCCATCCGGACCGGGTGCCTTATTATGCTCCATCATGAAGACTGTCTTTGCAATCTCCTCTTCGGTGAAGGGAGCTGTAAGAAAGGTATTCTCATCAATAGAGACCTAGGGGATATCATACGTTCGCGACTCATCCATGGTAATACTATTTTCCATTGGAGCCCCGAACAGACCTTTATAATACTTTGTGATATAGGCCTTGAGTTGATCCTGCCCTTTGATCATGCATTCATCCTGATTAAGAGAATGTATACGCTTTTTCCTATGTCGACCATTGGCAACATTACGGAAATACCTCGTATTCGAATCTCTTTCAAGAATGAATTTTCTTTAGATCACTGGTACCATTTCATCTCTTCCTCTCGAAACATAGAGGCTACTTGCGCATTGGATTGGCTTTTGAGCTGAATCTCTTGCGGAGTTAATAGCCTCACTTCTGCGATCTAGTCGAGTTCATCAATAATGGTTTTATCTCGACAGTGTTTCTAGCCCATCCCCGAAGATATTTACGCACATTGCGCATCTTATTATTCCATCTTTGGATAGGAGTATCTCCACTCACTAGTTTATTCCATACTGTCTTAACTAGTTCATCAAAACCACGCCGCAACAACCATCCTAATTCAAATTTGAATTGAGGTTGCGCATTTGGTTTCAATATACCAGTAGAAAGCAAAATGGGAGGATGATCCGATAGTGCATCAATACGTTCTAGAGCTCGTAATGTCACCAACGGGTATTTGTCTTCCCGGTCTTTGGTCATAAGTACTCGATCTAGTTTCTCGTAAGTAGGCTCTGGAAGACTATTAGCCCAAGTAAATTGTCTCCCGGTCATATGAACCTCTCTTAAATCTAGACTATCAATGACAGCGTTGAATAAGAATGGCCAATGTCTATCGAACCTTCCTTTGTTTTTTTCATGTGGAAACCTTAACATATTAAAATCCCCACCTAATAAAATAGGATGTGGATCATCATTAGCCAGATTCACCAACTCGCGAAGGAAAGCTGCTTTATATTCTTCTTGGGCGGCACCATACAGAGCTACTAGACTCCATATGAAATTATCGGATCTGTTTCGAATGTGCGCTTTAATATGAAAGTCACCATCCGACACATCCAATATATCCATAGAGTCTGGTTTGACGCCTAGTAAGATACCCCCCGGATCTTCCACGGGTAGGAATCGAATGCCAAGTGAAGTTAACTTGATGGAGGGATGATAACCCGGTAGGCCAACCCAAGGAGTAACTCGGCCCAAAGGACGCTGCACAAGACCCGGCTTAAGATAAAGGAGTTTCTAGAAGGCCTAGGAACGTAGGCCTCGTAACCCGGATTGTGGGTTCCGATAAGGAAGTTTAGGGTTTCAAAGCGGTGTCCGGGTAGGATTCAGAGTGCGCCTTGGAGAGTAGGCCAAGGGATCCGGATATTATATAAGCCGGCCCCTAGGGTTAGACAAGGAGAGATCCAAGAGTTCGAGCAATATCGCTAGGTATCGAGTATCCAGTGTAATACGAGAGTTGAGTTAATATATCTAGATCGGAGACTCGGAGACTTGATTGCCGGCTACCAGGTCGCATATCATCATGTTTTCCCTCGAGCTAAACCCTCTCCCAAACACCAGAGTCGATTTGCCCCAAGACAAGTTACCCCCGGTAACGTCTGCCGTGATTATCCCACGACAGTTGGCGCCCACCGTGGGGCCTACGTCCAAGGGTGTTTACATCACGGGAGAAGCTCGGAAGAACATGGAGAACCTTGTCATCGGCGAGATCTACACCAACCCCGAAGGAGAGAAGATGGTGGACGATTCCGGCTGGGGGCCAGAGTCGGATCTGCTCGAATCCGGATCTGTCGTGACAATCGGCCAGATCAACGTCTTCATCGGCATGGTACGTATGTCCGGTTCAATCCCTGACGATTTCGGATTTGATTCTGTGTCAGGAGAAGCCACCTACGTTCAATCATATGGGGAAGAATCGGTCGGGACGGTAGATCCGACAGAAGAGCCCCCCACGAAGAGGGAACAGCCGGAGGAGCCGGCATGGACCCCGTGTGGCCGGGTCATGAGAGAAGATGATACCGAGTCCATCTTGCATCTACTGGAGGACCGGTACGAGGAAAATAGCAGCGAAGAGGAAGAGTGCGAATCTGCGCCAAGCATCACGCGCCAGGTTGCGGTTTACACGGCCCCGGCGATCAATCTTAATCAGGGGAACGTGACCGCGGCCACAGTCGGAACAGCACCAGCATTGGTGTCGCACCCGGACTTCTAGGGGATACTCACAGTCCGTTAAACAGTAGATAAATGGCTTACGGGGCATACCGGCACCCGCATCTCAATATGAGTAGGCCAACACGTAAACGTGTGACAACCATTCTCTACTATTCATCGTCTGCGCAAACCATCCCATAGAAATCCAGATACTTCCATTGACGTACTTCATAACATACACACATGGTACGTCAACGGCATTTGAACAATGGATATCACAACAGATCTCTAAGACACAAAAAATTGAAATAAGTTGCAAATAGCTCTCACTAGAGCAGAGATAGCAAATACAATCATCCAGAGGACACATGTCCCAACAATTCATCATTACAACACAGCGGAAGCATCCAAAGTGTCTGAGTACAGACAAGATCCAAATAGGACTAAGAGGCCGGAAACGAAAAGACGGAGCCCATCCACGAAGTCTCGGATCCTGCCCGGGTCCGCTATCTACTCGTCAGCAGCCTCGTCATACTCCACGTAGTAGCCATCATGGGGATCCTCGGAAATGTAGTCTGCGGAAACCACAGCCCCAAAGGGGTCAGTACATAAACGTACTGGCAAGCAAGACTCACAATTCACCAAAGTGTACCCAACAACATCAAGCACAGATGCTTTGGGTTCAACGGAAGAAAGGGGTGATACAAAAGATGCTGCAGCGGGCTGCTCTGACCAACTACAGAAACATGCTACAACTTCCGGCTAACAGAAAGGGGATAAGATAGCGTATCGTAGCCAACTACTTCTAACTCCAAACAAACCCATCCTGGATCTCGCCCCTTAACCAAAGAAGCAATCCGAGGATAACTCACACAGTTGGATTAGTGATGGTTCAAGTTATTGTGTCAATAAGACTATTACTAGTCAAGTTATCATTAGTTAGGTGTAAGTTGTTCTGAGTACTTGTTAGCCAGTACTTTCACCAAGTCAACCATAACCGCGGAAAACACGGCTTCTCGAGAAGATTTATCCCTGCAGGGGTGCACCAATTTGGCCGTACACGTAAGAATAACCCGCCAGATGGAAGGGCCCTTCCACCAAGCGGGGCACTCAACACAACTCAACTCTTCTTCGCATCAAGCCCAAAGAACCACATGCTGTGCGTGCGCGGCTAATCGAGCCCCCACGAAGAAAAGGGGGACCCTCATAGCACTCTAAGACCACGCCGCCCTAAATGCCGACTACAAAAGTTCCACCCTTGCGCCAAGGGTTCGCACCTGCACATGCATGCATCAAATGGAAAGCCCGAACTAAGTGTGGCGATTTGGACGAGATGCGAATCGAATCAAATTGAGGGGGGCGCCCATACACGCTTCCCACATGCGGTTAGTGCGCTCATCATGGATCAGTAGACAAGACCCTTTTCCTAATTAGGGTCGACACTAGCAGGCCTCAAAACCACGCCGGGCCTCCTGCCGGTGCCTTATCATCAAATTATTATTAACCATAACATTAACAGGTTGTTGTTTAACATCGAGCCCCAGAACATAATGAAATATAGTAACAGAAAGTAACGGACAACAGACTCGAGCAGAAACAACCCTAAGCATGCTAGTAAGACACGGGCAACAAGGAACGGGGTTATAGGTGTGGAGGTGAGGCTATATCAGGGTTAAAGGATAACATGTGATAGGATCGAACACAAGCAACGATTCATAGGGCTAGCAGAATAGACAACGGAAAGTATCGGTATCCAATGTGGAAGGAACACAATGGTTCATGTGAGTGAATACTTGCCTGCAAACTCAGCAGCCTGGTACTGAGCTAGATCCTCAGAAGGGGTGTCGTAAGTATCGTCGGTCTCAACGTCGTCGTCTATCCGAGAAGAAGCAAACAAACAACGCAGAGAGACAAACAATCAATAACATGGCATAATGCACAAACATGGGATGATGCATGACCATTTAATTGATGCATCAAAAATAAGATAGCTGACATGGTGACAACATGATTAAATGGACCCACATGCAATTTGGATTGCATATGGAAAGCCCATGAATTAAGGTTGAAATAATTGTTCTACAACTAAACATCATGTGTAAGTGAATTAGCATGATGCATGAATGAGGAAAACAAAAAGGAAACAACAATAGAAACAATTTGGAATGAAGTTTACCAAGTTTGGAATTTATTTATTAAGTTTTGGGAATTTTGGTTTCTTAAAGGTGTTACACAAGCATTTGTTGTTTTCACCAATTTTAATTGTTCAAAATAGATAACAAAATTCATATTTGGAAAGAACACAAAATTTTAGGTGGAATACATGTTTCACTTATTGGAAAAGGAATTGGAATAAATTACTTATGAATTAAACAAGTTTAAACAAGATTTAAGTGAATTTATTTCAAGTATGAATTTATTTGAATTTTTATTTGTTCCAAACATTAAACCAAATTCATATTTGAAAAGTTTATACTTTTATGGTTTGAAAACATATTTTATATGTTCAAAAAGAAATTAATTTGACCAAGTTATGAATTTAGCAATATTAAATGATTTAAACAAGGTTTAAATTATTTAACCAATTTTAATTATTCAAAACATGAAACAAAGTTTATATTTGGAAAGGTGGTTTAATTTAGCATGGAAAACATATTTTATTTGTTGAAAATGGATTTAAAATGAGCAAGTTATTAATTTGACAATTTTAAATGCATTAATTAAGAAACAGTTGTTTTCAGCAATTTAAATTATTCAAAACAGCAAACAAAGTTGATATTTGCAAAGTACATGAAAAATGGGATGGAAAACATATTTATTTTGTTGAATTTGGAATTTTTATGCCCAAGTTATGAATTTTGCAAAATTAAATGAATTGAACAAGTTTTCAAATATTTCACCAATTTAAAATATTCAAAACAGTAAACAAAATTTATATTTGGGTAGAGAATTTAATTTGGTACAGAAAACATATTTAAAATGTTGAATTTGGAGTTGAAATGAATTATTTATGCAATTTCCAAGATTAGGTATTATTCTGCCATTTATTTGTTAGCTAGGGACTTAGAATTTATTCACAGGGACCTAGAAGAGAACTGGCAGGGACCTGTGTGCGATTAGCAGTTTGTTCTGGTTGTGAAAAATAAAATGGAAAAGGCTGGGGTTAAACCGCGGGGGTGGGATTCGATCCCACGACCCCCTGTGTGCTGCGCGGCTGCGCTAGCCACTGTGGTAGCTGAAAGTTTGTTGACAGTTAAGGCTCGGGGGGGTTAACCTTCAGCTAGCGGTGCTAACTGAACTTTCTGCAGGTTCTTTTCTGAACCTCGACGGAGGCCGACGGCAGCTGTGGCTCCGGTGGCCGTTGCCGTGCTGCGGCGTGGTGCGTGCGCTGTGGGTGCGTGTGTGTTGCGAAGGGAAAAAGGAGAGTACAGCGAGAGGGAGGAAGGGGAGGTGATCACCTCGGGCGAAGGAGGAGCAGGCGGCTTGGCTCGATGGTGTCGACCGTCGACGAAGAGGAGGACGGAGGTGGCGCTCCGGGCCTTCCCCGTCCGCGCTGAGTGGTCGGGGAGGATGAGGGTGGCGAGGAGGTCCGATTCCCGGCCCTACCCTGCTCGGAGGGGGACCAGGTCGCCGGCGATCGCCGGAGGGAGGAGGTGGGGTTCAGTTACAGAGAGGGGCAGAGGTGCAGTTGCAGAGAGAGAGGAAGAGAAAATGGAGGCGGGGGAGAGGGAGAGAGGGAGGTAGGTCTAGGGTTAGGGGAGGAGGTGCTCGGGCTAGGGCTATAAGGGGGAGGTGGGCGAGCTCATGGCCGTCCCTGCTCTGATGCTGCTACGTGGGTGCCCTGGATGGGGTGCCGTACGAGGAAGAAGATGAGGTGGGGGTACAGGGCCGTGGGAGTTGGTGGGCTGGCCCAAAAGGCTGGCCTGCCCACTCTCCCTTTGCTGTTTTATTTTTATTATTTTCTTTCTTTTTTTTTGCAGATTGGAATAGGAAAGAAAAGGGAGGTTTTTAGGATAGGAAAATTTTGTGGGTAATTTTTATAGGTTATTAGTTAAAAAAACACAATTGTGAAATGGTTTGTTTCTCAAAATTTGAATCTTGTTGCTGTTTTAAAATTTAATTGAATTTGGGTGGAAATTGATGTTAAGTGAAATATTGAAGAGAACAATTTAATAGTTTTTAATTTCAAGTTTAATGATAACAAATGATTGATTTGTTTTTGTAATTTTCATAAAGTTCAAAAGGGGTGCTGTTTGGAAAATTAATTGAATTTGAAAATGGTTTGGTATTAGATGAATTTTTGATAGAAACAAATCAATAGTTTTGAAATTACAACTTTAATGGAAACAAATGATTCTTTTAATTTGAATAATCATTTGGAAAATTGTAACATCACAAGTATGAAACAAAAGGTTTGAAATTTGGTTTGAAATTCAAATAGAAAAACAAGGGAAAACAAAGGAAAACAGAGGAAAACAAATGGAAAACAAAACAAAACAAATGCAATGAACATGATGTCATGATGCAAAACATAAAATAACAGAGAGCAAACATTCTAATGGATGTTTTTCATACTTGGGATGTTACAATTGGCCCAGCAGCAAGGTCCGGTTGACGGAAACCCGGTTCTCACCCGAGTTGACGGAGAATCGGCATCGGTTACCAGCCACGCGGCGGACAACGAGTTGCAGGCAAACATGTTCGGATATCTGGCAAACCGGACGCCAGGGGCGGGTCCTTCAAACCCGCAACACCCGGCCCTATTCAACAACAACTTGATTCTGGATCCAACCGTTTTAGCCACAGTTATTACTCCGGAAAACGCGGCGGAACGTGTCAGAGATCTGGACGTAGCCCGCCGTGCATTGGAGCAACAGAGAAGGCAAGTAGAAGCACAAAGGCAGGGGATGGCCACCCGCCAACGTGAGCTGGATGCATTGGAAACCCGGCTCCGAGAAGAGACAACCAGGGTGCGTCAAAGGCACCAAACCATGTTACCAGCAACGGGTGGAGTTATAAACCCGACCAACCTATTTATCACACCTCAGGATCAACCGATTCCGGCAGCAAACCAAGGAACCGTACAGCAACCTGCAACTGGAGGAGCACAGCCGGCAAACATACAAGCCGGGTTACCCACATTGCAGACTGGAGCCACTGCCGGCAATACATTACCACCACCACAACCATCGCGATTTCGCACACCAGCAGGTCATTACAACAACCCCATGGATAATGTGTACGCAGCAACGCTCGTATTGAATCAAATCCCCGTGAGAGAGTCACCCCACGCAGAGGAGACCCGGCGGGCGATAGATCTATTGCGCACTGCGGTAGCGCAACAAGTTAATTACCCGGATCACAGAAGTGGAATGCATGGGACACCATATATCAGCCAGCAACGAGGCAATACCGGCAATATCCAGACAAGTTCAGCGCGGCGGAGGGAAGAGCAGTAGCAAATGCCGCCTCCTCCCCGCGTTCAGGCAGTACCAGCAGCATCAGCAGCACAAGCTATCGTGGACAGTTCCAGAGCCAGGAGGGCCGCGGCCGGGTCTGCGGTGCATGGGCCACCAGCCGTACCGTGTCCAGCTGCACCTCCCGCGGGATCACATGTTTCCCGGGTGAGACCAGTTCCGACTAATCTGGCTGGGCCTAAGTGTCTGTCGGATAACATCAGAGCTGAGCCTTACCCGGATAAGTTCAAGGAACCGGGCAAAGTTGTGAATTATGAGCCGACTATGGATCCAGAAACATGGTTGAGCAGTTATGAGATGGCTATGTCGATTCGCAATGCATCAGAAAATATTCAAGCCAAGTTCATGTACTTGATGATGTCAGAAGGAGCAGCAAAGTTATGGTTCAATAATTTACCGGAAAGGTCTATCAAGTCATGGGAGGAGTTGAAAACTACGTTTATCAAGCACTTTCACGGGACGTGCAGAAAGCTATTTACTACTGATGACTTAGAACGATGTGTACAAAAGAAAGGAGAATCGGCGCGCAGCTGGGTGCGCCAGGTTATGGAGATACTTCACTCATCTACGGATATTCAGCCCAAAGATGCGTTACAAGCTATGGCAAAGACGTGCAAGTACATACCTTAGTACAAAAGTTAACTCGCATGAAATCTAGTCGAAATGCTTCAGAGGTTACGATGGGAGAGCTAATGGATGCATGCAACAAACACGCTGCAACGGATACTACAGAAGAGGATGTCGATGACAAGAAAGCAAAAGCAAATACAAATAATAGTGGAAGAACCGGCAATGGATCAACGCCGGGTAACAATGGAGGTAACAATGGGAACAACCAGAACAAGCGCCTGTTTGAGGGAGGCTCCGAGTTTTTCGCTAGCACAGAAGCCGGGTCTTCGAGACCTAGGGCAGAAGGAAATTTCAATGCTCGAAACCACAATGGAGGAAATTATCAAGGGCCACCGAGGCCGGGTAACAATTGGGATATCTTCAGAATGGCGTGCCCAAAGCACAGCAGGAACGGTAGGCCGGCTAACCACTCATTAGAGCAGTGTGCGGACCTACAGAGATAGAAGAATGAGGAGATAAACAAGGCCATGCGAGGTGCAGGTCGGGGAGGAGGACCGGGTCCGGGTGGAAACCCGGGCAACGGCCCACCCCCAGCCGGTAACCCGGCAGGCGGAAATCCGGGTAACAATGTAACATCCCAAGTATGAAAAATAGCCATTAGAATGTTTGCTCTCTGTTATTTTATGTTTTGCATCATGGCATCATGTTGATTGCATTTGTTTTGCTTGTTTTCCATTTGTTTTTCTCTGTTTTCATTTGTTTTCCAATTGTTTTCCTTTGTTTTCCTTTGTTTTCTATTTGAATTCCAAACCAAAATTCAAAACTTTTGTTTCATCCTTGTGATGTTACAATTTACCAAAATGATATTTCAAATCAAAACAATCAATTGTTTCCATTAAAGTGTGATTTCAAAACTGATGTTTTGTTTCTATAAAAATGCATCCAATAACCAAACCCTTTTCAAATTCAATTACTTTCCAAAACAGCAACTCTGTTGAAAATTATGAAAATTGCAAAACAAATCAATCAATTGTTTCCAATTAATCCATAAGGTTCAACCATTAAAATTATGGCTTTTAATAATTCAATTAATCCAAATGTTATTTCAAATTCAAATCATTCACAAACAGTACCCAATTTCAACTTATGAAAATCAACAAAATAACCCTAATCATTTGTTCTAACTAAACAATAGGGTTCACCCTATTAAAAATATTGTTTTCAATATTAATCACTTAATAAGCAAATTCTTTCAAATATGAATTAAATCACAAACAGTAATTTAAATTTGAACTTTTGAAAAACCAAGTTGGTAAGTGGTTGTTGTTGACCTAACTAACACACCCAAATTTTTCCTAAATTTTTACTAACCCAAGACTCACCTTTTTCTTCCTTTGCTATTTTCAGCAAAAAAAAAATAGAACAAAAATAATAAAACAGCTAACAGAGAGAGAGGGCCCAGCCCACCAATTCTTCCCCCACCAGCCCACCTCTTTCTCTTGGCCCAATACCCCCCTCGGGGTCATCTTCTTCTCTGTACGGTCTCCATCCAGAGCACCACGTCGACATGGCAGAGCACGAACGGACAGCACCTCCCCTCCCCTCCCTATAAACCTAAGCCCTAACCCTAGGGTTCCCTCTGCCCTCTTCTTCTCCCTCCTTCCTCTCTTCCCCGCCGCCATCTTCTTCCTCTTCCTCCCACCTCTCTTCTCTCTGCTTTCCCTCTGTATCTCTGCAACCTCTGAACCCCACCCGAAGCCCCATTCCCCTCCGGTGATCGCCGGCGCTCGGGGCCCCCTCCGGCCAGGGAGAGGCCGGGAATGGAGCCGCCCCACGCCCCTCTTCCTCCTCCACCCCGCGGCACGGGCCGGGAGGGGCTGTGCCGCCGCCGCCGTCCTCGACATGCCGCCGGTCGGCTGCTGCACGACCTCCTCTGCCCGACCTGCCTCTCCTCCGTTTTCCGCTCGAGGTGAGCCTCCAACCTCGGTCACCTTCCTCCCTCTCGCTCTCTCCCTTCCCCGCGGCACCGCACCCGAGCACCCCACGGCCACCCCCCACGCGAGCGCAGCAGCAGCGATCGCTGCCGACGGCAGTTCCTCCCGTCGAAGTTCAGTACGTACGTGCAGAAAAATTTAGTAAACAGCGCACCAACACCTTAACCTCCCCCCGCTGCCTTTCTGTCAACAACACCACACACCACCGAAGTGGTAGCGAGCCAAACGCGCGCAGCGGGAGGTCCCGGGATCGAGTCCCAGCCCCACCCTTTTTCTGCTCCTTTATTCGAGTTGGTTCAGTAGCAGTTTCCGCACCTTAACCACCCACTGCTCCCCTTCCTATCACAAATCAAAGCCCACCCCACTGGTTAGCACCCCAAACTCACAGCAGCAGATCTGGGGTTCGAATCCCCCCTCCCTCAATACAACCAAATTTTTATTTTCCATTGTTTTGGTACTGCACAAACCCCAGAAATCGCCAACAAGTCCCTGCTACATTTATTTTAAGTCCCTGTTAATTTTTTTCTAAGTCCCTAATGAATTAAAAATGGCAGATTTGCACCCTATACTTCTAAAATGCATAACTAATTCATATTAAATCCAATTTTAACTTTTTAAATATGTTTTCTGTCCCAAATTGAATGCTCTATCCAAATATAAAATTTGTTTACTGTTTTGAATATTTTAAATTGGTGAAATGTTTAAAAACTTGCTTAATTCACTTAAACTTGCAAAATTCATAACTTGGGCATAAAAATTCCAAATCCCACAAACTAAATATGTTTTCCAATCAACTTTTCATGTACTTTCCAAATATAAATTTTGTTTGCTGTTTTGAATAATTTAAATTGTTGAAAACAATTGTTTCTTAATTATTGCATTTAAAATTGCCAAAAAAATAACTTGCTCATTTTAAATCCAATTTCAACAAATGGAATATGTTTTCCATGCAAAATGAAACCACCTTTCCAAATATCAACTTTGTTTCATGTTTTGAATAATTAAAATTGGTTAAATGATTTAAACCTTGTTAATTCATTTAATATTGTTAAATTCATAACTTGATCAAATTAAATTCTTTTTGAAACCATAAAAGTATAAACTTTTCAAATATGAATTTGGTTTAATGTTTTGAACAAATAAAAAATTCAAATAAGTTCATGTTTGAATTAAATTCATTTAATTCTTGCCTAAACTTGTTTAATTCATAAATAATTTATTTGAAATCCTTTTTCAACAAGTGAAACATGTATTCCACCTAAAATTGTGTGTTCTTTCCAAATATGAACTTTGTTATCTATTTTGAACAATTAAAATTGGTGAAAACAACAAATGCTTGTGTGACACCTTTAAGAAACCAAAATTTCTTAACTTAATAAATGAATTTCCAAACTTGGTAAACCTTATTTCTACTTGTTTCTATTGTTGTTATTTTGCTTTTTTCCTCATCCATGCATCATGCTAATTCACTTACACATGATGATTAGTTGTAGAACAATTAATTCAACCATAATTCATGGGCTTTCCATATGCAATCCAATTGCATGTGGGTCCATTTAATCATGTTATGTTACCATGTCAACTAGTTATTTTGATGCATCAATTAAATGGTCATGCATCATCCCATGTTTGTGCATTATGCCATGTTATTGATTGTTTGTCTCTCTGCGTTGTTTGTTTGCTTCTTCTCGGATACACGACGATGTTGAGACCGACGATACTTACGACACCCCTTCTAAGGATCTAGCTCAGTACCAGGCTACTGGGTTTGTAGGCAAGTATTCACTCACATGAACCATCGTGTTCCTTTCAACACTGGTTACCGATACTTTCCGTTGTCTATTTCTGCTAGCCATATGTATCGTTGCTTCTGTTACGAACCTATCACATGATACCCTGAACCCTTATATTGCCCCCCCTCCAGTCCTATAACCCCGTTGCTTGGGCCCGTGTCTTACTAGCATGCTTAGGGTTGTTTTTGCTCTTGTCTGTTATCAGTTACTTTCTGTTATCATATTTGTTTATATTCGGGGGCTCGATGTTAAACAACAACCTGTTAATTTGAGGTAATAATGAATTGCTGATAAGGCACCGGCAGGAGGCCCGGCGTGGTTTTGAGGCCTGCTAGTGTCGACCCTAATTAGGAAAAGGGTCTTGTCTACTGATCCATGATGAGCGCACTATCCGCATGTGGGAAGCGTGTATGGGCGCCCCCCTAAATTTGATTCGATTCGCATCTCGTCCAAATCACCACACCTAGTTTGGGCTTTCCATTTGATGCACGCATATGCAGGTACGAACCCGAGGCCAGGGTGGAACTTTTGTAGTCGGCATTTAGGGCGGCGTGGTCTTCCAGTGCTATGAGGGTCCCCTTTTCTTCGTGGGGCTCGATTAGCCGCGCACGCACAGCACGTGGTGCTTTGGGCTTGATGCGAAGAAGAGTTGAGTTGTGTTGAGTGCCCCGCTTGGTGGGAAAGGCCTTCCCATCTGGCGGGTTATTCTTACGTGTACGGCCAAATTGGTGCACCCCTGCAGGGATAAATCTTCTCGAGAAGCCGTGTTTTCCGCGGTTATGGTTGACATGGTGAAAGTACTGGCTAACAAGTACTCAGAACAACTTACACCTAACTAATGATAACTTGACTAGTAATAGGCGTATTGATACAACAACTTGATCCATCCTTAATTCAACTGTGTGAGTTATCCTCGGATTGCTTCTTTGGATAAGGGGCGAGATCCAGGATGGGTTTGTTTGGTGGTTAGTTATAGTTGGTTACGATACGCTATCTTATCTTCTTTCTGTTAGCCGGAAGTTGTAGTCTGTTCTGTAGTTGGTTAGAGCAGCCAGTTGCAGCATCTTTTATATCCCCTTTCTTCCGTTGAACCCAAAGCATATGTGCTTGGTGTTGACGGGTTACACTTTGGTGAACTGTGAGTCTTGCTTGCCTTTGGGGCTGTGGTTTCCGCAGACTACGCTTACGAGGATCCCCGTGACGGCTACTACGTGGGGTTTGACGAGGCTGCTGACGAGTAGGTAGCGGACCCGGGCAGGATCCGAGACATCGTGGATGGGCTCCGTTTTCTTTTCATTCCCGGCTTCTTAAGCCTAGTTGGATTTGTCTGTACTCAGACCCTTTGAATGCTTCCGCTGAGATGTAATGATGTGATGTTGGGACAGGTGTCCTCTGGATGTTTGTATTTGCTATCTCTGCTCTAGTGAGAGCTATTTGCAACTTATTTCCATCTTTTGTGTCCTAGAGATCTGTTGTGTTACTATTTTGTTCAACGCCGTTGACGTACCATGTGTGTATGGTATGAAGTACGTCAATGGTAGTATCCTGATTTCTATGGGATAGTTTACATCGACGGTGGATAGTAGAGATTGGTTGTCACACATAAGTGTTGGCCTAGTCGTAAGAGATGCGGGTGCCGGTAAGCCCCGTAATCCAATCAACTACTGTTCAGTTCGTACGGTGAGTATCCTCTAGAAGTCCGGGTGCGACAAATGGTATCAGAGCCTGTCTGCCTGTAGGATACCTTTTTACTGGTCGCAGTTGAGTCTAGAAACTATTTTGTAGCTATATAGGAAAAATGAAACGTGAGAGTAGGAATTCTGTTCTTTTTCTTCTTTCCCCACCCACCCTCCCTTTTCTGGTAAGGAAGTGTAACGTTGTTTTCCATTCTCATCTAAACTTTCAAGTTAGGTTTTCACGAATCCTGGTTTCAATAGGATGGTTATATCTACTAGACCATAGGAATGGAGGTGGTTGTGACATGATTTATCATGTTGCCTACTCACGATTGAGAACGGAGGCGTGTAAGCCCCGGAAGCAGATCCTCTATTCCTTAAGCAGTAGATATTGATCCTTTAGAAGCCCGGATGGGTTTTCCGTAGTACCTCAGGAGTGTTTTGTTCTCGTTTTCCCGTTGTTGCTTCGTTATCCTGGTCTTCTCAACATCCTTTTCGTCCGTTGAAATCTTGTTGTTGCTTTCCACTTCAGTTATTCCACCGATGTCTAATCAATAACTCTGTTTCACCCTTCTGGCCAGATAATCTATTCTCAAAATGAATCAAGTCCTATTCAGCTATACACCCTCAATACAAAACCTCTCCTTTTACTCGAAAATGTTCCGGTGGTTTCCAAATTCCCTGACATTCTTTCAAAAAGAGTTGCCAGGAATGCCTATCATTTTCAACTTCCAGAAAAACTAACCAAGGTGCACGATGTGTTTCACGTGTCACAGCTCAAGAGGATCTTCCCAAGAAGTTTCCGGACCTTTTCTTTTCTCAGTAGGAATCTCGGGGCACGATTCCTTCAAGGGGGGGCGTTTTGTAACATCCCAAGTATGAAAAATAGCCATTAGAATGTTTGCTCTCTGTTATTTTATGTTTTGCATCATGGCATCATGTTGATTGCATTTGTTTTGCTTGTTTTCCATTTGTTTTTCTCTGTTTTCATTTGTTTTCCAATTGTTTTCCTTTGTTTTCCTTTGTTTTCTATTTGAATTCCAAACCAAAATTCAAACCTTTTGTTTCATCCTTGTGATGTTACAATTTACCAAAATGATATTTCAAATCAAAACAATCAATTGTTTCCATTAAAGTGTGATTTCAAAACTGTTGTTTTGTTTCTATAAAAATGCATCCAATAACCAAACCCTTTTCAAATTCAATTACTTTCCAAAACAGCAACTCTGTTGAAAATTATGAAAATTGCAAAACAAATCAATCAATTGTTTCCAATTAATCCATAAGGTTCAACCATTAAAATTATGGCTTTTAATAATTCAATTAATCCAAATGTTATTTCAAATTCAAATCATTCACAAACAGTACCCAATTTCAACTTATGAAAATCAACAAAATAACCCTAATCATTTGTTCTAACTAAACAATAGGGTTCACCCTATTAAAAATATTGTTTTCAATATTAATCACTTAATAAGCAAATTCTTTCAAATATGAATTAAATCACAAACAGTAATTTAAATTTGAACTTTTGAAAAACCAAGTTGGTAAGTGGTTGTTGTTGACCTAACTAACACACCCAAATTTTTCCTAAATTTTTACTAACCCAAGACTCACCTTTTTCTTCCTTTTCTATTTTCAGCAAAAAAAAAATAGAACAAAAATAATAAAACAGCTAACAGAGAGAGAGGGCCCAGCCCACCAATTCTTCCCCCACCAGCCCACCTCTTTCTCTTGGCCCAATACCCCCCTCGGGGTCATCTTCTTCTCTGTACGGTCTCCATCCAGAGCACCACGTCGACATGGCAGAGCACGAACGGACAGCACCTCCCCTCCCCTCCCTATAAACCTAAGCCCTAACCCTAGGGTTCCCTCTGCCCTCTTCTTCTCCCTCCTTCCTCTCTTCCCCGCCGCCATCTTCTTCCTCTTCCTCCCACCTCTCTTCTCTCTGCTTTCCCTCTGTATCTCTGCAACCTCTGAACCCCACCCGAAGCCCCATTCCCCTCCGGTGATCGCCGGCGCTCGGGGCCCCCTCCGGCCAGGGAGAGGCCGGGAATGGAGCCGCCCCACGCCCCTCTTCCTCCTCCACCCTGCGGCACGGGCCGGGAGGGGCTGTGCCGCCGTCGCCGTCCTCGACATGCCGCCGGTCGGCTGCTGCACGACCTCCTCTGCCCGACCTGCCTCTCCTCCGTTTTCCGCTCGAGGTGAGCCTCCAACCTCGGTCACCTTCCTCCCTCTCGCTCTCTCCCTTCCCCGCGGCACCGCACCCGAGCACCCCACGGCCACCCCCCACGCGAGCGCAGCAGCAGCGATCGCTGCCGATGGCAGTTCCTCCCGTCGAAGTTCAGTACGTACGTGCAGAAAAATTCAGTAAACAGCGCACCAACACCTTAACCTCCCCCCGCTGCCTTTCTGTCAACAACACCACACACCACCGCAGTGGTAGCGAGCCAAACGCGCGCAGCGGGAGGTCCCGGGATCGAGTCCCAGCCCCACCCTTTTTCTGCTCCTTTATTCGAGTTGGTTCAGTAGCAGTTTCCGCACCTTAACCACCCATTGCTCCCCTTCCTATCACAAATCAAAGCCCACCCCACTGGTTAGCACCCCAAACTCACAGCAGCAGATCTGGGGTTCGAATCCCCCCTCCCTCAATAAAACCAAATTTTTATTTTCCATTGTTTTGGTACTGCACAAACCCCAGAAATCGCCAACAAGTCCCTGCTACATTTATTTTAAGTCCCTGTTAATTTTTTTTCTAAGTCCCTAATGAATTAAAAATGGCAGATTTGCACCCTATACTTCTAAAATGCATAACTAATTCATCTTAACTCCAATTTTAACTTTTTAAATATGTTTTCTGTCCCAAATTGAATGCTCTATCCAAATATAAAATTTGTTTACTGTTTTGAATATTTTAAATTGGTGAAATATTTAAAAACTTGCTTAATTCACTTAAACTTGCAAAATTCATAACTTGGGCATAAAAATTCCAAATCCCACAAACTAAATATGTTTTCCAATCAACTTTTCATGTACTTTCCAAATATAAATTTTGTTTGCTGTTTTGAATAATTTAAATTGCTGAAAACAATTGTTTCTTAATTATTGCATTTAAAATTGCCAAAATAATAACTTGCTCATTTTAAATCCAATTTGAACAAATGAAATATGTTTTCCATGCAAAATGAAACCACCTTTCCAAATATCAACTTTGTTTCATGTTTTGAATAATTAAAATTGGTTAAATGATTTAAACCTTGTTAATTCATTTAATATTGTTAAATTCATAACTTGATCAAATTAAATTCTTTTTGAAACCATAAAATATGTTTTCAAACCATAAAAGTATAAACTTTTCAAATATGAATTTGGTTTAATGTTTTGAACAAATAAAAAATTCAAATAAGCTCATGTTTGAATTAAATTCATTTAATTCTTGCCTAAACTTGTTTAATTCATAAATAATTTATTTGAAATCCTTTTTCAACAAGTGAAACATGTATTCCACCTAAAATTGTGTGTTCTTTCCAAATATGAACTTTGTTATCTATTTTGAACAATTAAAATTGGTGAAAACAACAAATGCTTGTGTGACACCTTTAAGAAACCAAAATTTCTTAACTTAATAAATGAATTTCCAAACTTGGTAAACCTTATTTCTACTTGTTTCTATTGTTGTTATTTTGCTGTTTTCCTCATCCATGCATCATGCTAATTCACTTACACATGATGATTAGTTGTAGAACAATTAATAAAACCATAATTCATGGGCTTTCCATATGCAATCCAATTGCATGTGGGTCCATTTAATCATGTTATGTTACCATGTCAACTAGTTATTTTGATGCATCAATTAAATGGTCATGCATCATCCCATGTTTGTGCATTATGCCATGTTATTGATTGTTTGTCTCTCTGCGTTGTTTGTTTGCTTCTTCTCGGATACACGACGACGTTGAGACCGACGATACTTACGACACCCCTTCTAAGGATCTAGCTCAGTACCAGGCTACTGGGTTTGCAGGCAAGTATTCACTCACATGAACCATCGTGTTCCTTTCAACATTGGTTACCGATACTTTCCGTTGTCTATTTCTGCTAGCCATATGTATCGTTGCTTCTGTTACGAACCTATCACTTCATACCCTGAACCCTGATATTGCCCCCCCTCCAGTCCTATAACCCCGTTGCTTGGGCCCGTGTCTTACTAGCATGCTTAGGGTTGTTTTTGCTCGAGTCTGTTATCAGTTACTTTCTGTTATCATATTTGTTTATATTCGGGGGCTCGATGTTAAACAACAACCTTTTAATTTGAGGTAATAATAAATTGCTGATAAGGCACCGGCAGGAGGCCCGGCGTGGTTTTGAGGCATGCTAGTGTCGACCCTAATTAGGAAAAGGGTCTTGTCTACTGATCCATGATGAGCGCACTATCCGCATGTGGGAAGCGTGTATGGGCGCCCCCCTCAATTTGATTCGATTCGCATCTCGTCCAAATCACCACACCTAGGTCGGGCTTTCCATTTGATGCACGCATATGCAGGTACGAACCCGAGGCCAGGGTGGAACTTTTGTAGTCGGCATTTAGGGCGGCGTGGTCTTCCAGTGCTATGAGGGTCCCCTTTTCTTCGTGGGGCTCGATTAGCGGCGCACGCACAGCACGTGGTGCTTTGGGCTTGATGCGAAGAAGAGTTGAGTTGTGCTGAGTGCCCCGCTTGGTGGGAAAGGCCTTCCCATCTGGCGGGTTATTCTTACGTGTACGGCCAAATTGGTGCACCCCTGCAGGGATAAATCTTCTCGAGAAGCCGTGTTTTCCGCGGTTATGGTTGACATGGTGAAAGTACTGGCTAACAAGTACTCATAACAACTTACACCTAACTAATGATAACTTGACTAGTAATAGGCGTATTGATACAACAACTTGATCCATCCTTAATTCAACTGTGTGAGTTATCCTCGGATTGCTTCTTTGGATAAGGGGCGAGATCCAGGATGGGTTTGTTTGGTGGTTAGTTATAGTTGGTTACGATACGCTATCTTATCTTCTTTCTGTTAGCCGGAAGTTGTAGTCTGTTCTGTAGTTGGTTAGAGCAGCCAGTTGCAGCATCTTTTATATCCCCTTTCTTCCGTTGAACCCAAAGCATCTGTGCTTGGTGTTGACGGGTTACACTTTGGTGAACTGTGAGTCTTGCTTGCCAGTACGTTTATGTACTGACCCCTTTGGGGCTGTGGTTTCCGCAGACTACGCTTACGAGGATCCCCGTGACGGCTACTACGTGGAGTTTGACGAGGCTGCTGACGAGTAGGTAGCGGACCCGGGCAGGATCCGAGACATCGTGGATGGGCTCCGTTTTCTTTTCATTCCCGGCTTCTTAAGCCTAGTTGGATTTGTCTGTACTCAGACCCTTTGAATGCTTCCGCTGAGATGTAATGATGTGATGTTGGGACAGGTGTCCTCTGGATGATTGTATTTGCTATCTCTGCTCTAGTGAGAGCTATTTGCAACTTATTTCCATCTTTTGTGTCCTAGAGATCTGTTGTGTTATCATTTTGTTCAACGCCGTTGACGTACCATGTGTGTATGGTATGAAGTACGTCAATGGTAGTATCCTGATTTCTATGGGATAGTTTACATCGACGGTGGATAGTAGAGATTGGTTGTCACACATAAGTGTTGGCCTACTCGTAAGAGATGCGGGTGCCGGTAAGCCCCGTAATCCAATCAACTACTGTTCAGTTCGTACGGTGAGTATCCTCTAGAAGTCCGGGTGCGACAAACAACCAAGGGGGAGCTGGAGGTTTCCAAGCTAACCCCAAGCAATTGGGACAATATCACGTGCATACCACAGGAATTTCTAACAAGGATAAAAAGATACTGAAACAAGCAGTAAACTCGGTTTCTTCGGCTGTTCCGAGATACCTGAGATGGTCAGAGCAGGACGTAACATGGAGCAGAAGAGATCACCCGGAAAGGATAGAACACCCGGGAGTCTTAGCATTGGTGGTGGCACCACAGGTTAATGGTTATGAGCTGAAAAAGGTCCTAATGGACGGTGGAAGTAGCATCAATATCTTGTATTGGGAAACCTTTCTACGCATGGGTCTCAAGGAGTCTCAGCTGCAGAAGAGTTCAACGGTTTTTCACGGGATTGTGCCGGGTCACTCAGCGTGCCCCGAGGGAAAGATCACATTGGAGGTAGCTTTTGGAGAATCAAAGGATAATTATCGAGTCGAGTGGCTTACTTTCGAGGTGGTTAAGTTGCGCAGTCCTTATCACGCGCTATTCGGAAGGTTGGCTTATCCCAAGTTCATGGCCAGGCCGTGTTACGTGTATCTACAACTAAAAATCCCGGGTCCCAAGCATACCATCACCATACACGGGAGCGATGAAGGAGACACAGCCATGGCGGAGCAAGCTTGCAGAAAAGAGGAACTCAAGTATTACCGGTCTCAAGTAGACCCGGATGACAGAACAGCGTTAAAAAGACCAAATACTGAAGATGAGAGAGCAAAATTCAAGGCAGCACAGGACACCAAGATGGTAGCTTTTGTCGAGGGTGATCCCTCTAAGCAATTTGCTATAGGATCTAACTTGGACAGCAAGCAGGAGAAAGCACTTGTGGAGTTCATTCGTTCAAATCAGGATGTGTTCGCCTGGACGCCTAGCGATATGCCGGGTATCCCCACAGAGTTGGTAGAGCACAGTTTGCACGTCGATCCCAAGTCCAGACCCGTGAAACAGGGCTTGAGAAAGATGAATGAGGAAAGAAGGAAAGCTATAGGGGAAGAAATTGCTCGGCTGCTGACAGCCGGCTTTATTATGGAAGTGTTTCACCCGGACTGGTTAGCAAATCCGGTTCTCGTGATGAAAAAGACCAATGAGTGGAGGATGTGCATTGATTACACGAGTCTCAACAAGCATTGCCCAAAGGATCCGTTTGCACTACCAAGGATAGATCAGATTATAGACGCAGTAGCTGGAAGCGACCTATTATGTTTCCTGGACGCTTATTCCGGGTATCATCAAATCAAGCTACAGAAGGAGGATTGGGAGAAAACATCGTTCATAACCCCTTTTGGGGCCTTTTGTTACAAGACAATGACATTTGGACTGAAGAACGCTGGCGCAACCTATCAACGGTGTATTCAGAAGTGCTTCGAGGACCAAATTGGACGCAACGTACATGCTTATGTAGACGATGTGGTGATCAAGACCAGAAAGGCGGAGACATTTATTGACGATCTAAAGGAAACGTTCAAGAACTTGAGAAGGTATCAGATGAAACTCAACCCGACAAAGTGCGTTTTTGGAGTTCCAGCCGGGAAATTACTCGGCTTTATTGTTTCTGAGAGAGGAATTGAAGCAAACCCGGACAAAATCAAAGCTATCCAGAGCCTGAAAAAGCCGGAAAATTTGAAACATGTTCAGAAGCTCACAGGGTGCGTGGCAGCGCTCAGCCGGTTTATATCCAGACTCGGAGAAAAGGCGATACCATTGTACCAGCTCTTGAAAAAATCTGACAAATTCGTATGGGATCAAGAGGCGGACGAGGCGTTCGAGGCACTAAAAAAGCAGCTATCTGAGGCAGCAGTCCTAGCAGCTCCGGCTCCTAAAGAGCCTATGTTATTATATGTTGCAGCAGGGCCCCGGGCGGTTAGCGCAGTGGTTGTTGTCGAGCGAAAAGAAGATGGAAAAGAATACCCGGTCCAGAGGCCGGTTTACTACGTCAGTGAGGTATTATCAGAGGCAAAACAGCGCTATCCACATTGGCAAAAGCTGGTTTTCGGGGTCTTCATGGCCAGCCGGAAATTGAAGCCATATTTTCAGGAACACCCCATAACAGTGGTTAGTTCTATACCAATGTCGGATATCATCAGAAACTCGGATGCAACAGGTAGAATAGCCAAGTGGGCGATCGAGATGGGGAATTATCATATCAATTACGAGCCAAGGTCAGCAATTAAATCTCAAGCTTTAGTCGATTTTATTAATGATTGGACACACACAGGCATGCCTACCATGGCTCCAAACTCCGAGTCTTGGATCATGCACTTTGATGGCTCCAAGCAATACAAGGGGTCAGGAGCTGGAGTGGTGCTAACATCACCCAAAGGAGACAAGTTGAGCTACGTGCTGCAGATTCACTTTGATTGTTCTAACAACGTGGCCGAGTATGAGGCCTTATTGCACGGCTTAAAGGTAGCAAAGGAGATGAATATTAAGAGGATACGATGCTTTGGAGATTCGGACCTTGTGGTACAGCAGGTCTCAGGAACTTGGGATAGAAAAGACGCAACTATGGCAGCATACCGCAGAGAGGTTGATAGAGTTGCCGGGTGTTTCTCCGGGTACGAGGTGGAGCACATAGACAGAAGAAAAAACGAGGCAGCAGATGCACTCGCCAGACTCGGCTCGCGCAGAGAGCCGGTTCCACCTAATGTCTTCCTGGATGAACTATGGCGACCGTCAGTTAAAACCGAGTCTGAGGAAGAATTGGCAAATCAAGACCCGGATTTGGAGCTCGTAGCCACAGTACGTGATGTTCCCGAGTGGACAGAGTCGTTCTTGGCCTACCTATCACGGGGCGAGTTACCACAGCAGGAAGTATTAGCAAGACAAATTCTGAGGCGAGCAAAAGGATATTCTATCATCAACGGAGAGTTATACAAGAGAAGTGCAGCATAAGTCTTTTTGCGCTGTGTAGCACCAGAAGAAGGCCGACAGATCCTCAAGGAAATCCATGAAGGTGATTGTGGGCATCATGCATCCACAAGATCCCTGGTGGCCAAAGCTTATCGACATGGTTTTTTCTGGCTCACGGCCCTAGCAGACGCGGAGCGCTTGGTGGCAAGGTGTGACGGATGTCAAAGGTACGCTCGCCAAACCCATGTGCCGGCTATGGAACTACGGACTATCCCGTTAACTTGGCCGTTTGCTGTTTGGGGTATGGACATGGTTGGCCCCTTTCACATGTCACCTTGCAAAAAGACGCACCTCTTGGTGGCCATTGACAAGTTTACCAAGTGGGTTGAGGTTATGCCAGTTACCAACTGTGAAGCAATTACAGCAGTCAAGTTCCTGAAAAGGATTATCTATCGGTTCGGGTATCCCCATAGCATAACTACCGACAATGGAACCAATATGTCCCTTGGCGAGATGGAGAAATTTTGTGGTAACAATGGAATCCGGCTTGACATAGCTTCAGCGGCCCATCCGCAGGCTAATGGACAAGTGGAGAGGGCAAACCAAGAGTTGCTTCGTGTATTAAAGCCACGATTGCGAGTTCCGTGTATCAGAGCTGCTGGTGCATGGGTCGAAGAATTACCTGCAGTGGTTTGGGGTATCAACACAACACCTAACAGATCCACTCATATGACACCGTTTTTCATGGTCTATGGTGCAGAGGCGGTGTTGCCGAGTGATATCATCCATGACTCGCCTCGAGTGTCGGCTTACGTCGAGGTAGAGAACGAGAAGACCCGGCAGGACGCCGTGGACATGCTGAAAAAAAAAAGGGAACAAGCACTGGAAAGATCAGCCATATATCAGCAGGATCTGCGGAGATATCATAGTCGGCGCGTGAAAACCCGGGTCTTCCAGGAAGGAGACCTGGTTCTGCGCCTGGCACAGTCAAAGGAAGGAAAACATAAGTTATCACCGTCATGGGAAGGACCGTTTATCATAAGCCGGAATCTGCACAATGGATCGTATTACTTGATAGATGCAAGGGAAGAGTCGGCTACGGTTAACGACACCGCTCATACCACTTCATCTATGCAAGAGAGAGAAAGACCATGGAACGTAGCTCAGCTGCGTCTCTACTATACCTAGTATAGACCAGACTCACAGGTGGAATTACACGATGTAACAGGCAGCAGGTTTCAGACGCACTCTTTTCCTATCCAGGGTACCTAAGGGGACTGGAGGGTTTTTAATGAGGCGGCTTGCTGACCTAACTTTCTCATATGAATAAAGAGATGGTTAAGTAATATATCTTCTTCACATGTTTTATCAAGTTTTATTCTTCTGTTATGTTTTTATTTTTCTTCCAGGTAAGTATTATTTATTGTTTTCTTAGTGCGTTAGTTTCTTTAGTATGTTGCATATATTTAGGTCTTGGGGGCTGATTGCTTGAATAGCACAGTTACAAACTCAAAGACCCGGCCATGATGCCTATGAGTTATAAGGGCCGATTACTCGCAAACGAGTACGGCTGCAATCTTATAACCGGACAAAGGAGCCAAATTTCTTGACTTTTCTTACTTAAGCTCGATGTGACTCGCACTAAAGTGGCATGATTTGCTCGCTTACGATTACAATCAGCCATGATGCCCAATGGGACTTGCCTGACCCTGTTTTCGTACAGATGTAACAACATGGTATCCACGCGAAAGCCGGCTTACAGTACAAGAGAGTCAAAAGGGTCATCTAAACCACAAGTTATGCAGAGTATAGGGTTAATAACCGGAAACTCAAAGTCTATTAAGCATAACTTCAAAACCTATGTGAAACGGCTCTAGGTTTTGGGCTTAGCAGAAAAAATTTGTTTTCTTTGAGAAACCTCACACCCCAGACTCGGAATTTCGGGCCTTGGGGACTGGGGATTTTGAAAAAAAAAAAAAGGCAAGTTATCTAGCTATTAAGCACAAAAAACCCAACAATCCGAGTCTTGGGGACTTGGGGACTTAGAGAAAAGTTCACCCGTCAAAACGCATGCGACCCGGAAACTGAGTCTCACAAAAGGAACCATAAAGAAAGTCGGAGTATCAAGAGCAAATAAGCTCAAAGGCAGATAAATATCAAAATCATCCAAAGGCCAGAAGAGGCACTAAGTATATCAAGGCATTAAAGTACATTACAAGTCTCGATACTAGTATCAAAGGCGCACAGGCGCACCGTCAAAAATAATTGTTCAAAGGGCCCATTTGCCGGCTGACGCATACGAAATACAGCGGATAGCAGATATCACTCGGCATCCGGGACTGAGGCATCCATCTTCCCCTTGCCCTTGCCAGCCGGGTCTTGTTCTTTGGCTTGCCCTTCAGTACTCTTGGTAGCAGCAGCACCCGGATCAGCAGTAGTGCCGGCCCGTGCAGGAGGAGGGACGATTGGTGTGGAGGTAGCAGGCGCAGAGTCGACCTCAGCCTTCTTCTTCGCGGCCTCCTCTCTCAACTGGGCAGCCTCCGCCTTCCATCGGGCCAGCATGTCGTACGGCTTGGGAAGATCCGACTTAATCGCCTTACCATCAGCATCATACGCAGGGATAATTGAGTTGATATCCAAGCCTCAGCAATCACACTGGCCGGGTGACGAACTTCCTTCTGGATGGCCTTGAAGTTTTTCACTGAGAACTTGGACCCGTCATGGTTGAATTCTGGAAACCCGCCCACAAGCTTGGCCGGCTCGAGCTTAGGAAAATAAGCTTTAGCCAGCGCAAGCCCCCGAGTTACTCCAATCCGGCAGGACGAGCGCTTCCAATACCCAATCCACTCGGGTATAGTGGAGCAGGCGTCCAGTAACCTCTTCAGGTCGCCGTGTCCAACACCTGGCCATTGCAGTTCTTGAAGGATCCATTTGGTTCCGGCGCAGAGCTGCCGGATAGTGCTCTTGATGGTTTTCAGTTTGGCAATGTCATCTTCCTCCGGGATTACTTCATCCGGACCTGCAGAAGGTAGGGAAAAAAAACAACGAGTAAGGAAATCCGACTATTTATCAGATGAAAATCCGGGTCATAATTATCAAAGCTAAGAATCGTATCAGCCAGTGCACGATATGTATCGGCAATTTGAACAGAAACTTTTGTCAGCTCATCTTCTGCTGCATGAGCCCTCCTCCTATACTTCCTCGTGATCTTCCCGCTCCTCCTAGCTTCAGCTTCAGCCGCCTCACGCAGAGCCACCTCCTTCTCAACAAGCTTGGTGGCCTTCGCCAGTTTCTTCTCGGATTGGGCCACGAACGCCTGAGTGGAGACACAAGGAAGGATTAGTCGGATATACTACGAAGTTCCAAGCAAATTATCAATAAATTCACTCGAAACTTGGGGACTAGATAAGGATACAGGCAATATTATTCGGATTTACCTCATGTTTAGCTATCAAAGCTTCTAAGATATTTTCTTCATCGGCCCTCAAGGTGTGAAGGGCATCCAGCATCTGGGAGAATGTCATGTCTTTGGGCCTGACGCCAGAAGAGCCGGCAGCTTGATCGCCTGGCGGGTGAACTTTCCCCGACTTTGGAGTCGAGACCCGGACTGTCTGGGTGTCCGGGTTTGGAGAACTCATCTTCGTGTCCAGGATCTCAACCTCTTCGTCCTCAGCTTCTTCGGATGGCTTTGGAGACCCGGTTTTCTGGTGAGCTGGGTCACCCAAGGAGCCTTGTTCCTGGTGGTCTTCAGCGTCACCGCCAGTCGCGGCGTCCGTATTATCAGTCGGCCCCTCCGTCTCCCGGTTATCGGTCTCCATGTTCTCCGGGTCACTGAGGGTGACTTGGGCGCTAAGGAAAAGAGAAAGAAACAGTTAGTGGCAGAGCAGGAAGATTATCGAATATGCGGGGATATCGTACAGCGAGGACTCACCCGGTGTTCACAGCATAATCCGGGGGGAGCTCGCTGCTGGAAGCGGATGAAACTGTCGCAGAAACCGATAGCGGAACCCGGAACTGCCCAGCCCGTGGATGGTTGGGGGAGGGGTGACGCCGAGGAGAATTGGAAGGATGAGGTGGAGGAGTACCGGCACGGCGGACCGGTGAGGTGGCGATGCCCGGGTTGAGGGGATCGTCACCCGGGGAACTCCGTGTTACTCTACGCTTGGCCGGAAGAGAGTCCTTCAAATGTGGTGATTTGGATAATTGTTGGTTAAGTTTTCGCATGTTATCAAAGGAATAGGGTTCAGAGGACATAAAGGAGAAGGGAACCTTGGATACCACCCCCCTGGTCTTCCTCTTGGCCCCAACAACTGCTTCTTGTTCAGGGTCGCTTTGGTCGGATTCGGTGGCCTCCGGGTCCCCCTCGTCCTTGTCATCTTTGTCCTCCAACCCTGTAAGCCGAGTATGTATAGTCGGAAAAAGTTAGACGTGTGAGCAAAATGGCGCAAGTGAAGTCGATAGGAGACCCGGATAAATACCTTCGTCATTGTCAGCCGGTTCTTCATCTTCTTCCGGGTCTCCGGAAGAAGGGGAGGTCTCGACATTCCAGAAAACGTTGTCAGCCTGAGACAAAAGGTAAGAATCAGTAGTCATATCAAGCGAAAGCATGAAGGTAAAAGTATAAGAGTCGGATTTTACCGCTGGAGCCGGGTTATCCCGGGTGAATGGAGCTAACCCGGCGATGTTTTTGATCACCTCCAATTTTTCCGTCAAGAAACTCTTGATGGTTTTGTTGGTATCGCCGGCTGGGTAGTTCTTAGAAGAATATCGGAGCGCGTCTGTGACGTGCCCCGAGTAGTCGCACATTAGCTTGGTGCGGATGGAGTTGGGATGGATCCTGAAGTCCACCCAGGTCTTGACCAAGTTGAGCCCAAGAAGACCTTGGGCGGAGAGGAAGGCTATCTTGGTTAAAAAAGGTTGGATGGCCTCCCTGTCCGACTCAGGGGCAAAGGCGTTGAAAGACTCGGAGATATCCAGGAGACCCTCCGAGTAACCCGGCAGTTTCCTTTCACCGGGTGGGGAGGTGTCTCGGCAGTAGAAGAAGGATAATTGGCAGTGCTTGACATGGGAATTCAGATTGAGAGTTGGCATTGGGGAATTCTTGCGGCGCTGGATGGAAACCCCGCCGCAAGCAAGAAGCGCCCCGTCACCGCTTTCGCGGCACGGTTTGCATTGGAAGAGTTCAATAAAAAGAGCCAGATTTGGCGGAATGCACAAATAAGACTCGCAAAGGACGATAAAATGGGTAATGTTCAACATAGAGTTAGGCCCTATGTCGAACACCCGGAGGCCATAGTGGCTTAAGACCTCGCGGAAAAAAGAATGACCCGGAGGGCGAAACCCCCGGGTCACATGCTCGATGAAGCAGATTACCTCATCGGCAGCAGGTGTAGGCCGGGTCTCATCACCCGGAACTCTCCAATGGATATCTTCCTGGGGGGGAGGACCCCTAACTCGGCCAGCTCTTCTAACTTGGCCTTGGTGACGGTGGATCGCGCCCAGTTGGCGGATATTGATTGGGTTGTCCTTGCTCTTGCTTGCTGCTTCCCTTGCTTCTTGGGAGCCATGGGTTCGGTCTGCAAAAGCACGGGACAAAAAGGTACAAGACGTAAGACTCGGAAATCATGGGTTATCCGGATATATGCAAGCAGTATCAAAAAGAGGTATGGGAATTATGAGTTGTCCGGGTATCGCCGGATGTAGCGAAAATTACAGATTATCCGAGTATCGAGTATCAGAACAGAAACTATGGGGGACTTACGTATTGATGATCGTTTGCGGAAGAAGGTTGATTGCCCATGTATCTACTGCAAGTAAATGAACCGGAAGAAACGGACTTTCCGGGTATCAAGGGCAGTTGTGGAAAATTTGGGCGGCCCGAGCCTAGATTGGAAATTTCATTTTCAAATTCGTGGTGAAATTAGTGACTACAAGCAATAGGAGAATGAAGTGGAGCCTATATTCAAGCCATTGGATGAACTAGTGTGAGTCTAAGCGACCTAATCCGGCGCGGGGCAAGAAATGGCCCGCAGTTGACCTAGATCCAATCTAGAGCGAATCAAGAAATTATGAGGCTAATTCGATGGGAGCAAGAAGCTTACCGGAGGAGATTGGAGTAGAGCGCGACGGCGGCAGATGGCGCAATCTGAATGTCCCTTTGCGATTCCCGGCGGGCAAGATGAGGGCGCAGCGGCGGAGCTTGGCGGCGGCGCGGAACGGTTCGAGGACGAACGTAGCCGGCGGCGGCTTTGCTCCGGCGGTGAGTTCGAGGTTCCCGTGGTGGTGTTGCGCAAGCGCGAGAGATGGGGAGGAAGAAGGAGTTGGAATGGACCGTTGGGGGTTAGGTTATCCCCTGGGTACCTATTTATAAGGTACGGGCGGATAAACCTAGTCCAACGGGCGGGAACCGGAAATTTCGGGATAAGGGATACCCGCCCGGATTTTCTGAGATATGCTTTAAGTGCTGGACGAGATATCCGGAATGGATAAGAAACAAATCTTCTCCGTGATACCTGGACTAATTAAACAAGTAAAGTAAGCCGGACCTTTGGCGTTTGCATCAGGGGCGTTGACCCAGAAAAGTAAACACTGGACTTGGAGAAAGCCGGGTTACTATATGGCCACCATGGAGTTAGGCCTAGCTGTTTATCAAAGCAATCAAACCCGGCCTCTATGAACTTGTGTGTTTGTTATTTTTGCAGGGAATAGCATGCGCTTCAAGGAGGATCTCATGAAGCCCAAGCTATTCTGGGGACTACTGATGGAGGGATGATAACCCGGTAGGCCAACGCCAAGGAGTAACTCGGCCCAAAGGACGCTGCACAAGACCCGGCTTAAGATGAAGGAGTTTCTAGAAGGCCCAGGAACGTAGGCCTCGTAACCCGGATTGTGGGTTCCGATAAGGAAGTTTAGGGTTTGAAAGCGGTGTCCGGGTAGGATTCAGAGTGCGCCTTGGAGAGTAGGCCAAGGGGTCCAGATATTATATAAGCCGGCCCCTAGGGTTAGACAAGGAGAGATCCAAGAGTTCGAGCAATATCGCTAGGTATCGAGTATCCAGTGTAATACGAGAGTTGAGTTAATATATCTAGATCGGAGACTCGGCGACTTGATTGTCGGCTACCAGATCGCATATCATCATGTTTTCCCTCGAGCTAAACCCTCTCCCAAACACCAGAGTCGATTTGCCCCAAGACAAGTTACCCCAGGTAACGTCTGCCGTGATTATCCCACAACACAACTCCATCTGATAGGCAGTCTAAAACACTCAGCGGAAAATCCCTTCTGCCTGTTTCAGAAATAGCCCCAAACTCCAACTTATGATCCCCGATATACTGAGCAATGTTCAAGTGTTTAGCCAAATCACCAAGATCTCTGCTATTCATGAATATGTCGTTCATCGAGAAACAGTGGGAGATTTAGAATTAAGAGGGTTTTTTCCTTTTTTATTAATTTTGGCGGATTTAGATTTCTGGCCAAAAGCATAAAGATAAAAAATAGATCCTAGTCCATCCTCATCTAACCCCACCTCTGTCACCTCACCAACAAGATGTGATTGCATCTGTCCATCAACTATGGCATTCGCTTCATCATCATCTATAGGCATGGTATCATATGGCTGACTAGAAACATTTTTGGACACTTTGAACCGGTCATACTCCATATGCATCAAAGCACTAGCCGAGACCACAATTTCATCCTCATTTGACCCTAAACTAATACCAACTCCAGCTAGACTATTAGATAGTTTAGTGGTTGAATAAGAAAGAAAAGAGCGGTTAGAGGTTGACGTGCCCATGGGAGGAGGTGAAAACATCGCCGCCTTGCGATGCATCGCCTTTGACAAGGCATCATCATCCATAGCCGAGGATCCATTTGTAGCTACAGGGTGGCATGCATTGTGCCTCAGGTGCTTCTACGTCTATATCCTCATCTCCTTGACTGTTGAGGAAGGAGGTGGTGTTGGAGAAGATGCCCCCTTGACCACAGCCTTGAACGACATCCCAGTCGTTGACTCGTCTTTGGTGAAAGGGCAGACGGTGCGAGCCCTCCCTGGCTGCCCAGCCCCTTTACATGTGACGCACGGGAAGCAAAAATCGTCGGTACCATGGAGACCACGGACTTGGACACAAACTTTTTGCTACTGGCAGCCAGCTGCTTCGTACAACAAGCAGATACCACAACTGGCCCAACACCTGTCGATGCTGCAACAACGCACATCAGATGGTCTCCGACAGCAATAGGAGCCAAAGGCTCGTCCCCCTCAAGCACCGCGTGGGCGGAGAACAGCTGTCCGCCGCTAGCTCCAGCAGCCGCCGGCCCGTGAAGTGTAACCAGCCCACTATGCCCCGGTCAGTTGCTCCTGCCAGCGGGCCCTGGAGGCGCATCAGCCCGCGCACCGTCCTGGCATCCAGTAGCGGTACGTGGGCTCGAGGGTGCTGGGCTGCTCCCAACTGCCAGAGCACTAGGGACCACAGCAGCAGCAAGCTCGCCGCCGCACAGTGCGGTTGCCGGTCCATTGGGTCGGTCTGTCCCAGATCATCGACGGAAGCCTTGTGTTGCATAGGAGAAGGGGAAGACAGAGATGACAACGCTCCCGGTGACTCCGCGTAGAGTAATCGGCCTTCCATCCTCAACTTCTGGACCATCTGAATCGCTTATGGAGAATGAGGATTGGGATTTATCGGCATAAGCGCCATCCCACTTAGGAGCTGAGCAACCGAGGACCCTTGCAATTGACTCGAACTAGCTAACGGGTCAATGGCCATGTCCGTACCTGTTGACCCATTTCCCAGTGAACCATCTTGAGCCCCCACGTCCTCCTCCTCCAAACCTTTGTCATTAGTGTCATCTTTCCGTTACTATCCCGAATAAGAGGTACAAAGTCCGGTTCTAGCACATAATCCTCTGTCACCGGAAAAAAAGTGAACCAATACCCCTTATGACGAAGAACTCCATCCGTCTTAATGTATGGACATATAGCATCGACCTTCTTGAAACATTGATCTGCAGACAAGCCAACATATATCCGGACAATTTCTTTCCTCCTAAGGGCCAACAAATCCACATCAATCGGCGTACCAATGAGAGTGCCAACACCCCGTAATCCCAAAAAATGTCTCATGGGATGGGGTACCCCAGTCGCATGCAGCCAAGCCTTATGAAGCTCCAGCCTCGGTTTTGTCTCCTCCGGTTTCCACTAGCTAAAAATGAGTCTAGTCGACTGCAGTGGGATGCCCAAAACCACTCCATCAAACCTGAGCAGCTCATCTCTCGAGGGAAACCTGATGGTGAAGAAATTATCTCCATTCGGAACCGCCTCCCAAGACCAGCCAGACACCGGACACATACGCGCCACCTGGGACTAAATATGCGCAGGCAATGCAACTGTACCCTCAAACTTAACCTCCGCAATGGGACCAACACTGGGAACCAGCTGTTCCTTGTACAGACTATTAGGAAACTGTTTGAACATAGTCTCCTTGTTACTCATCCCTGCAACAAACACAGACGGGTTCAGAAGCTTCAAAGTGGGACATTTCTTTAGCGTACGCTTGGAGTTACCACAAATGTAACAGTAGTGATGCAGTTTGTAGTCCTTTGTTGCAAGAGTGTCAACTTCACAATTCCAGGATCTAGTCTTCACCTTATTCACCTCCGGAACTTGGGGAAGCGGTACCACAGTCGTCTCCATAGCCCCTGGCACAAGGACGGTTTGCACCCCGGTAGGAACCATCGGAGTTGCAGCCGCCGCCCCTGCAGGTTGTTGAACCACAGCTGATCTGGGGGGGTACTCGAGAGACGCTCCCTTAGGAGGGTACCCGGTGCGTCTCATTAAGGGGTACTGCGGGACTCCTCAAGCATATACACAAAGGCCCACGAAGAATCAAACCACGACAAAAGGAAAGACTTTACCAGCCAGAATAGGAAGGTTTAGCAGCTGACTCGAAGTCAAAGTCCGTTTCATGTACGACCCCTCATACCCCTTCTACCTATATAAAGCACGTGGGGTGCACAAACGGGACAGACAAACCTAGATTCAGAGCTAGCCGAGATTCAATCTACAGAGAGTACCCCCTGTAATCGATACTTTTCACCTCATCGGAAAATCCGGCGGGCAGTAACCCATCAAATCAAGTAGTACACCAGCACCGTTTTTCCTTCACGAAACCCCGGGTCCCTAACCATGGGGATTGTTGAGTTCACCCCCTCGACATTGGCGCCGTTTGTGGGAATCCTGGGCGCTGGATCCGTGGCTCCTTCGATCTCATCTTCAACAACCTATGACTCGGCGATTGGGGAGGACTCGATCCGCTTCGGGTTAATCGACTTAACCAAGTACTGGCCGACGTCGCGCCCGGCGTTCGACTGCATCAACACGGGAATCTATCTGAAAATCGGCAACCTAAACTTTCGCGCGGGATGCACGGGAGTGATACGCCTGGAAGACTCTGACCAACCCAGACCGGAAGAAGTAGTCGTGCCAGAATTCTCGCGGCTCTCTCTTGAGGAAGAAAGCCCCGAGTACACCTGCCCGGCCAACCCCTATGTGCACTTCGTCACAATGGAAAGACGCATCGAGCAATCGTTCTCAGAGAGCAACAGGGAAGACAAGATAGTTGACCCGCCCAAAGCCACTAATGCGATTTAGGCGACCGAAGAAGACAAGGAGGACGAAGAAAGCAAGGAAGACATCGACGAGGACCCGATAATGTCCCCGCCGCCAAAAAATCAAAACTCGACTGACAAGGATGGCGGACTCGGAGAACTTCCTCCCCCTGCCAATTCTGGATCCACGACTAAAAGAAAGAAAGGCAAAACCGAAAGTTCTCAGCTATATGTGTCGAAGAAAACAATGGGATGGTCACCTCATTAGTCGAACAGGGCCTCCCCCTCACAGCAGATGCCACCCGAGAAGAACGGATGGCATGTAAGTGGAAATTATCCCAGCATAGAAAGAAGTTGAACAAGATGTATAAAGAACTAGAGGACACGGGTCTCCCAGAGGTGCACTCAACGGAAGGCTCGGATAGCGTGGTGCAGAAACCACCCGCTTCCAAATGGCGATCACGACTCACGGATATGCCAAGTGGACGCATGGGAGACACCCGAAAGGTTATTGACCTTGATTAGGACCTAGGGGAACCCAGGTCCGCAGAAAAATTGGCACCCAGAACGCCTCAGGAAAGGCTTCTGCAGGTTCAAATATACTTGATGTTTTTCAAAGCATCGCCGGGTGACCCCCGCGGTGAAATACATGAGGAGATGTTGCAAGGCCGCAACATGGCAAGCGTGGAGCTGAAACAGACACCCGCCCCGCGAGTAGAAAAACCCACGAAACCACTGAAGGAGAGAACCCGAACTACATCAGCATCACGTCAAGAAGAAGTCTCGAGGAACCAGCAAGAGCGGATCACGCAGAACAAAGTCGACAGGATGCAAAGAGAAAGGGCAGCAGAAACACCACCCCGAAGGGCAGCCAGAACCCGAGACGAGATCCCAAAATACGAATCGACCGACTTGGATGAAGAGGAGCTTTGCGGGCCTCCCTGCTTTACTCGAGAGATTCGCCAGGCCAGAAAGCCGAGACAATTCAAGCTAACAGCCGAAACGCCCAACTACGCCGGCGATCAAGAACCTGACGCGTGGTTGGATGATTACCTAACAGCTGTGAGGTTCCAAAAGGGGGAAAACAACGGCAATGCAGTACATACAAATGCAACTAGTAGGAGCAGCAAGAAATTGGCTGAAGAGTGGGCCTAAAACTAAGTACAACTGTTGGGAAGAATTCGAGTATGATTTCGTCCAGAACTTCAGGTCCACGTGCAAACGACCAGTAATAGTCGGGAAGTTAAACTCTTGTAGGGAAATATCGGATGAGAAAATTCGCAGGTACATACAAAGATGGACCACCTTAAAGAATAGCGCAGAAGAAATCTCGGACGAAATGGAAATCGATAACTTTAAAGAAGGAATCTGCCGATTTGACCTGAAAGAGTACATCGGCCGGATTCAAGTACAAACTATGAGAAAACTCATGGGTGTAGCGAACAGTTGGGCAGAAGGCGAGGAGTCGTCACGCAATACCCACCCACCCTCACCCGAGGAAGATCGCATGGAAACCTACTATGCTCACAAGGGAAACAAAAGGTACAACAATGACAGAAACAGAAGAGGGAAACGCAAGAACCAGGTGTTTGATGAAATAGAACCCGAGTTAGTCGCAGCCGAGTTCCCGGGCAGTCGCAGTAACGACTACCGCCGGCAGGGGCGAGAGCAGCCACGTGAGCAAGAGCGTGACCGCATGAAAGAACAGAAGCCCGAGTGGCAGCCACGAAAACTCAGGGCAGACGGGCTGCCACCTATGTTAATCGAGCAGCAGCTCGAAGGACCATGCCCAAATCACATGTACAACGATGAAAATGGGATACCCAGATCCAATTACAAACTAAAGGAATGTCGCATATTCAACTTACTTATGGGGGCATCTTTCAAGAAGTAAAGGGAAGCGCAACAGGTAGGATTCCCGGCTGTTCCAGGAGCACTGGCGATAGGTGCGCCACCACCTCCTCAAGGACCACCAGTCGTACAACCTCAGCAACAACCCCCAGCACAAGGAGTACCTAGAGCACAGCAAGCCGCAGCAATACACCAGTAGTATAGGGTGGGTTACCCGAAGGAATACAGATACCCGGAGCTGAAAGGAAAAATATACATGATACAGAAAGGAGCCCCATCTAAACGAAGCCAAAAGCTCATTACCAGGCAGGTGAATCTGGCAGAAATACCACCTCTTGCAACACCCAAGTTCCTAGACTGGTCTGAGGAAAACATCACCTTTTCCGGAGCCGACCACCCTCTTCGAGTCCCCTTCCCAGGAAAGGCAGCGTTAGTACTCGAGGCACAAATTGGAGGCTACAAACTGAGTCGTGTATTCATGGATGGAGGAAGAGGGATCAACATCATTTACATAGAGACTCTGAAGGAAATGAATATACAATAAGCAACTTGAAACAGTCAAAAAACACATTCCATGGCATCATGCCAGGGAAAGCAGTAAAACCCTTGGGTACAGTAAAACTGGAGGTGATCTTCAGAGAACGCAACAACTAAAGGAAATAAAAGCTCAACTTTGAAGTAGTCGACTGGCCATCGCAGTACAACGCAATACTCAGAAGAACAACATTTGTGAGGTTTATGGTAGTACCCCACTACGCGTACCTGATGATCAAAATTCTAGGTCCTAAAGGAGTAATCATAGTGCGCGGAAACTAAAAAAATCAGATAGTTGTTGAAAGTACAAGGATTCCGCATAGGGGGTGAATAGGTGATTTAAAATAATTACAGTTTAGTCTTGAATAAATGCGGAACAAAACTAGCGTTTAATTTATCAAGCATAAAACCTATACAAGTTAGGTTTACCTATGTGCACCAACAACTTATGCTAAGCAAGATATACAACTATGTGATAGCAAGAAAGATGACTTCAAGCACGATGGCTATCACAAAGATAAATACATAAGTAACGAGCTAGAGTATAGAAATAACCGGAGCACAAGGAGACACCGATGCGATTACCGAAGTTCCTTCCCAAGGGAAGTACGTCTTCGTTGGAGAGGTGGGGAGATACCTAGGCGCTCCTCAATAGCACGGATGTGCACAGCTTATTCTCCTTGAGCTTCTCCGGTGAGGGAGATTCTCGTTTCCACTATGAGTTCGTCTTGAAGGCGGTGACCAAACCTTACACGAGGTTGAGGCTATCTCCACAAGGAAAGTTGGAGGCTCTCAACGAACCTTCTTGTAACAAGGTGGAAGCCCCAAGCAGTAACCGTCTAGGGTGCTCAATACACCCAAGAGGAACAATCTCTCCGGTGACCAAGCACCCAAGAGTAACAAGCAAACGAAGTTCTCTTTTACGAATCCCGTGGGGAACTCAGACCGATGCACCTAATGCAATGGCAAGAACACACAAAGTGGTCAAATCCTTCTCTCCCAAATTCCACCAAAGAAACTAATGCTGTGGAGGGAGGGAGGAGGAATAACAAGGAAACACACTAATGAATCCCAAGATCTAGATCCAATGGATTCCCCTCACTAAAAGGAGAGATTGATTGGTGGAATAGTAGATCTAGATCTCCTCTCTCTTTTCCCTAAAAAAGGGCAAGGATCATTGGAGGGATTGAGAGAAACTCAAACTTTTAAAGGTCAACCAATGGAGGAGAGAGAAAATGGGATAGGGAAACCTCCTCTTGAGGAAGAGGAAGGCTATTTATAGCTTCCCACGAAATATGGTTGTTATAGCCGTCTGGGATGGAATTTTCGCACTTACCCCGGAAATTTCCGGGCCCCGAACCGGAAATTTCAAGCCTATAAATTTCTGGACGACCCAAGACCCTCCTGGAGCGCGATTTCCCGCTCTATGGTCTGGGCCGGATATTTTCCCCGGAACATTCCGGCCTGGCCAGAAATTTCCGGCGTTGGACCGGAATTTCCGCCCCCGCTGAAAACTGCCAAAACACTTATACGAAAACGGTCATATCTTTTGCATCCCGACTCTGTTTTTGACGTTCTTGGCCTCGTTGAAATAGCAACGAAGAGCACTACAATAATATGTAGAGAAAAATCATAGTCCAACAAGGGAGAATAAAACCAAATGGGCAAAGTCTATACCTCTTTATAAGATAGGAACCGGTAAAACCTCCAATAACAAAAACGCAATAAGTTTTCTATACAAAATCGTTTTTTGATGAATTTGAGCTTGACATGAAGAACAAGGGAAGCTATAAAACCACACATGGAGAAAACCCAAATAAGAACCAAGAAAGATGATGTCAAGGATGCAAAGGTTTGAGCTCTCTACGAACGATATGATCAAGCAACTCATTCGAGAGCCCCTCTTGATACAACGGATATCTATCCTATAACCCGGTCTCCCTACTAACATCATGAGGCCGGTAAAATAGAAAACCTATCAAGGTCACCTTTGCCTTGCTCATTCCAATCGATCTAGATGATGACGATTTTAATCAACTCAAGTTGGACCACCTTTCTTGATTACGCTTTGCTTTGTGAAGAATTGTAAATTGCTCCCCCCATAAGATAATATGGGAGAGATTCTCACATGTCCGTATCCACTTGACAATAATATCCATATGGGTGGCAAGCATCAAGCATTTTAACTCTTCTTGATGCTCATCTTGAACTTCAACTTCAACTTGATCGACCAAGTATCTTCTCTTCATTCATGATGATGTCTTGAAGGTAAACATGAATGTTCACACAATCTTCTTCTTAAAGACATACTTGCAATATGATCAATAATAGGATGGAAATTCTTCTTCTTGATCATATCAAATATATTCATTATAAGCAATGATCTTGATGGCATACAACATTGAATCCAACACATGGAGTTCAAGTGTTGCTAATGGACAAACCTACAAGGATATGAGCATGGAAGGCACAAAATGCTTAAGAAAAAACCAAAGAATTAAACCAAATTCTCTTAAACCCTCTTAACTTCTCCCCCATTGGCATCCATTATCGAAATGAGCGGAAAATGTAGAAGTCCAATATAGTAAGAGCTCCCCTAAATTTTTTGCATTTGTCATAATATGAGTGAAAAGAAATGCATATTCAGCGACGAATAGATGGGGGAGATCAAACTATATTGAGGATCCAAAGATTGCAAATAAGATTATATTCCTTTAACACTTCTTCCAAGAGGAGGAGCACAAAAAAAGGATCCGAAAAACCAATGGAACCAAAGATTTTATGATTGTAGCAAAATAGTGTTCTAAAGAAAATCATGAAGCTCCCCAATATTCATGCACTATTTAGAGCGTTTTCATTTGAATACAAAGTGCACAAAGATGGGATCATCACTCCCCCAGTATCCTCTAAAACACAAAACAAGTGCAAGAGAGCATAAAAAGCAAACTATGCATAGCGCTTGAAGAAAATAAATGAATGATTGAGCAAAAAGATAGCAAATGAACGAAACACCATGAGACAAGGCTCAACCAAACATAAGGAAACCAACATGCCCACCAAGGTAAGAATGAGAGACAAAAAAACTCAACAACAAATGAGTGCACAATATGAAATCATATAAGACAAGCACTCATAAGGAAAATACTTTCCGGAGCCACCAAAAATGAAAAGCGTATAAGAAGGGTGGACTCCAAAGGAATAGGATACCAAAAAGAGATGTAACTCCTATCATGTGTATAAGTTTCTAAGTGGACACAAATCATGATAATATGTATCCACAAATAAGCATGTACATAAAATAGTTACGAAAGTGAAGAAAGTGATATCCAACAGAAAGTCATAAATACACCAATAAGATTTATTTATTTAATCGAAAGCATAGCACATAGATAAATTTTATCTTAAATGGGGATAAATGAATTCCCAAGACAAACACACCAAAGACATCACAAATATCAATAAGGGGAAAATAGATAGTTGCAATGTTTTGGAAGAATCAAGTATCACAAACGGAGAATAATTTTACAAATAAAGAATTTTCATGCCAAGATGCAACCTACACAAGGTTGAATAAAAGAATAGTATTCATGAGAGATACTTGTTACCAAGATCGCGTTGGAGATGTTGTTGTTGATAAGAGTTAATCCATCATCCTAGCTTGACTCTGACAAGATCATGGTGACAACACCTTCCTTGAGATTGAGGCAAGCATCCAATGCATCTCAAATGTACCTAAAACACATTTAAGCACAAAATGGTCCCCAAAAACATTGGGTCCAAACTAGTTAGACAAACTACAATAAATATGATAAGCTCCACATAAATATGTGCACATATATATATATATATATATGAAATTGAATTTCATGCACATCTTAGCCGATTTAGGATTCGGGGGAGTTTACCCTATATATTGGATCAAAGAAAGTGAGCATGTCATAACAAATACTTTAGTAAATATGCATGCAAATATTTTCAAGAACCAAAAGACAAGTGAAAACGAGATTACAAAGAACCAATCGACACTTCAAAGAAACCAATTAAAAGTTAGAACAAGAAATGAGACATTGAACTCCCAAAAGATATATCAAAAGAAAGATTCATTAACGAAAAGAAGTTCAATAACCAAAATAGATCAATTTGAAAAGAAAGCAATGAGTAAGATAACCAACTCCCAAAAAGAGAAAGGTGCCAACAACTAAACCAACCCCTCTACACTTTTCATGATGGCACAAAGTACCAAGACGGAAAGTTTTGTCTTCCCTAAAGACACGTCATCGGGATTAAATACCAATTGAGAAAGATCCAAAGACAAAAGAAGAAAACTAGTGTTCTAAATAATATAGGAAAGCTCCCCCATGATTTGTGCATTATTTATAATTTTGAATTTTAATACAATATTCACACAAATGGGATCCTTACTTTAGCTGTAGCAATTAGAACACCAAACAAATACGAGTAAAACAAAGAGATTCTCAATAGGCAAGGAAGACAATGGGAGTGAGCACAAAGCAATTCCTTGGCAAGAAATATGGAAAATAAAAGCAATAGCCCAAGTAAATATGATCAATAAATTCTACCACAAATAAGATTATCACTTGTCAAGGACAAGGATTACGGAGTTATTTCTCGGTGGTATGTTGCATAGATATTCATGATCATATTCACAAAATAAAATCATATGAAAAGGATAGGAATTAAAACATCATGCTTAAATAGATATTCTTGGTGGCTTCAATAGTCGAATGATCATGCAAACCAATGATTAATATAACATGAAGAAACAAGTTTCCAAGATAATAAATAATAGTGCACATTTGAGGAAAACCGCACCAAGAAACTCTCTCACAAACAAGATCCAAAAGATGAGAAAATAAAACATTTAAGCAAATTGAAACTTGTTTGAGTACACATGCCACATAGGAACAATAGAATTGACAATATCAATTCTAGGTGGCAAAACCTCAAATTTCACATTATTTAGGTTTGTAGTATGCGCAAAGGATATTACTCCCCCATAATGTGATAATCCTTATCTTCTTAAAAAGAGACAAATAAATAACAAATAGAGATAATTAATAGAAATTATAGAATTGAATTTCTCATGAGCATGACATACCACATAGAGGCTAGACAATATTGAAATATCAACACTAAATGATATTGATCCTGTACATACATTTTAGGATTGTGAAGTGCCAAGGCATATCATTCCCTCAAAATAGGATAGTCCATTAATTACTCAAAGATCCAAATAAGATACAAGCAAGATACAATAAGGCTCAAAGCAAATTCACACATACATGTTGTGCGAACCGACAAACACATACTAGATTACTCAAGGACAAGTAAGTAGTAAGCACAACATATACAAAATACAAGCAAGGTACAAAACCAACACATGCAAAGGGGCAAGAAACTTTCAATGTATATATAAAATGTAAATACAAGTTACCGCAAGAAGTAGCATGAAATATGAGATAGAGACATGATAATCCAAATGACTTGGCTTGAGGAAAATATAAGTGATGAAGATCCCTTAATTCTTTATGATATAGCCAAGTCTCCAATGCCCTCCAATAACACCTATTGATCAAGTTTCAGCTTATTGGTCCCAACCAAGTTGGGTCCTAAGAGGTTAATCACAATAGGTTTGGCAACCCAAATGGTTCTTTTCTTAACACCACTTTGAGTACCAATATATTTGGCAAACACATTGCTCACATTATCCTTCCGAATAGAATACACTGTCATCGTTAGCATGCAGAGGTATTCCACCCGCCAGCATATCCGGTTTTTGAATCAGTCGATTCACAATTTCCGGCTGTGGAGACCGATCCTCCTGCGTCTCGCCGGCCGGCCCACTGACCGACGCCATGAATGAAGTAGGGAAAAATCCTCAAGGCACGGCGGCGGCGTCACCCGCGGTCGAGACACCGGGCCACGCCACCCCAAACACACTTTCGAGGTCTTCAAGAACCTCCCTTGAGCACTTGAACCCGCAGATCGCTCCTCCAATGCCGGCGCCGGGCTGACGACCGCCAAAGTAGATGTTGAACGCTCCTCCGCCTGAGTGGACACCGGAGACCTGCACACAGTAGGACAGACCATACCTTGGCAATCGTCTGACTCACCGTTGACTCGATCCTTCTCCCAGAACCGAGATGTCGGAGTTGGGAATCCGATATCGGCCCAAAACTCTTGCGCTAGGGCTTCATCCGACTGTGTCGGCCATCAAACGTCGTCGCGGGACACCACCCGATCCTCGGCGAGAACTTCCTTCCTGCACCGCCGTGTCGGATCCTCCGCTTGCTCCTCACCCAGGTGCGAATCGAGAACGCCAAAACGAGACCTCGTCGGTGGCGACGCATCGAGAGCACTTGGTGCCAAGGTAAGGCGGCGGGTGCGGTTCCCCGGCGGCGCATCCGGCGGAATCGCCCTATCCATCGGCGGAGCAATAGAGCTATTAAATCGCCCTATTCTGTCTGCAGACTGGCCAAGGCAGGATTACTATCTACGAACTACAATTTACGTCTCTCTGCCGCCTGGAAACCATGGAAGAGCTCTTGCCAGAGTCTCGCGCGATCTACGGTCTCCTCCTCGTGACGAATGCAGACCAATTCGAGGTACGCTTCCTTGATTACAAGGACAGTTTGGAGGCGGTGTGTTTCCCACCCACCCATACCCCACTCGATTTCTATCTTGTCGTCGCTCCGAAACCATGGAAGATCTCTCACCGGAGTCTCGCGTGATCTACGATATCCTCCTCGCGACGACTATGGAGATTCCTCCATACGCTTCCTCGACTACAAGAAGGACACGCTGGAGGCGGTTCGCAAGTTTGTCACCGACGCGAACAAGCAAATCATGGCGGTGAGCACCGTCGTCGACTCTGTGCGCGTCACGGTGAACACGGATCTAGAGTCCTTCAAGAGCTCCACGGGGATGACCTCACGGATGTCAAGAACTCGCTGAGCGCGGAGATCTCGACTCTCACGGAAAAAATCACTCGTATTCCGCGCCCCGATCCTGGCGCGTTCAACGGCAATCCGTCTTCTTCTCACTCTAGGGAGCTCGAATTGGGCGCCTCAAGCCAACCATGGAACGTCACTCACCAGATTCACCGTGTAATTTGTTGTGGACATGGATGTGTGTGATGTTGGCACTCGAGCTGTTTTATCATAGGCAGGACATTCAATTGAGTATACAATCGCAATCTATCAGTTTAGGAGAAAGAGTACTTGGATATCCTATTGGAAGTGCAGGAGCGGAGACCTTATTTGCAATTGGGGGAATGCATTATAAGGACTGACCATAAGAGTTTGACTCACTTGTCTGAGCAGCGTCTGCACATGGATTGGCAGCGCAAAGGTCTCACGGAGATGGGATTGAAATACATCATTCAGTATAAGAAAGGTATAAACAGTGTAGTAGCTGATGCGCTTTCACGCAAACCTGTCACTAGTTCTTACTTGTTTGCTACCACTGTCATACAACCTACTTGGCTAGCTACGGTGATGCAGAGTTACACTAATGATGAGAAAGCCCAAGTACTGCTCCAGAAACTGGCATTGGTTCCTACAATGGATAATAATTTCACACTCGGTAAAAGAGTAATTCGTCAGAAATGTTGCATTCTTATCGGAATTGATACAATGTTACAAAACAAGTTAATATATGCATTTCATGATAGTCCTCAAGGGGGCCACTCAGGTTTCCCTATCACCTACAAAAGGCTAGTTTTATTGTTCTCATGGCACACATGAAGCAAATGGTGCGAGAATATGTTAAGAGCGGGCACATTTGTCAACAAGCAAAATATGAACGATTTCCTCATGAAATAGTACTTCAGCCACTCCCTATTCCATAGGACCCTTGGGAAGTTGCAACAATGGATTTTATTGACAGATTGTCATCCTATCGGCATTTCAATTGTGTTCTGGTTGTTGTAAACAAGCTGACAAAATACGCCCACTTTATTCCTCTTAAGCATCCCTACACAACAAGCAAAGTGGCTAAATTGTTCGTCGATAACGTGTACGGATTGCATGGTATGCCTGGTGCACTTGTGTACAGATTGCATGGTATGCCTGGTGCACTTGTTTCTGACTGAGATCATGCATTTCCTTGTACCTTTTGGCAGGGTGTTTTTCGTGTGACAGGGACCCAATTAAAGCTCAGCACAGCAAAACATCAAGAGACAGATGGGAAGACTGAACGTGTCAACCATTCCCTCGAGTGTTGCATGCGATGCTTCATCAGTGCGCATCAGCAACACTATGCCAGATGGATTTCACTCTGTGAGTTTTGGTACAATACAAATTGGCATTCTTCCACTGGTAAACTCCATTTGAGCTACTGTATGGACGAAACCCCAGGTACTTTGGTATGTTTTAAGTGATTAAATCTTGTCAGCATTGAACTCCAAAAATGCAAAGAGAAAATAGCTCGCTATGTTCTCTGACAGAAATTCTGTCAGGAAATCGGATAATCCTGGGGGGGGGGGGATTATTGGAAATAATCCGGCCTAGACATGTTGCCTAAGTACCAGTTTGCACGTATCTCCGGTATGGGGCGGATTTATTGGCCGGATATTTGGATGAATAACCGGAGATTTGAAAATCGGATAATCCGGCCTCCACTTGAGGCGGATAATACGCCCCCCAAGAATCTTCAACGGTTATACAATGGCTACATTTGGGAGGGGGAATAAATACCCATCCCCTTCTTCAACCTCATGTTGCTCGAGCCCATACTCAAGAACCATAGTTTGAGCCACCAAATATCAAAGATCTTGTTTTCCTTCCATACAAACTTGTTGATCTTAGAGGAATCGAAGGAGAAGACCTAGATGCATTCCTACCCAAGTGATTTGATTTCCCCCTTGATTCCATTGAGGAACTTGCTAATCTTGGGTTTGTTGGAACCCTATACGATTGTTTCTCCTTTGAGGCTTAGGGGCCTTGGAGCAATTGTGGGAGCTTCTAATTTATTTGTGGAGTGTGCTCCGGTCTTGAAGCCCGGTGTCTTGGTGGCTTGTGGGATTTGGTGAGGACCCTCCAAGTTGTGGAGTGTGCCTCATTCTTGCGAGGGTTCTAGTTGTCAACCTCTACGACAAAATAGTGATTCATGTCTCTCCACTTTGGTGATAGGACACGAAGGAGATATGTTGTGGTATTTGACGGCTATTCAGTGTTTCACTTTGGTGACACTGCACTGCTCCAACAAAAACTAGCTTCCATTGGGAGTGAACTTCGGGATAAATCTCTGCGTCTTGTTGCTACTATCTTACCTGCTTTCATGTATAGTGCTAGTAGTCTATTAATCATCATATAGAATTGTTAAACTAGTTGCATAATCTAGAGAACTTATATTTGAGCAATCCCTAATTTGAAAAGAAAAAAAAGGAAATTATGTAGTTGCTTATTCACCCCCTCCCCCTCCTCCTGTCAACTCTCTCGGTCCTTTCAAGGTGGCTCTCGGCGTTGGCCGTCAATGTGTCGGGCATCACTGTTGGCGCTTCGGGTCTTGTGGGTGTAGTTCTCTTCACCTTTGTGGGAGCATCCCACATCTGCTCCTCCCATAGGCCATAGCAGGCGTGACTTCTTCTCTTCAGCAATGGTGCGAGGTCGGCTAGTTTGGTGGAGCGGTTCTCCATTGATTGTGTTCGTGTGGTTGGAGTCCTTTTGTGGTATGTGGCATGTTGTCGGCAAGAGTGGGCTTGGCCCTGATGTGTGGGTGCTCGATTGGGCTTAGCCCTGGTTGTATCGGTTTTCGCCCGATTTGACCGAGCATTCTTCTTAATTAATGGATAAGATAAACCGTTTGCCTTCGTTTAATATAAAATAAAAACATCCAGCGAACTGTCTCGGGCAATAGCACCCGAACCTCCATTCTTTGTCTTCTCTCTAAAAGATCCATTCACTTTGATTTTAGTCAAGTCTGTTAGAAAAGCTTCTCATGTACGTGGATGGTATACAGTTTTAGTTCTCTTCTTCGGGGAGGCGTTTTGGCTCCCGAGTTCACATACTCCTGCCTATTTAAAAAAAATTAAGTAAAACATTTCATAAAATTCTTAAAAAAAATCTCAAGAAACATATAGTACAAGTTTACTACTACATACAATGCAATGACATTTTGGATGCCCTATGCAAAAAGGACAAAATCACTAATATGAAAACAAAAAATTTAGATCTCATTTTTGTCGGTGATTTTTCTTTTTGCATAGGCACCCAAAATGTCATTTCATTACCGAAATTTGCACATAAGTAATAAACTTGTATATGTTTCTTGAGATTTTTTCAGAATTTTTCAAAATAATTTACTACTCCCTCCGTATCAAAATATAAGATATTTTAGCATTTTATAGATATAATGTATCTAGACATGTTTTAGTGTGTAGATTCATATGCATCTTGCACTAAAACATGTCTAGGTACATATTGTCTAAGAAATGCTAAAACATCTTATATTTCGATACGGAGGGAGTAGTTTTTTCAAATTTTGTAAACAGGCAGAAACGTGTGAGCTAAGAGCCAATGTGAATTTCACTCTCCTCCAAATACTTCTCCCATTTATTTACATGTCTACGCACCCTACCACACCATCTACAACGGGGGTTCTCTCTTCCTCCCGAGTGCTACAGTTGAGAGAGGCGGATAAGGAGGCCGTACGTGAGGGTTTCGTGCTCGGGCCCGGCCCGAACCCGGATCTCCGCCGCCGGCGTCGCCGGATGTGGACGAGATGGGGGAGGTGCTCGGTGCGCCGCTGTACATATAGAGCTTAGATCTAGTAGTTATTGTTCTTCCGCTATGGTGTGTGGCGCTATGCCGAGGGGAAGACCACCGCCGGAGCTCACGAGCGCTGCCTGGCGTTGGGAGGTAGTAGTTTGGCTGTTGGTCAAGCTCCGGAGGATGGAGATGATGCGCGGCTCTGCTTCCACTTCCCCCTCCCACTTCCTAAATAAGCTTGTTTTTTCTCGGATTCGAAGCTGCAACTATCATCTTCCTCCGCCTCCTCTGTACCGTGGCAGGCTACAGAGTTTCGATGGCGGGCTGGTTCTTCAAGTTTTGTGGCGGAGGATCCAGGCTGCTCTGTATGTTGCTTCTGCTGCTCGATGCTGGCTCCAGCAAGCTACCTTGGTGGTGGTGGAGGGGCGTATCGCTGCTGTGAAGTCAAGGGCAGTGCAGCCATGGAGTTCTGAAGCTTCTGCGTCATCGAGCACATCCATGGTCCGAGGTGACCAGGTATTGCTGGTATGCTCCAGCCCTCTACTAACCTCTGATACGAGGCCCTATCAGAAGTCGGCTGATGCTGAGGTGCACGCCGGCGTCAACGCAAGTGGTATCGTCCCCGCGGCGGCGTTAGGCGATAGCAAGTTCGGCTTCTCCCTGTTTGGTTCTTCGCTCGTCGGTGGGGAAGTAGATGGACCTGATTGTAATCCCAATTTTTCGAGTAGGGTCTATTCTGCTTTTATCAGGGACCTATGTGTTATTCTTAATGTTATGAGGTCCTCTGTATTTCTACTGTACACCCACTGTTGCATGTAATGGGAAGCTTCTAGCCCCCTCCAGGGCACTCCTTGTTCAAAAAAAAAACACCATCTACAACAGTGCAATAGACAGAAGCTACTCAGTTGCCTGCAACATCAGAATTTCTTGTAGCATTTCCAGATCAGATCGACACGGTAGCTTTGCATTTCAGAAAAAGACGTCCACCATCTTCAAACAGCCGTAAGCATGAAACTTGACTCCAAAGATCTTTTTAGAAAACAATACCATTTCCGAGTAAATAATTGTTTGGAATAGAATCAGCATATAAAGCTGACACCTCTATCAGAAAAATATTCTATTTTCGTAATAAACTAGGGCTATATCATCTAAAGAATATGAAAATCTATGAGCTCCAGCAAACATTTTAGAGAACGCGCTGAAAATATGGGCCATCCTAGTGCTGATATTGACCAGGCGACCAGCAGTAATATCATGTACGCGTCATTTAGTTAGTCTGACAATACATCCTTTTATGATGTACCATTAAATAGCAGGACAAATGCACCAAGTTATCTCGCAGATAAACATCACTCGCTCTGAAGACGCTTTTAAATGGAGGAAGATTTGTGTGGATGCATCAGAAGCATCGTGCTATAATGCTACAAATACAGTGGACAAGGACAAAACAGAACTAAAAATTGCTGTGCACGTCAAAATCAATTCAGACACCAAGAGATTTCTGCTTCTTAGCAGTATTGATGTACGGCCGTAGCACATACTCGTCCTGCGCTTCACTTTGGTCCACGGTTCCTCGTTTGATCTGTTCCGTCAAAAAAAATGATAATAGATAGTCAGCATGAGACCTATAAAATGGTTCTGATAGTACAACGACGACCATGGATGCATTTCTTCACCTGGTAGAGTCGCAACTCGAAACGAGGGCCAACCTCCTTCAGGTCGACGGATTTGGGGCCACCGTGTTTCTCGAAGATGTGATGTCTTCCATGACCAAAAGGAAGATTGCAGAGTGTCAGATAATGGTGTGTTTCATGGAAAGAAAATTCAGATACATGGGAAGCCTGCATATTTTCTGGACTACTGAGGCTTTGCATGTACGTACTATGCACATACTAAAGCAACTGCTGACATAATCAAAATACCAACAGGGATGACAAAGATGTTAACCTGAAAGATATGTAGTCGTCTCTATTGGCAAAAGTGATTAGTCGCTTCGAGTCCGGCTTTGGCACAGGAAAGAGATGCTTCATTATGTTAGCCGTCCTTTCACCAGTCTGCAATCACTGAAACTAGTCAAACAGAGAACTTGCATTTCCCAAGAAAGAAAAAGTAAATTGATACAAAGAAAACTATGCGCTAAAAAGAGTTTGTCCAATTGAATACAAGAGTTTGTCCAATTGAATACTCCCTCCGTTCCAAAATAGATGACTTCCCTTTTTTCATATATGCATGTATCTAGACATGTTTTAGTGTCTACATATATGCATGTATGAAAAAAGGGAAGTCATCTATCTTGGAACAGCATGGCAAAAAAAAATCTATTTTGGAACAGAGGGAGTACAAGATAGTAAGATGACTGATATAAAATCAAATAATGCAAGAGGCCAAAGTAAGTATTTTAGGACCAAGCATAGAAAAAACCCTAATAAAATTGGAAGTGTCAAACCCGATATCAAAGTGTAAATGACAAAATTGGACTTCAACAAAAATAAGCAAAGATTAGATGTGTTAAATAGCTATAAATGGTGTGAGTTTGTCTTCAGATTAGTAAGCACATCTGAGGTTGTGCGACAAAAACATCACAGAAGCCTCCAAATATTGTAACAAGGCTAAATCTCAAACAAAGAAGGAACAGATAAAAAGGATTTAGTTTTCCCAGCAAGAGTAGAAGTAGAGGTGCTCAGTTTATTAGTTTTGAATGGTTTGAGTATGTCTTCATATTAGTGAGTGCTTCCCAGGTTAACGAGAAAAACATCACCGCAGCCTCCAAATTTCGTAAATAAAACTGAAATCACGAACAGAAAAGGAACTGACCAAACAAGGGTTTCATTCTAAGCAAGAATAGAAGTGGAGGCGCTCAGTTTAATAATTTTGAATGGTTTGAGTTTGTCTTCATAATAGTAAACACTTCCAGGTTAACGAGAAAAACATCACCGCAGCCGCCAAATTTCCTAAAAAAAACTGAAATCACAAAAAGAAAAGGAACCAAACAAACAAGTTTTATTCTAATCAAGAATAGAAGTGGAGGCGCTCAGTTTAATAATTTTGAATGGTTTGAGTTTGTCTTCATAATAGTAAGCACTTCTCAGGTTAACGAGAAAAACATCACCGCAGCCTCCAAATTTCATAAGCAGAAAAGGAACTGCAGTACTGAACAAGAGGAATTTTTATTCTAAGCAAGAATCGAGAGGCGGAGACCTGAAATCACAAATAGAAAAGGAACCGAACAAACAAAAAGTTTTATTCTAATCAAGAATAAAAGTGGAGGCGCTCAGTTTAATAATTTGAATGGATTGAGTTTGTCTTCATAATAGTAAGCACTTCAAGAATCGAGAGGCGGAGACCTGAAATCACAAATAAAAAGGAACCGAACAAACAAAAAGTTTTATTCTAATCAAGAATAAAAGTGGAGGCGCTCAGTTTAATAATTTGAATGGATTGAGTTTGTCTTCATAATAGTAAGCACTTCTCAGGTTAACGAGAAAAACATCACTGCAGCCTTCAAATTTCATAAAGGAACTTAAATTATAAACAGAAAAGGAACTGAAGTACTGAAGAAAAGGATTTTTTATTCTAAGGAAGAATAGAGAGACAGAGACCTGAGATCACAAACAGAAAAGGAATCGAACAAACAAAAAGTTTTATTCTAATCAAGAATAGAAGTGGAGGCGCTCAGTTTAATAATTTTGAATGGTTTGAGTTTGTCTTCATAATAGTAAGCACTTCTCAGGTTAACGAGAAAAACATCACCGCAGCCTACAAATAAACAGAAATGGAACTGAAGTACTGAACAAAAGGAATTTTTGTTATAAGCAAGAACAGAGAGGTGGAAGCACTCAGTTTAATAGTTCTAAATGATTTTGGTTTGTCTTCATATTAGTGTGCACTTCTCAGGTTAAGGAGAAAAACATCACCACAGCCTCTAAATTTTGTAAAACAAACTGAATTCATGAACAGAAAAGGAACTGAACAAAAAAGAATCAGTATCTAAGCAAGAATAGAAATGGAGGCACTCAGTTCAATAGTTTTGAATGGTTTGAGTTTGTCTTCATATTAGTAAGCACTTGTCAGGTTAACGAGAAAAACATCATCGCTGCCTCTGAATTTCGTAAAATAACTTGAGGCAGAAGCAGAAAAGGAAGAGAACCATAAAATTAACTAATTAATAGCTGCAGCTTGAAAGTTTTCAAAAAGAAAGGATAATTGATACCAAAGCTGCTCAGTTAAATAGTTTTGAATGGATATATTGTCCTCATAGTAGGTCTCAGGTTAACGAGAAAACCATCATTGCAGCTGACAAAGATAAGAAGCAAACTACTACGTTTGGGTGAGTAGTTATACATGTAACACAACAACAAATAGTGACAAAGGGACAAGCTGCAGAGGAAATGAGAACAAATATTCCAGCAACAACAATGGCAGAAGGGCCGGTGGAACTGGAGTTCCCAGAATGTGATGAATAATCTTGAAATCATCATAAATAGCAGAATTAGGGTAACAAATTGCTATCTCGGATACTTTTCTTGAGACAATGTATGTGTGAGAACATATGAGAGATAGAGAGGCAATCCTTGCTAAGACAGAATCATCACAGCAGCCTCCAGTTCCAGTGTAAGAATATATGCATGTGTGAATGACTATTGTTAGATGGGAGGTTGCGAGAAATCAACAAAGACAAATGAATGCAACAAGATGTTGATACTAAACTCTCTAACATGGATGCTAACACAAAACTACTTTCCATGCACACACACAGTGGAACAATCACAATGAACAGAAATAAATCATGAACACTAATGCTAACTGTTTTCTGTTTGCATGAGGTGAACATTCACAGCTGCAATACACAGAACAAAGAAGCTAAAAAGCTTGACGTCTGTATTACCTTGGTTGTGAAGTTATCCAGTATCAAATGAGGGTAAGCTTCTGACATCTTGCCCATGGCCTTCCTATCTTTGATATCATGCCGTGTTACCTACCCAAAATGGAACCACAAGTTAACACAAGATATGGTGCTACATGTTGTACAACGCATTAGGCTGTCATGAATACAGCAGACATGCACACTTACCACATTGAGTAACCCAAAGTATGCAGTTGGACCTAATGGTAGATGGCAGACAATCAATCCATCAGGCTGACCACGATGTTCATGCACCATAATAAGATCAGTGATCTCATGTGATCGGCAGGACTCGACGATTTCTGATATCACCTTCACAATGAAAAAAAAAATGGAGCAATAAGAAGCACAATACCTCCAAAAAAAACGGCATGCCTGAATTTTTACAGTCCAACCAACTTCTGTTCACTTGTATATCGTCCAAATCTTACATAAATGTGCATTCTGATGCCAAAGTGAACAAAACATGGACTGATTTGCATTATACCTGACCACCACGGTTCATCCTCTGCGAGTTTGGAAACACAACTTTGAGCTCCTAGCACATGAACAAGATCAAGAAGTTAAGTCCACGCAATGCACCATTTTAACCCGTCGACACATGTTCTAATTAATAGCCTAAACACACCTTTACAAATTGAGTAAGGGGCGCGCTCGGGTTGCGAGATGTGGTCAAGAGAATCTTCGGCTCGCGGAGCATGGAGCCGGCATACTCGTCATCTATGATGCTCCTCGGAACTGGAATCGGTCAACCGACCATGAGAAGAGCAACAAAACACAAGGAAATGGGAAGGGGGGACGGGGCGAGGGATCGGGCGGAACCTGCCCGGTCCTGGTCGTCGAGGTCAATCTCGCGGCGGAGGGCTTGCTCCTCGTTCCGGAGCTCGGTGGGGATGGGCTTGCCCTCCTCGAGCGCCTCACGGACGCGGCGCTTCTTCTCGTAGTGCTGCCGCTCTTTCCCCTCGAGGCTCTTCCGGTAGAGGTACTCCCGACGCAGCCGCGTGTTCCGCCGCAGCATCTCGCCTCCCTCTAACCAACCAAGAACGCAAAACCCTAACTAGGCCCTTGAGCAGGGTGGGGGCGATAAACCCTAGATAGCGGCCTCGGAGCTTTGGCGGCGCGGAGCGAGCTTGGACACGGAACACTGGGAGAATGGCTTGTTTTAATAGCAACGCATGTGGGCTTCTACGGGCCTGTCCGACCGGGCAAAATGGTGGACCGCGAGCGGCAACATAGGCCGTGGACCGAATGGTTGGACCTTCATCTCAAAAAAAAAATGAATGGTTCGACCTTGTTTTGTTTCTAGTGGACTTAACCTTAGGACACACCTGCTAGTAGAGATGAACAAGGTTTGCTGCCATGGAACAGTGACAGAGTTTGTGTGCCGGAGGTGAAGAAGAAGGAGCCGGGTTCTAACTCTGGACAGAACTCCCAGTCTAGTCAGGGTTGTAGCTCTCACCCGAAGGCGGCACGTAAAGAACCTGAGGTTAACTCCCCAGTTAAACCTCGGAAGCCTCGTACAAAGAAGCAAGCTCCCCCGAAGATATATGATGCCCCTGATGTGGGGAAAACAGTAGGTCAGAAGCGCAAACAGATTTACAAACCGAAGGAGCAAGCAAGGGTACTGGCGATAACCAACTCCCCTGCCATCTCGATAGGGGGAGACATCAGAAACCTCGATCTGGCTGTGTGCATCATTTTGATGCAGAGGCCGGGGCCAAGAGGCTTCCATTTCAAAAAAAAATCAGAAACCTCGATGCACCATGTGCTCAACCTGATGAGGTAGAGAAGACTAGTGATGATTCGAACAAGAAATAGAAGAGTTCCACTTCTGTGACAGATCGATCGGCTGATCTGGCGGTGGCTGATGCTCAGCCCCGCCAGGCGCAATGAGTCTGGTAGTCTGGAACTGTCTAGGCCTGGGTCGGACTCGATAGTGGGCGAGCTCAGATGGCTTGTCAAGACTTTCCGACCTGACATCCTTTTCTTTCGGAAACAAAGATGAAGGATAGGAGAGCCCAGAACTTTATGTGGTCCCTTGGATACACAAACTCGCCGGGTGTTAGTAGTGAGGGCCAGAGTGGTGGCCTAGTCTTATTTTGGAGGCAACCATACACGGTGGAGTTGAAACGTTGTAATGCTCATTGCATCGATGTGCATATAACCTCAGAGACCGGCGTAACTTGGCGTGCCTCTTTCATCTATGGGGAGCCTAGAAGAGAGAAACAACACGAGTTTTGGGATCTTATGCGCAGATTGAAAAATCAGTGGGACGGTCCCTAGATTTGTTGTGGTGATTTCAACGAAGCCCTCTTTCAGGATGAGCATTTTGGCTCTAGTGAGCGCTCCGAGAGACGAATGCTTGTGTTCAAGGAATGCTTGAAGGACTGCGGGTTGAGCGACTTGGGTTTTTCCGGCCCCAAATTCACATGGACGAACAAGCAGGAAAGTGACTGCAGTGTGCGAGTACGCTTGGATCGGGCGGTGGCCAATGGCGCTTTTACCCAGCTCTTTGATGATTACATTGTGGAGAATGTCATTACGACAACATCTGATCACTATGCCCTAGCCATCAGTCTTGGGAAAATTATTGAAGATAATAATAGTAGACCGATGCAAATGGGCTTTAAATTCGAGGCAGCTTGGCTTCGCTCGCCCGATTATCGTCAGGTGATGGAGCAGGCCTGGCGGGACAGTGATAATGGGCCGAACTCTCTCCAAGCGACATGGTCCAAGCTCCACAGGGTCTCCGTCTCGCTGGGCCAATGGAGCAAGGATACGTTCGTGCAGGTCCAGCAAAAAATTCGCAAGTTAGAGAGGCATTTGAAATACTTGCGTTTTGGCGCCATGGGATAACACGGCGGCCGAGGCTACTGCTGCGGAGAAGGAACTCTATGAGCTGTTCGAAAGGGAGGAAATCATGGCAAAACAACGTTCTCGCGTTGAATGGCTCAAGGAGGGGGACCGTAACACGGCATTTTTTTCATATAGGAGCTTTAGCTCGCCGACGCACTAACAGGATCAAGGCGCTGGTTAGAGATGATGGTACTCGGTGCACTGATGCGAAGGGGATCAAGGAACATGTCAAAAATTTCTATTCCAATCTCTTCAGTTCTGAAACCTGTGATCGCATGTATGATGTTCTCGAATCAATTCCGAGCAAGGTAACCGATGATATGAACGCAGATCTATGCAATCCTTACACGGATGAGGAGATCAAGTGTGCTTTATTCCAGATGGGTCCCACTAAGGCCCCTGGTCCTGACGGTTATCCGGCATTGTTTTACCAAACTCACTGGAATTTTTCAATACAGAGATATGCACAGTTGTTAGGGGTTTCTTAAATGGAGATTTAATTCCGGAGGGCCTTTGTGACTCGGTGATAGTTCTGATTCCGACGGTAACAAATCCAAATAACCTAAAAAATATCCGCCCAATAAGTCTATGCAATGTCCTTTATAAAGTTGCATCGAGAGTTTTAGCTAACCAGTTGAAGGGAATTCTCCCTTTCGTTATCTCTGAAAATCAGAGTGCATTTGTTCCCGGTGGACTCATTACTGACAATGCTCTAGTGGCATTTGAGTGCCTCCACACCATTCGCAAGCAACGTGTTAAGAAGCCTTTCTTCGCCCTGAAAATCGACATGATGAAGGCATACGATCGGGTAGAATGGCCCTATCTACACGGATATTTGATGAAGCTCGGTTTTGATCAATCTTGGATCAGTTCGGTGATGCGGTGTGTTAAGATGGTCAGGTATGCAGTGAAGGTCAATGGTGATCTCACAAACCCTGTTGTACCTTCTCGTGGCATTAGAAAGAGAGTTACAAGCCGGATTGAGTGACTAAACATTACTAAGCGATGCGCAAAAAGTAGAAAGGTTAGCTTACCCGGAGTTAATGGAAAACTCACTGGCCCCGCTGAAATGGGATGAGTCGAAGTTTGGAGAATCTGAATGAAAAGGATGACTCAGTTCAGGCCTGATTTTTCCGGCCAAAGGATGTGAAGCAGTAGGTGAAAGTCGAGCCTTCGAAACCCGGTGGAGAGGAGTTTTCTCAGGCAAACCTGCTTCTAGTTCACTTGACCCGGAGCTCCGGGTCCTTCTTTTGCTACCTTCTTCATCATCCTGCGTTTTCTTTGTGTGTAAGGATGGTTTTAAGGGATTTTTTGATAGTCTAGAGATAGGCACATTTGCAACAGCTTTCCGGGTCCTCTTTTGGCCAGCAGGAGACTCCTTCTCAGCCACCACGTTGGAACCAGTGATGGGAGTAGATGGATTGAGATCCGGAGTAATTTGATCCGGAGCTTCCTCACCCGGCGCTTCTTCACCGGCCCGTCCTTCGCCTAACCCGGCACCCTCTTGTTCGGCCTGTTCATCCTGCGAGTAATCAGCGTCGGCAAATTGATTGTGCAAGTGACCGAGGGAGTCAAATTCAGAATCCTCTTCGTCACTTTGCTCCTCCGATTCATCGTCCTCAGGAGGAGAAGCCGACTCTTCTGTGGTAACCCAGAAGGGGTCCGTGGCCTGTGAACCGGACAGAGTATAAGTTAGAATATACACAGTTTAAAGGAATGAAACTTGCTCATAAAACAAAAAGTATAGAAACTTACAGGAGGAGCCGGGTTAGAAGCGCAAAAGGGCTCCAGGCCAACGTCAAAGAAACTATCTTGTTTTATTCCAACCAGGAGCTTGAGGGAAGTCACCATATCAGACTTAGATACTGGAGACTTGGAATAACGCATGGGATCTGCTAAACCGGTGTATTCATGAAACAATTGGTTCCTGATGCTCAGAGGTTGGATGCGCCAGTCCACCCAAGTTTTGGTTAAGTCTAAACCGGTAAGCCCGTGAACTATCAAGGAAGTTACGCGCTTCAAGAGGGGCCAGATTTTGACTCGATCAGAGGGTTTGGCGTAGGAGTTCACGGTATTGGTATAAACCCTGGTTCAGGCCGGGTCTCGTTTCCTAGGGCCCTCCACTTCAAGTTCTTCGGGAGTAAGCCAGAGTCCTCCATCTTAGTCAACCGGCCTTGAGTCATTTCTGACTTACACCAGTTAACTTGCGTCACAGACCGGCCAGGCTTAGCCGCGGCAGAACCGGAAGCGCCTCCGGCCTTTCTCTTCTTTCCGGCTCCTCCGGGTTTGGACGTCTGGCTCTTCTCCTTCACCATGATAGCGGCAAACGTCGGTGATGCTCCGGCTGCGGCGGTGCGAGGGGAGGAGTGAAGCTCTCGAGCTCTTGATCGGAGGAGGAAGACAAAGTGGAGGCTCGGGGGGGCGAATGTGCCCTGGGGACCGTACGGTGTAGTATTTATAGGCGGATGCCTAAACCCTAGGGTTAGGTGGTAATTTTGCACAGAGGCCCCTCAAGATTACCCACTTTACAAGAAAAACGTAGACAGATTGGATCTACAGGAGGAGATTTTTCTGAGGAAAATACATTAATTGCATGGAGAGAAATTCGGGTTAAATGAAGACGCAGGAGTTATCTTTTCAAGAAACGAAAAGATATGATCTTGAAGATAAAGAGCTTAACCCGGAAAATCTGGATCGGATATTTTTTGAAGGTTATCTTATAAAGGCAAATGATTTTTGTCTGGCTTGTGCTCCAAGAAGTTTAACATGAACATTATAAGTTTAAACTTAAGTGTTCACGTTAACCTGGGGGCTAATGTTGGGGGAATAGGTGAGGGGGAGCCTCACCAACCCCTCATGTAAACTGGAATCCACTTAATGGGGCTCAAGATGGTTGATCCAGTTTATAGTCAGGAGATCCGGGTCATGATGGTCACTCTGTAGAAAGAAGGCCCGGGTTACCAAGTCCGTAACCCGGAGAGGACAGAGGACCGGCCCAGAGTCTTAATTGGGAGGAGTAAGGGTCCAAGGCCTGGAAGTCAGCCCAAGGCCAGACGGAGACGACCAGGTCACGGGCAGAACCGGCACAGGATGACCTAGAACCGGATCTAACTAGGACTCCGGTCACGAGAATAACCCGGATCCTTTGTAACCTGGGGGGACTTGGCCACTATATAAGGCGAGCTCCTGGGACGTAGAAGGACAAGCTCTAAGCCGATAGCCAGGTAACTCGAGACATCGAGAGCCGGAATCGCCTTTTGTAGTCGAGACCTTGTTTCCTGATGGTAAGAAGGCGGGAGTAGGTTTTACCCTCTATCGAGGGGCCGAACCTGGGTAAACTCGCGTCTCTCGTTTCCGCCTTAACCCTTTCGAAGTTTCGCTCAGTAGCAATGTCCTTGCAATCTAGTTCTCACATGAGGACACTTGCCGTGACAACACCACAACAATATCCACAGGGATTGAAAGTTGTTGCATTGGCAACCAGGTATCATCCAGGAGAGATCTCAGTGAACCACTAGTTATCATATCAATTTGTGTTGCTCTTTGAGAATATAGGGCCACCCCTTATCATCTTGGTATCATATATCCAGGTTGCCTCTTTGAGCAATTTTGTTTTCCCTAGTTTATAGATTGTTTTCTTCCTATCCAGAAAAAAGCCACACAAAAAGAGACAGATTAGAGTTTGCCATCGACTAGATCAACACCAATTTGCTTCTTCTTTTGCTGTTTTTTTTGTTGATTTTGTGTCCCTATTTTCTTTCTGTGTCTTGTGTTTCTAGGGTTAGGTTTCTTATTTCTATTTTGAGTTCATCCTCTATTTTGTTCTCCACCGAAAATCCCCACAAAAAGAGAGAGTTTCTGCGAGATTGTATCTATTTAGCTCGGGAAAACAACACCATGTACTTGCAGTTGCGAGTTCCATTTTGTTTCCTACTCGATTTGGTCCTTATTTTTCCAATCTGATTCAGCCAAACAACCCTACTAGCTCCAATTTGAGAGCTGAGTTGTTTTCCTAGCCAAATCATATTCAGATCTGAGTCCTACAAGGAGTGTCGCGAGCTGCTATTTTTACTGTCGTGAGATCTACTCCTACTCGGATTGGATCAGCTACCCGGCAGCGTTTTTGTTCAGATTGCTGTCGCGCCCCAAAGGGCTAGTACAAGTCCAAGCACACCCTCCCTGCCCGGCAAAAAAACAGGAGAATTCCTGCCGTGAAAACAAGTGTTGTCGTGGAGAAATATTTGGGCTGTTTTTCTTCGTTTATATTTTTTGTTTTCTCCTCGTGTTCTTTAGGATTTCCTTGCTTATATTTGTGAACCATAGCCAAGGCCATTCTACATCACAAATACTAGGAACTTTCCTATAAGACTGTCATATTTTGTGCTCATCAGGATGCTCAATCGATGTTTACATCGTGTTGTTTTTGGGGAAATTTTTTACATCGTGCATTTTTTTTGGTGTCCGTACAGTCCGTACATATTGGACAATTTGTCCCATAAGAGTGAAAAATCAAAGAGAAAAAACAGAAAAATCAAAGAGAAAAAGAGGCCTCAAAAGTATTGATCGTTGCCACAAGTTTGGAGCTGTTTTACGGTTGTTTGCACTACTATTTTGAGCAATATTGTGCCTGATTTACATTGAGCTTTTGCTAGTGTCTTTTCCGTGCTTGCAACAAATTCTACCATATAGTTGCTCGCCACATTTGTCTCCGAAAGAGTCTGTGTTTCCTGGTCAATTTTTATATCACATTGGACAGTTATTTGGAGTTGCTTTTTGGTGTTGTTTGGTATCCCAACCAAGCCCCACCATATATCCTGATTATTGTCTTGTGATAACTGAGATCCCTGATATTCTCTTCTCACACTTGGTACATATAGTTGCCACTACTTGTTGGTGAAGTATGTTTATATTCACTTTAGAGAAGTGAGATACACCATTATCTTGCTGGATTGGGTGACTTGAGAGAAACAAACACCCACCTATACTTGTTTTGTTTTCACTAACATAATGGATTCTGCTAGTTCTGTTGATGTCCAGGCAAAGAAGAAACCAGAGGATTTGGTGCAATGGAATGAGTATGAGGCACTAAGAGATACCATGTACAAGAGAATAGCTACAGAAATAGACAAAAATGATGATGCATTGAGGCAAGAACTAAACACTCTAGATCTAAAGATAGAAGCTGCTGCTACTCAAGAATCTGTTGATGTGCTCCAAGAATCTGTGACAAATTTAACAAGAAAGATTGCTAATTTAGCTACTCTAGTGCAACAAAGAGCTCCTAATGCTGGTGCGCACCTGCATGATGAGAATGATCTTGATAATGGCCGAGGCAATGCTGGCCATGGCCGTGGAGGAAATGCTTTTACTAGAAGAGTTCAAGCCCCAAAAAACAATATGGAAGATGATGGTTTGGGAACACCTAAATTTTCTATCTCTCCTTTCGCATTTGATCATGATGATGTGGAAGAATATTTGTTATGGGAGCTACAAATAGAGAAACTATGGAGATTGCATTATTACACCGAGGATAGAAAAATAAAACTTGCATCTTCTGGGTTTGATGGATATGCTCTTTTGTGGTGGGATAATATCACCCAATTGAGGGCAAAAGTTGGTGATCCAGAAATTGTTACATGGAGAATAATGAAACAAGTAATGAGGGACAAATTTGTACCCCAAGAATTACATTAGAACACTATATGATAAACTCCAACAGTTAAAGCAAGGGTCATTGTCACTTGATGCTTACTATAGGGAGATGGAGTTGATTCTCCAAAGAGCTCGAGTTAGAGAAGAGCCAGAACACACTATGCAACGTTTTCTCTCAGGGTTGCAATTTAAAATAAAGAGCATTGTGAGGCATCTCCAATATAATGACATGAATGAGTTGTTACATCATGCTAGAGAAGCTGAAGCACAATTGACCGAGGAGTCTAAGCTGAGTGCTAAAAGGATTTTTGCTCCTAGAAATTCTTCTTTTTCATCACCATCACCACAAGGGTCTCAATTTCGTGGTGCACCACCCTCCAAACCTGAGACTAGCACTTCTAATAGCAAGAAAACATCCCAACCAGCTGCAAGTGCAGGTAGTTCTACCATGTCCACAACAAGAAATAGAGATATGAGATGTCACACATGTGGAGAAAAAGGGCATTTCAAGAGAGATTGTCCTAATAAAAAGATCATGCTTGTTAATGAGGATAATGAGTATGAAACAGGTGATGATGTTGATCCAGAAGAGGAGGATAATGATGATATAGATGGTCCAGATGATGCATACGCTACACATTATCCCACTATTGTTTGCACACAAAAATCGATGGCTTTGAGTGTTACACCAAGTCTAGAAAATCATAGATGTAATTTGTTCCAAACTAAAGCTATTGTAGGCCCTCAAATGGCTTGCAAAGTTATTATTGATGGAGGAAGTTGAAGAAACTTAGCAAGAAAAGATTTATGTGCAAAGCTAAAGTTGAAATATATCCCACACCCTCATCCTTATTACATTCAGTGGTTAAGTGATAAAGGAGAAATGAAGGTGAGCTATTGGTGAGAGTTGAATTTCAAATTGGACCATACACAGACACCATTGAGTGTGATGTGGTACCAATGTCTGTTTGTCACATGTTGCTGGGAAGACCATGGCAGTTTGACAGGAATGTTGTACACAATGGAAGAGAAAATACATACCAATTGAATTGGCATGGGAAGGACATCATTCTAAGGCCTATTACACCACAACAAATTGTAAATGAATCTCGTCAGAAAACAGAAGTGGATTTAGAAACTGAGAGTGAGAGAGACGAGATGAGAGGAAACAAAAATACTGCGAGTGATAATAGAAAAGCCAAGTTGAATGGTAAAAATAAAAGTGAGGGAGTGAGCCTATTATGCATGTTAGCCACCAAAGATGACTTGAGAGAGTTTAGTGAGGATCCTAGTTTAGTACCTATAGTGCTCATGCACAAGGGAGAAATTTTGGTTTCTAACGACATGACCCATCTCTCTATTGGTGTTTCTAATGTGTTGTAGGAATTTGATGATGTGTTTCCAGAGGAGGTACCAGCAGGGTTGCCACCATTGCGTGACATAGAACACCAAATTGACTTGATAGCTCGAGCCACATTACCAAACTGAGCCCCTTACAGGACTAATCCCCAGGAGACGAAGGAAATTAAGAAACAAGTACAAGAGCTCCTTGATAAAGGGTATATTCGCATCAGTCTTAGCCCTTTGGATGTTCTTGTGATTTTGGTTCCTAAGAAAGATGGTACATGGCGCATGTGCGTAGATTGTAGAGCAATAAACAACATCACTATTTGTTATCGTCATCCTATTCCAAGATTGGAAGATATGCTAGATGAATTAAGTGGTGCTGCTATTTTCTCTAAGATTGATTTGCGTAGTGGTTATCATCAAATTAGGATGAAAGAGGGGGATGAGTGGAAAATAGCCTTTAAGACAAAATTTGGTTTATATGAATGGTTAGTGATGCCTTTTGGTTTAACCAATGCACCTAGTGCTTTCATGAGACTTATGAACCATGTTTTGAGAAACTTTATTGGCAAATTTGTGGTAGTCTATTTTGATGATATTCTCATATATAGCCACAATGAAACTAAACATATTTATCATATTAGAAAAGTCTTGCATGTGCTAAGAAAAAACAAATTATTTGGTAATCTTGAGAAGTGCACTTTTTGCAAAGATAAAGTCATATTTATGCGATATGTTGTTTCTAAACATGGGATTGAGGTAGATGATTCGAAAATAGAAGTATAAGAAACTGGCCTACCCCCATGAATGTGAGTCAAGTGCGTAGTTTTAATGGTCTTGCTGGTTTTTATAGAAGATTTGTTAGAGATTTTAGTACCATTGTTGCACCTTTGAATGATTTGACTAAGAAAGGAGTTGATTTCAAATGAGGTGTTGCTCAAGGCATGGCATTTGATGAGCTGAAAAATAAATTGATTTCTGCACCATTGTTGATGCTTCCAAATTTCAATAAACAATTTGAGATTGAATGTGATGCCAGTGGCATTGGAATTGGAGGAGTACTTATGCAAGAAAAGAAACCTATTGCTTATTTTTATGAGAAATTGCATGGTGCACAATTGAATTATTCGGTCTATGATAAAGAGTTGTATGCGCTTGTTAGAGTTCTTGAGGTTTGGAAACACTATTTGTGTCCAAAAGAATTTATCATACATTCTGATCATGAGGCATTGACGTTTCTGAAGAGCCAATCTAATCTTAATAATAGACATGCTAAATGGGTAGAGTTCATTGAGTCTTTCCCATATATTATCAAGTATAAGAAAGGATTGGACAATGTGGTTGCTGATGCACTATCTAGAAAGAACATGCTTCTTACCAAACTAGATGTGCAAGTTCCTGGTTTAGAAAGTCTACGTGAATTATATGCAAATGATACTGAGTTTTCTATGCCTTTTGCTAAATGTACTAGTGTAAAAGCATGGGATAAATATCATATTCATGATGGCCTCCTGTTTAGAGCTAACAAATTATGTGTTCCCGAGTGTTCTTTGCGTTTGCTGTTGTTGCAGGAATCTCATAGTGGAGGATTGATGGGACACTTTGGACGGGAGAAAACATTACTCATGTTAGCTGATAATTTCTATTGGGCACATATGAGGCGAGATGTCTATAGATTTGTGCAGCGTTGCATCACTTGCAACAAAGCAAAGTCAAAATTAAAACCTCATGGGTTGTATACCCCTCTTCCTGCACCTACTACACCATGGGAAGATATTAGTATGGATTTTGTGCTAGGATTACCAAGAACCAAGAGGGGACACGATTCAATATTTTTGGTAGTGGATATATTTTCCAAGATGTCACACTTTATTGCATGCCACAAAAGCGACGATGCGTCGCATATTGCTAATCTATTTTTCAGGGACATAGTGAGATTACATGGAGTACCCAAGACTATTGTTTCTGATCGAGACGTGAAGTTCATGAGCTATTTTTGGAATACACTTTGGGGGAAGTTGGGGACAAAGTTACCGTTTTCAACTACATGTCACCCCCAAACTGATGGACAAGCGGAGGTGGTGAATCGCACATTATCACAATTCTTGCGCACCATGATCAAGAAGAAACTGCGGGAGTGGGAGGACTGTTTGCCTCATGTTGAGTTCGCTTATAACAGGGTTGTACACTCCACTACTCAGCTATGCCCGTTTGAGGTGGTGTTTGGTTTCAAACCCATTACTCCACTAGATATGATGCCACTTCCCATACATGAGAGAGTTAACATGGAGTCCTCGAAGCGTGCTGATTTTGTCAAGAAGATACATGAGAAGACCAAGATGGCTATTGAGAAGAAGGGACAACATGTGGCTGAACGCATGAACAAGAAAAGGAAGGAGATGATATTTTGGGCTGGTGATATGGTTTGGGTGCATTTCCGCAAGGATAGATTCCCAAAATTATGCACGTCCAAGTTGATGCCACGAGGTGCTGGTCCATACAAAGTTCTTGGTCGAGTCAATGATAATCCATACATGATAGATCTTCCAGCTGAGGAGTTTGGTGTTAGCAATTCCTTCAATGTTGCTGATTTGACACCATATTATGGAGATGACCTTGATGCATCGAGGTCGACGCCTTTTCAAGAGGGGGAGGATGATGAGGACATCCCTAGCTCTTCACCAACACACACACGCATGATAATGTTGCTGCTCAAGATAACATTAATGGAGTGAGACTTGGACCTATGACGAGATCAAGAACCAAGTTATTAGAACAACAGGTGAACTCACTCTTATAGAATTTGATGTTTGTGATCATGAGAATTTTATACTGCCTAAGTCTATGCATTTATGTATGATCAGGGTTGTTGATAACACAAACATGAATGGAGAGGAGCATCAAGAGGAGCTAGAAAACAACAAGAACAAGCTGGAAAGCAAGAAGTACATGCTGGAAAACAAGAAGGAGCAGCTGGAAAACAGAAGCCACAAGATGGAAAACAAGGTGGAGCTGCTGGAAAATAAGGGAGAAATGGATGGAAAACATCAAGGGGGCGCACCACACCTTGTGGATGCGCCATATAAAGAGTCTTAATAGTTTAGGAGAAGTGGACCCGCGAGTCCTTATTTCATATGACTCTTATTTAAATTTCGGATTGTAATAAAAGGGGGGATAGAGTCCCACCCAAACACAACTAGGGGGGTGCGCCCCACCTCTTTGGCCGCACTCCTACCCCTCATAAACAGCTATCCATTGCGCCCCAAATAGGTTAGACTATGTTATAGAAAAACACCCCCTTACCTACTACATCGAATTGCTTTGTAAGCTTTCATCTTGAAGTAAAGATCCGTTGCAAATTGTGCCTTTTATCATCTATTCCATTGGGAATTAGAAGGTACAGGACCACTTGTAGTCGGTGGATTAAATTTTGCAAGAGTGTGTAGTTGAGAATATCCACAGGGATTGAAAGCTATTACATTGGCAATCAGGTATCATCTAGGAGAGATATCAGTGAACCACTAGTTATCATATCAATTTGTGTTGCTCTTTGAGAAGATCGGGACACCCCTTATCAAGTTTAGATCACAACTTCCATGGTTGCAGGATTAGTGGCTAATTTTCTTGTGTTTGCGGCAACATCTTTATCTGTTGCTGCTACAACATCTTTTGACTATCATCTAGCCATAGCAGTCAAAAGAAGATGATTGTCTGGACCAACTCGGGTTCATTTTTACTTATTGTTTGTGTGAAGGGAATATGCCCGAGAGGCAATAATAAAGTGTTTGTTATGTTATTCCTAGTTTATGATAGATGTTTATTTCTCATGCTAGAATTGTATTAACCAGAAACGTGATACATGTGTGATTAATAAACAAACAATCGTTCCTAGTAAAGCCTCTCTTTTAACTAGCTCGTTGATTAATCGATGATCAAGGTTTCCTGATCATGAACATTGGATGTTGTTAATAACGAGGTCATGTCATTAGGAGAATGATGTGATGAACTGTCACGACCCCGGACCCAGAGATATACATACTGTTATGTGCTCCTAGCCATGGACTCACAAGGGCTTCAGGGTTACCAGCCCCGGCCGCAACAAACAACGGCAGGCAGACCGGATTCATCGGCACGTAGTCCGGATCCCCGGTCTACTACTCCTTGTATCCATGCTAGTCATAACCAACTATGCATATCAAAGTGTCCACGAATCGAATGAAACTGAAGGAAACGGGACCAAAGCTATACAGAGATGCTATGTGTCCAGAAAGTGCAACAACAATCGAGGGTTACTGGGGTTACCTCGCCCCAGGCCGATCACATCGGCAGGCGGGCTCGGACATGGATCATCGGCTCCACAACCCCTCGACTGCGACAACTATGCAGGCATAGCCAAAACTGTATAACAACGGGCTCGAAACCAACAACCGATCAAAGCAGCACTCTAAACATGAAACTTGTATTAAACAGATGTTACTAGAGTATAGCTTACAAGCAGAGGTCACATGACCCAACATTACATCAGACAACGGAAGGCGAATTATGTTGCTAATCAACAAGAACCAAAAAGGCCTAAGAGGCCGCAACATAAGGCGACGTCCCAGCCCATAGATTCCAGGCTGCTACCTGGGAACCCCGAACTACTCGTCGATGTCCACGTTGAATCACCACCGATGTGAGATCTTCTCCTGAACCAAAATTAAGCAAACCTGAGTACGGGAGGTACTCAACAAGACTTAGTTAACCTATTATATATCTGCTATTTCGAAAAGGGTTTCATGAAGGCTGATTTGCGTAAAGCAATCTTTGTTTTGCAAGTTGAGGAAGGAATAGCACGTCTCATGGAGTATTTTGAAAACAGATGAGAAAGCTAATCAGCTACTGATATCATCATCTTTTAATCCACCGAAACATATCAGCACCTCGTGCTTCAAAGATCACCTCCTCCAGTTGTTCCACACTATCTCATGCTACAAGGTAACCCCTCTCGGCATCTCCGAGGAGGCATCCTTCAATCGTTATCAGCAAGTTTTAGTCATTCCGTTCAAGTTATCTATGATCACAGAATCCGTCACCAAGTCGTCTTTAACCGCAGACACGGCTTTTCGAAAAGATTTAACCCTGCAGGGGTGTACAACTTTACCCACACGTACCAACCGACTCTTAGTGCCACTAGATTAGCACTAGCCCGGGAAGTGCCGGCAGAGGGTGGTCGATTCCCAGCCTTTACCTTGTCGAACCATATCCATGAGTCAACCCAAACAGGGCCACCCCGTCAACAGGGAGTTGGCCACCTCCTGACGGCACCTGTTCTGTGAGTCGGGAACAAGATCCGTGTACGTCCATCACTTGTCCCGGTCACGACCTAATTTTCTCCAAAACATTTTCCGACTCACACGCAGATGGAAAGCTCAAACTACGTGGCTCATGGATAAGGTTAAACAAGTTAGTCAGCCGGGCGGGGTTCATCGGCCCACGTGTGGCTGTACGCTCAGTCTTGGCTCGCAGGCGAGAACTCGCTCCTAGGGGCATGAACAGGACAAAACGCCACAACCCATTGTGGCCTCACATCCATGCCGTGATTAGTCAAGTTATCAAAGGTAACTCAAATCATAAACACCTGGCATGGTAGATTCACGCATTGACCAGAATCAACAACTAGGCATGGCTAAGCAAGACTCACAAGGTTTAGCGGAGCGCGCACAAACAAACCTATAGCTGCTAGGTGAAGTGGATCCGGATATCTAGGTTATGCAGTATATAGGAGAACTCTATCTACTGACATCAAATAGTTTGGAACCGAATGCAAAGTACGAGATTCAAATCACTTTGAAATCATATATGAGCAGATAAGAGGTTATGCTTGCCTTGGTTATAAGAAAACCAGATAAAGATCTTCTGGAATAAGTGCTTGACTTGTCGGTTAGGATCAAGTATTCGTCATTGGATTGTTGGCCTTCTCTTCGGAGTCACGTTCTACCGAGGAAGAAATAACACCGAAAGAGAAATAACAATCAACACATGGCATCGATGCAATGCGCAGTATGTATGCATGAGCAGGTTAATGCACTGAAATAAAGCCCTAAACATGTTTGATGGGTTGATAGGGTTCATATGGCAATTATGCAATTTTACTGAAATTTGTCCGAAATAGGCCCCGGAGGGGTACTTCGGACGATTCTGAAGGTGAGTGCAATTTAAAGTGCTCAAAAGAGGTTGAAAACATCATAACTAGATTCCATTTGTCATTTTGAGCAATTTGGTATATAACTTTTAATTTTCTAATTTTATTGAAAAAAAACTTATTTTTCTCTTTTTAAATGAATTAAACCACATTAAATAATGGCCATTTTCCAACTTCCTTAAACATGTATGGAAATTACATATTTGGATAGATCTCATTTTTCTGAACACAACCATAATTTTATTTCATTTTTCTGAGTAATAAAACATTAGTTATTGATTTAACAAAAATTGAACATTTTCTGTAATTTAAATACACAGAGGGGTCCACGTGTCAACTCCTTATCCAGAAAAAAAAGAAAACCCTTTTATGACATCATCATGACGAAAGGGTGACGTCATCGGGGATCGATCCTCACAGTTGAACTTGATTCCAGCGATTGCGCGCGCGATTCGGGAATCCAACTACAGCACGAGGAAGAGGGCTCAAGGGGAATCTGTGGGTGGCGGCGCCACCATTTTGTGGTCACCGGAGCAAGCGCGGTAATGGCGGGCGGCGGCGGTCGACGGCGTCTTACGACGGGAAGAAGAATTAGAGGGGCAGGAGGGATGGCGGGAGCACCTAGGTGCTCAGGAGCTCACCGTGGAGACGATGGAGGTGTCGGGGAAGCTTGAGGAGGCCGGAGTTGACGGCGGCGAGCTCGGGAAGCCGGCGGCCGTACACGAGGAAGACGGCCCGATTCCGGCGTATGGGGTCATCCCGACAAACGATACTCGATGGGGAGGTGGAGGAGTACATGGCAATTCCGGGGGTGGGCTTAATTTGGCCCGAGGTGGCCGGAGAGGGCAGCAATCGGCGGCGGCCGGAGTGGCAGTAGGTTAGGGTTTGGTTCGGTTGAGGACCGGAGGGGGAGAGAAAGCTCGAGATGGGGGGGGTCTGCGACTTGGGGCGATTTGGACGGCTCCTCTGCGTCCTCATCGTTCCCCTGCCGCGCTGGAAGCAGGAGGTGGAGCGAGACGACGTCGGCGGCCAGCACTCCTACTGGCAGGAGGTAGAAGACAAAGGGAAATTTTCCATAACCCCCTGCCTTCTCGGAAAATTGCAAAGTGGTCCTTTTCTCTTTTAAAAAAAAACAGAACTGGAAACAACTTTTGAGGGCCTTTTTGAAACCAGAAAAATTGGCAAAAATACTTTTTGAAAACCTTAGGAAATTTGCAAGCTCACCATGTACTTGCTTTCCAAAATTGGAATTATTTTTAGAACAAAATTTGGGTGATCACTTTAAGTGATTTTTTTGTCATTTCATTTGTTATTCTCAAATGCAAAATTTTAACCAATGTTTTTATGCATGTATGAGATGACACAACACCACACACCCTAATGTATCAAAAATTGGGATGTTACAAATCTACCCCCCTTACAAGAATCTCGTCCCGAGATTCCTGAAGGAGAAGAAAGAAGGAACACCAGTTTTGAACGATCTTCTCGAACCTTACGGTTCTCTTCTTGAAGAGGTTGATCCGTAGCACTTGCGAAGATTCTTCAGCGGCTACACCTTAGGTAAGAGGGAAACTCTTAGGAAATGATCTTCACGAAGATCGAGTATCCCATGGGTAACTCATGGAAGGGATGTTCATAAAGAACGGTTGAGTTATCGTGCATGAAACACATCAAGGTAACGGAGTGAATAGAAGATGGTTTCAAGTTTGCAGACGGTTGGTATTGAAAGGATTTAGAATATGAGCTTTGCACAAGACTTTAAATCCTTTTGGAAGAGAAAAGTTGGACAACTTATGATATCGAGGTTTCTTCGAAATAGAATACCAAGATGAAAAGGATTGTCTTGGATACCACAATGTAATATCCGTAGACGAGGGAAAACACGAGAAAACACTGTAATCGTGCATCGGCGAGAATTTGATACAGAATCATGTTCACTCTTCGGAGTGGACACGGAGGTTGAAGGAACTTTCATTCCATTAAAGTTTGTCGAAATCTTTGACAAATATCAGGATGTTACTTCACGACAATATGAGTAACCAAAAGAAGTTGGAGCTCTGTGGTTAAAGAGGAATTCTTGGTCACACCATAAGGATGGTTAACCAACGGGGATTAGAATACCGGAAGGAATAAGGAATCTTCTTCCTGTTGCGGTTTAGACGTAGTAATACATCTACCACATGGTTAAGACTCCATGGCTGAAGTAACTGACAAATTCACACAATGTGTGAGATGAACAGAACTTCAAGTACAAACAACTTGAGAAAGGGAACTGATCAATGGGGTTACAAAACACCAAGAGATGTTCCCACAAGGAACTAGTTTTCACGAGAACTAAGGTTTTGGAGGTTCAACGAAGAGACATTGGAAGAATCAACTTCCAAGTTATCCTTGATGTTCTAGATACAGACAACAGCAGGCTCATGACAAGCCTTTTATATGTCATCAAGTCAAAGTAAAACTCCGGTTTGGAAGATCAGTGAAGAGAACTTGTTAGGATTAAGCCAGACAAGAATTCTCACAGGGAGTGGTTGTTCTTACGAATTCAAAGAGATATGACATTAGGTCTTCCGGCTAATTGTGTCAACCACCACATCAACCATGCCGGATTTCCAAATGGACCTAATTCAATACTCCTGAGGAGACACCAACCATCGTTGCTGCTTGAGATTCAGCTCTGGTTAGTGGATTGATAACTCAGACTCGACATGTTTGATCAAAGAGATTGCACCGGTTATCAACGAGATACCTTTCCTGGATTCTCAAGACATGGGCTACGATGTCAAGCTCAAGAAGATGAGCAGGGTTACGGAACTCGTGTATTAGCAACGTGTGAATACGGTTGCACCTACATGGATTCCTTACGGGGGAACACATCGGAGTCCTTGTGGGAAAGATGATTACCGAAATAACGAAGTTCTTAAACTTCTTCTCTTTTACGAAAGAGCAGTCAGTGGCTTAATGTGGACGGAAAACTTCTTTAAGTGAATGGAGGTAACAACCAACCATATCAAGAACAGTCCACACATACCTGACCGACTTGGAGTTATTCCCGAAGGAACAAGAAAACTCTACTCGGATCCACGACGACAACTTTCACCAGGAGCACATGAACCGGAGTAAGTCACTTCGAACATCGAGAGCACAACTTCGTGATAACACAAAGATGGTTCTCAAAAGTTTCCAACATTTTTTTTTTTTCAATTGTTCAACATGAGCCTCTCGCAACTTGGAGAAAATAGGAATGTCATCGATGGGCTCGAAAACACACTTATCAAAACACTCCAAGAAGAGGGACTCATATGATACATGAACAAGGCAGAATGTTGGTCAGACCAAAGGACATTGAGGTGTACCTAGGCAGAACACCATGAGTGGGAACACCATAGAGATAGTCCTTGGATCTGGACTTGATCTGACGATAGCCCAAATCAAATCAAGGTTAGGATGATAGCATGCCTATTGAGAAGATACTATCTTGCTTCAACACAAAGGAAACTAAACATCCCTTAACGAAGGATCAAGTTAGGATGAGCTTTTGTCTTTCAACTCTCCAAGTTGTTGTTTAAGCTCAACCAACTAGTCCAGGACATCCAGCAGGGTTCCTTGGAGAAATGAGTGGTTCAAACTACCCCTTGTTTAGACATCACGGTCAGGTAAAACCTGGTGATACTTCTAGAAAGACAACCAGAATATCACAACCTACCGATATGTCTTGGAGTTCAAAAAGGAAACTTGCTTTTCAAAGCAATCGATATGGTCTGGAGAGCTTTGGCATGAACCTAACTCTCTGACCGAGGATGTGCACCGGAATGAATGTATTTGGTACCACGGTCAATTCCAATTAGAGACCGGGTAACCAATAGTGCTAAGAAGGATACATATGTTTCTTAGATTTTCAAAGCAATAAGAATTGCTAGGAATAGCTCATACACATGTCGATGAACAGACCCATCCATCTCAAGCATTCAAGCTTGGAGAAAGGCGGGGTGAAAATGTGTGAGAGCATCACTTCATCATTAAGGCCATGAAACTTAACACAGCCTCGTGATATAAAAGAGTGTGATTCTCGAAGGTAGAACAGATTAGAAGCTAATGAAACTTCTTTAATCTGAGAATTACAAAACTTTGACCTGGTTCGTAAGATGAACGAGGTACTCGAGTTTGTTTCTCCTGACATTCCAAGGTGAAATGTTCTGAAGGAAAACAAGAGCTATGCATGGGTATATCCGACACGCATATGCAACTTGATGTCCAAAACAACGGATGGGGATTTGAGAGCAACTAAAGGGGGAATCATGCTCGGAGGAGATCCTAAGATCAAGATGATGCACAGGGTCATACTCATTTGCAAAACCCATGCAAAAGAATTGCTATAGCAGAGTCAAGAACAAAGGTATGAGAACCATAAAGAACACTCTTGTCGTGATTCTTTTCGATTCCAAGAGAAAGCCTACGGCTATTGGATCTAAGATTACCTAGCCATCCCGAGGTAGAAGATATTCCTCAGGATCTAAAGAAACGGAACTTGGGTTAAAGGTCAGCATCCTGTACTGATAGAGTGAGCATCACATGGTTATAAAACCACATGATTCAACCCACCACAATTCAGCACATTCCGGGACCTTCGGTTCAAGTCCAAGGATTAAAAACCAAAAGAAAGGAGTAACTACTCCCTTAGTGTCTTAAAGGACACTATGAATAACAATCACGGAGTATTTTTCAAAGAACAACGATTGCTCCGGAAGAACTTGAGCAGAGGATAACGGATACATTCGAGATGAAAAGGAAATATGGAGGTTCAGGATTTTGAGACTTTAGAACGGGAGTATGTGGAACCCACATAACTCTGAGAGATTAAAATGGAGAGGGAATCTCCCAGTTTAAAAGATAATGGAACACAGAACACACACAACTCTAGAAACTCATAACTAGGTCAACTTGGGTGAAAGAAACGTCTTGCCAAAGAAGGCACCTAAGTTTTGAATGACTGGAAGAGATAGCAAAACCTTTTCAAATCAAAACAGGTAAGGTGACCCAGAGTTAGAGCGATACCAGATAAGGAGTAAAAAGAATCCTAAGAAGGTTTTCACAACTCATTTGAAGTTTCCAAATAGTTTTCACAAACACTAGACTCAACATCGACCAAGCAGTAAGGTTTTCCTACAGGCAGTCCTGCTCTGATACCAAGACTTGTCACGACCCCGGACCCAGAGATATACATACTGTTATGTGCTCCTAGCCATGGACTCACAAGGGCTTCAGGGTTACCAGCCCCGGCCGCAACAAACAACGGCAGGCAGACCGGATTCATCGGCACGTAGTCCGGATCCCCGGTCTACTACTCCTTGTATCCATGCTAGTCATAACCAACTATGCATATCAAAGTGTCCACGAATCGAATGAAACTGAAGGAAACGGGACCAAAGCTATACAGAGATGCTATGTGTCCAGAAAGTGCAACAACAATCGAGGGTTACTGGGGTTACCTCGCCCCAGGCCGATCACATCGGCAGGCGGGCTCGGACATGGATCATCGGCTCCACAACCCCTCGACTGCGACAACTATGCAGGCATAGCCAAAACTGTATAACAACGGGCTCGAAACCAACAACCGATCAAAGCAGCACTCTAAACATGAAACTTGTATTAAACAGATGTTACTAGAGTATAGCTTACAAGCAGAGGTCACATGACCCAACATTACATCAGACAACGGAAGGCGAATTATGTTGCTAATCAACAAGAACCAAAAAGGCCTAAGAGGCCGCAACATAAGGCGACGTCCCAGCCCATAGATTCCAGGCTGCTACCTGGGAACCCCGAACTACTCGTCGATGTCCACGTTGAATCACCACCGATGTGAGATCTTCTCCTGAACCAAAATTAAGCAAACCTGAGTACGGGAGGTACTCAACAAGACTTAGTTAACCTATTATATATCTGCTATTTCGAAAAGGGTTTCATGAAGGCTGATTTGCGTAAAGCAATCTTTGTTTTGCAAGTTGAGGAAGGAATAGCACGTCTCATGGAGTATTTTGAAAACAGATGAGAAAGCTAATCAGCTACTGATATCATCATCTTTTAATCCACCGAAACATATCAGCACCTCGTGCTTCAAAGATCACCTCCTCCAGTTGTTCCACACTATCTCATGCTACAAGGTAACCCCTCTCGGCATCTCCGAGGAGGCATCCTTCAATCGTTATCAGCAAGTTTTAGTCATTCCGTTCAAGTTATCTATGATCACAGAATCCGTCACCAAGTCGTCTTTAACCGCAGACACGGCTTTTCGAAAAGATTTAACCCTGCAGGGGTGTACAACTTTACCCACACGTACCAACCGACTCTTAGTGCCACTAGATTAGCACTAGCCCGGGAAGTGCCGGCAGAGGGTGGTCGATTCCCAGCCTTTACCTTGTCGAACCATATCCATGAGTCAACCCAAACAGGGCCACCCCGTCAACAGGGAGTTGGCCACCTCCTGACGGCACCTGTTCTGTGAGTCGGGAACAAGATCCGTGTACGTCCATCACTTGTCCCGGTCACGACCTAATTTTCTCCAAAACATTTTCCGACTCACACGCAGATGGAAAGCTCAAACTACGTGGCTCATGGATAAGGTTAAACAAGTTAGTCAGCCGGGCGGGGTTCATCGGCCCACGTGTGGCTGTACGCTCAGTCTTGGCTCGCAGGCGAGAACTCGCTCCTAGGGGCATGAACAGGACAAAACGCCACAACCCATTGTGGCCTCACATCCATGCCGTGATTAGTCAAGTTATCAAAGGTAACTCAAATCATAAACACCTGGCATGGTAGATTCACGCATTGACCAGAATCAACAACTAGGCATGGCTAAGCAAGACTCACAAGGTTTAGCGGAGCGCGCACAAACAAACCTATAGCTGCTAGGTGAAGTGGATCCGGATATCTAGGTTATGCAGTATATAGGAGAACTCTATCTACTGACATCAAATAGTTTGGAACCGAATGCAAAGTACGAGATTCAAATCACTTTGAAATCATATATGAGCAGATAAGAGGTTATGCTTGCCTTGGTTATAAGAAAACCAGATAAAGATCTTCTGGAATAAGTGCTTGACTTGTCGGTTAGGATCAAGTATTCGTCATTGGATTGTTGGCCTTCTCTTCGGAGTCACGTTCTACCGAGGAAGAAATAACACCGAAAGAGAAATAACAATCAACACATGGCATCGATGCAATGCGCAGTATGTATGCATGAGCAGGTTAATGCACTGAAATAAAGCCCTAAACATGTTTGATGGGTTGATAGGGTTCATATGGCAATTATGCAATTTTACTGAAATTTGTCCGAAATAGGCCCCGGAGGGGTACTTCGGACGATTCTGAAGGTGAGTGCAATTTAAAGTGCTCAAAAGAGGTTGAAAACATCATAACTAGATTCCATTTGTCATTTTGAGCAATTTGGTATATAACTTTTAATTTTCTAATTTTATTGAAAAAAAACTTATTTTTCTCTTTTTAAATGAATTAAACCACATTAAATAATGGCCATTTTCCAACTTCCTTAAACATGTATGGAAATTACATATTTGGATAGATCTCATTTTTCTGAACACAACCATAATTTTATTTCATTTTTCTGAGTAATAAAACATTAGTTATTGATTTAACAAAAATTGAACATTTTCTGTAATTTAAATACACAGAGGGGTCCACGTGTCAACTCCTTATCCAGAAAAAAAAGAAAACCCTTTTATGACATCATCATGACGAAAGGGTGACGTCATCGGGGATCGATCCTCACAGTTGAACTTGATTCCAGCGATTGCGCGCGCGATTCGGGAATCCAACTACAGCACGAGGAAGAGGGCTCAAGGGGAATCTGTGGGTGGCGGCGCCACCATTTTGTGGTCACCGGAGCAAGCGCGGTAATGGCGGGCGGCGGCGGTCGACGGCGTCTTACGACGGGAAGAAGAATTAGAGGGGCAGGAGGGATGGCGGGAGCACCTAGGTGCTCAGGAGCTCACCGTGGAGACGATGGAGGTGTCGGGGAAGCTTGAGGAGGCCGGAGTTGACGGCGGCGAGCTCGGGAAGCCGGCGGCCGTACACGAGGAAGACGGCCCGATTCCGGCGTATGGGGTCATCCCGACAAACGATACTCGATGGGGAGGTGGAGGAGTACATGGCAATTCCGGGGGTGGGCTTAATTTGGCCCGAGGTGGCCGGAGAGGGCAGCAATCGGCGGCGGCCGGAGTGGCAGTAGGTTAGGGTTTGGTTCGGTTGAGGACCGGAGGGGGAGAGAAAGCTCGAGATGGGGGGGGTCTGCGACTTGGGGCGATTTGGACGGCTCCTCTGCGTCCTCATCGTTCCCCTGCCGCGCTGGAAGCAGGAGGTGGAGCGAGACGACGTCGGCGGCCAGCACTCCTACTGGCAGGAGGTAGAAGACAAAGGGAAATTTTCCATAACCCCCTGCCTTCTCGGAAAATTGCAAAGTGGTCCTTTTCTCTTTTAAAAAAAAACAGAACTGGAAACAACTTTTGAGGGCCTTTTTGAAACCAGAAAAATTGGCAAAAATACTTTTTGAAAACCTTAGGAAATTTGCAAGCTCACCATGTACTTGCTTTCCAAAATTGGAATTATTTTTAGAACAAAATTTGGGTGATCACTTTAAGTGATTTTTTTGTCATTTCATTTGTTATTCTCAAATGCAAAATTTTAACCAATGTTTTTATGCATGTATGAGATGACACAACACCACACACCCTAATGTATCAAAAATTGGGATGTTACATGAACATAAACCCAAACTAAGCATAACAATACGATCAAGTCATTTAGTTTATGTTGTTATGTCTTACATACAAAGTAATCTAATTCCTTAGACCATGAGATCATGTCAATCACTAATACCGGAAGGGTTCTTTGATGTCATCAAATGTCACGCCGTAACAGGGTGACTATAAAGGTGTCGTTGGGTATTCGGAAAGTGTTAGTTGAGGCTCATAGATCAAGAGTGGGATTTGTCCATCCAAATGACGGAGAGATATACTTTGGGCCCTCTCGGTGATATCACATCGACACCGCTTGCAAGCACGTGACTAGGTCACAAGGATGTCATATCACGGAATGAGTAAAAGATTACTTGTCGGTAACAAGATCAAACTAGGTATGGTTGAACCAATGATCAGATCTCGGACAAGTAAAATATCGCGACACAAAGAGAATAGTTACGACGTTGATGGTTCACACGATCACGAGAGTCATTGTTGAATATATAGGAGTCATCACGGATCTCCATATCCCGTTGTTGATTATTGATCAGAGAGGTGTCTCGATCATGTCTATGTTATTCACGAACCTTAGGGTGACACACTTAAAGTTCGATGAAGCATTTGAGAGGATACGGAATATCGAAGAATGTTTTGGACAGCACCGAAATTGTTTCGGGGAAAATTGAAATAGTTCAAGGGTTTTTTGGTCAAATGGGTGTTAATGGAATTAAGAACTGTTTTGAGGTGCTATATGCAAATATTTGTTAATAGAATTAAAAAATGCTGAAATAAAGAAATAAAAATGTTTTGTTTATTTATTGAATAAAAACCTTTGGATTTTCCATGTGGGAAATTATGGGAGCATGAGTGGGTGTGAGTGGAGTGTCCACTCACATGAAGAGGGGAATAGGTGGGGGTACACCATGGCTGGCCGCACCCCCCGGGCTGCCTCCCCCTACCCTATAAAAGGAGGGTGAGAGCTCCCCCTCCTCATACACTTGCCCACCTCCCTTCCTCTCCAGCCGCTGCTCCATTCCATGGTCTTCGACTTGGAGAAGCCCTGACCGTGGGATTCTTCACCACCACCATGCCGTCGTGCTGATGGAGTCCCTGGGGATCCTCTACTTCCGCTAACCCGTTGGATAGAGGGAACAGAGGTCTTCATCGAGCTGAACGTGTGACCGATCACAGAGGCACCGCCAGATTGCGGTGCACATCTTGTCGCTCTCGGGGTTGGCGTGGGTACGACTACGCCAACAACGAGATTTGATCTCGTAACGCTTAGAGTCCTCGAGGGTATGTTTTCTCGAGACTCTCTTTCTCCCCGTTGCACTTCATCTCCTAGATTAGATCTTGTCCCTTCGGGTATCTCTCGCGTAGGATTTTTTTGTTTTCTATGCAACGTACCCTTCAGTGGTATCACAGCCGGATCTATGCATAGATGTTTTGTACGGGTAGAACACATATGTGTATGTGGGCGTTGATGATCATGTTTTTGCCTCCTTAAGTATTATATGATCTTAGTGGCATAGTATGATGAAGCTGGCCTAGATAAACTTTACGTGTACTTTGTATGCGAGACCTGTCTCACTTGTGGCTGAGGGGGTGTCCATTTATCCTACTATAGTTAAGATCTAATCTACGAAGGGTTGATAAGAATATGTTTTATCAATATTGTGGCTCTTGTACGTAGGTATGAACAGTTCTATCCTCGTAAGCCCAAGCCACGTAAATTATGCAAAAATAAATTAGAGGTGTCTAACTTGTTTTTGCAAGGCATGTGATGTGATATGGTCAATGTTACAAATTTTATGTATGAGATGATATCTTTTGTAAATTATTGACATACCGGCAGGAGCCATATGGTTGTCTTATTATTTATGTCCTGCGTGTTGTATATCATATCCATGTGATATGTTGTAATTTTGATGGACAGTCAAGATGGAGGTGCCACAGACCTTGGTGCCACGCCGGTGGAATGATGGAGATCATACCATGATGCACAAGATGGATATCAAGTGCAAGAAGGACCATATCATATCATATTATCCATGCATGTGATGTTAATACTTTTATGCATCTTATTTTGCTTAGATCGCGACGGTAGCATTATAAGGTGATCCCTCTCACTTAATATCAAGATAATAATGTGTTCTTCCTTAAGTATGCACCGTTAAGAAAGTTCGTCGTTTCGAGACACCACGTGATGATCGGGTGTGATAGACTCAACGTTCGCATACAACGGGTGTTTTCAAGCATAGCATGTACAAACATGGCGTTGAAACACACGCAATACTACAATTCTACTTGGCGAGCCTAACATGTACAAACATGGCCTCGGAACACGTAACCAAAAGGTAAAGCATGAGTCATATGGATGATATGATGAACATATTGATGTTCGCCTTTGCAGCTACACCGTCTCACGTGATGATCGGTTTTGGTGTAGTGAATTTGGTTCGTGTAATCACTAAAGACGACTAAGAGGGATGTTATTTTTGAGTGGGAGTTCATGGGATAATTTTAGAATTAACTTGAACTTAATTTATCATAAACTTAGTCCAAATAGTCTTTGCAAATATGTTGTAGATCATGGCGCCACCTACCTTCAATTTCAATATGTTCATGGAGAGAGAAAAAAATAGCAAACAATGGAAGCAACTTTACCAACTGGGCACTTGACCTGAGGATTCTCCTCACCGCTTGCAAGAAGCTTTATGTGCTTGATGCACCGCTAGGTGACCAGCCCGCTGATGATGCTTCTGATGAAGATAAACATGTTTATCTGACTCAACAAGAAGACCACGGTATAGTTCATTGCTGCATACTTTATGGATTAGAGCCAAAGCTGCGAAAACGTTTCGAGAACAACACTTCTTATGCTACAATGGGAGAATTTAAAATGATTTTCGATACCCATGCTGCAGTTGAGAGTTATGACGCTTCAAAAAAGTTCTTTAGCTGCATGATGGAAGAGAACAACCCCGTTAGTGAGCATGTACTCAAGATGTCTACGTACGCTGATAAGCTGATAGCCTTGGGAATAACGATTCCCATTGATCTAGGGATACATCGTGTTCTCCAATCTCAGCCACCTAGTTACAAGAACTTCGTGATGAACTATAATATGCAAGGCATGACTAAGTCTCTTCATGAGCTTCTCTCGATGCTTAAAACTGCTGAAGTGGAGATCAAGAAAGAACATCAAGTGTTGATGATCAATAAGACCACTAGTTTCAAGAAAGGCAAGCCAAGGGTAAACTCCAAGAAGGGTAGCAAGTCTGTTGCTGCACCTAAGATGAAAACCAAGTATGGCCCTAAGCCTGTGACTGAGTGCTTTTATTGCAAGGGCACTGACCACTGGAAGCGCAATTGCCCCAAATATCTAGAAGATACAAAGGCCGGCAAAGTGAACAAAGGTATATATGATATACCTGTTATTGATGTGTACCTTACTAGTACTCGCAGTAGCATTTGGATATTTGATACTGGTTCGGTTGCTCAGATATGTAACTCGAAATAGGAGATGCAGAATAAGCGACCACTAGCAAGGGATATGGTGACGATGCGCGTTGGCAATGGATCAAGAGTTGATGTGATCGCCGTCGGGACGCTACCTCTTCGTTTACCATCTGGATTAGTTATAAACCTGAATAATTGTTATTTAGTGCCTACATTGAGCATGAATATCATTTCTAGATCGTGCTTAATGCAGTGTGGTTATTACTTTAAGTCAGAGAACAATGGTTGTTCAATTTATATGAATAATATCTTTTATGGTCACGCACCTGAGAAGAATGGTTTATTTCTTTTGAATCTTGATAGTATTGATACACATATTCGTAATGTGAATGCCAAAAGAATTAAGTTGAATGATGATATTGCTACTTACATGTGGCATTGTCGCTTAGGTCATATTGGTGTTAAACGCATGAAGAAGCTCCATTCTGATGGACTCTTAGAATCACTTGATTACAAATCATTTGAAACATGTGAACCATGCCTTATGGGGAAGATGACTAGAACTCTGTTTTCCGGAACTATGGAACGGGCAACAGACTTACTGGAAATCATACATACTGATGTGTGTGGACCAATGAGTGTATCGGCGCGCGGTGGATATCGTTATTTCATCACTTTCGCAGATGATTTGAGTAGATATGGATATATTTACTTAATGAAACACAAATATGAGACATTTGAAAAGTTCAAAGAATGTCAGTGTGAAGTTGAAAACCATCGTAACAGAAAGATTACATTTCTACAATCTGATCGTGGATGTGAATATATAAGTTACGAGTTTGGCATGCATATGAAAGAATGTGGAATAGTTTCACAACTCACTCCTGCCGGAACACCACAGTATAATGGTGTTTCCGAATGTTGTAATCGTACTTTATTGGATATGGTTCGATCTATGATGTCTCTTACAGATTTGCCACTATCGTTTTGGGGTTATGCACTAGATACCGTTGCATTCACTTTAAATAGGGCACCATCTAAATCCGTTGAAATGACACCGTATGAATTATGGTTTGGAAACAAGCCTAAGCTGCCATTTCTAAAAGTTTGGGGGATGCGATGTTTATGTGAAGAATCTTCAACCTCATAAACTCGAACCCAAAGCGGAAAAATGCGTCTTCATAGGATACCCTAAAGAAACAATAGGGTACACCTTCTATCACATATCCGAAGGAAAGATTTTTGTTGCCAAGAATGGATCCTTTTAGAGAAGGAGTTTCTCTCGAAAGGTGTGAATAGTAGGAAGGTAGAACTCGACGAGGTTATTGAACCTTCTCTTCTTGGAATGGCAAGTAGCGCAACACCGGAAGTTGTTCCGGTGCCAAATCCGTCAGTGAAGTGGGAGCTAATGATCAAGATCATGAAACTACAGAAGAGGAAACTACCGCACCTCGCAGGTCAACCAGGGAACATACAACTCCTGAACTGTATGGGGATCCCGTCTTAAACTTCATGGTAGATGGAGGTGATGACCCTGCGACGTATAATGAAGCAATGATGAGCCCAGATTCCAACAAATGGCTTGAAACCATGAAATCCGAAATAGGATCCATGTACGAAAACCAAGTTTAGACTTTGGTGGACTTACCCGATGACCGCAAGGCCGTTGAGAATAAATGTATATTTTAAAAGAAAACTGACGCTGATGGTAATGTGATCGTCTATAAAGCTCGACTTGTCGCAAAAGGTTTCCGACAAATTCAAGGAGTTGACTACGATGAGACTTTCTCACCGGTAGCGATGCTAAAGTCAGTTAGGATTATGTTAGCAGTTGCTGCATTTTTCGATTATGAAATCTGGCAGATGGATGTCAAAACGACGTTCCTTAATGGTGACATTGAGGAAGAGTTTTATATAATGCAACCCAAAGGTTTTGTTGATCCTAAGTATGCTGACAAGGTATGAAAGCTTCAACGTTTCATTTATGGACTGAAGCAAGCATCCCGCAGTTGGAACCTCCGTTTTGGTAAGGTGATCAAAGGATTTGGATTTTTCCAAACATACGGAGAAGCTTGTATTTACAAGAAAGTGAGTGGGAGCTCTGTAGCATTTTTAGTACTATATGTGGATGACATATTGTTGATTGGAAATGATATAGAACTTTCAAATAGCGTAAAAGGTTATTTGAACAGTAGTTTTTTGATGAAAGACGTTGGTGAAGCAGCTTATATATTAGGCATCAAAATCTACAGGGATATATCAATAGGCTTAATTGGACTTTCGCAAAGTACATACCTTGACAAGATTTTGAAGAAGTTCAGAATGGAAAAAGTAAGAAGGGGTTCTTACAAATGTTGCAAGGAAAGACGTTGAGTAAGACTCAATGTCCGGCTACAACAGGAGATAGAGAAATAATGAATAAGATTCCCTATGCTTCAGCCATAGGTTCTATCATGTATGCTATGCTATGTACAAGACCAGATGTGGCACATGCTATTAGCTTGGCTAGCAGGTACCAGTCCGATCCAGGTTTGGAACACTGGACGGCGGTCAAGAATAGCTTTAAGTACTTGAGAAGAACTAAGGATATGTTTCTCGTATATGGCGGTGAAGAAGAGCTCGTCGCAAGATTTTACGTCGATGCTAGCTTCGACACTGATCCGGATGACTCTAAGTCACAATCTGGGTACGTATTTGTTATGAATGGAGGAGTAGTAAGCTGGAGGAGTTCCAAGCAATCCGTGGTAGCGGGATCATCAACATAAGCGGAATATGTTGCTGCCTCGGAGGCAACACAGGAAGCGGTTTGGATGAAGGAGTTCATATCCGAACTAGGCGTGGTTCCGATTGCGTTGGATCCAATGGTTATCTATTATGACAACAATGGTGCCATAGCCAATGCTAAGGAACCAGGGTCTCACAAGAATTCCAAGCATATCAAGCGCCGCTTTCACTCCATCCGTGAACATGTCGCAGATGGGGATGTGAAGATTTGCAAAATACATACGGATCTGAATGAGACAGATCCGTTGACTAAACCTCTCCCAAAGGCAAAACATGATAAACACAAGAACTCCATGGGTGTTAGATTCATCACTATGTAATATATATTATTGCCCCTAGTGCAAGTGGGAGACTGAAGGGAATATGCCCGAGAGCCAATGATAAAGTGTTTATTATGTTATTCCTAGTTTATGATAGATGTTTCTTTCTCATGCTAGAATTGTATTAACTCGAAACATTGATACATGTGGGATTAATAACAAACAATCGCTCCTAGTAAAGCCTCTCTTTTAACTAGCTCGTTGATTAACCGATGATCAAGGTTTCCCGATCATGAATATTGGTTGTTGTTAATAATGAGGTCATGTCATTAGGAGAATAATATGATGAACATAAACCCAAACTAAGCATAACAATACGATCAAGTCATTTAGTTTATGTTGTTATCTCTTACATACGAAGTAATCTAATTCCTTAGACCATGAGTTCATGTCAATCACTAATACTATAAGGGTGCTTTGATGTCATCAAACGTCACGCCGTAACAGGGTGACTATAAAGGTGTTGTTGGGTTTTCGGAAAGTGTTAATTGAGGCTCATGGATCAAGAGTGGGATTTGTCCATCCAAATGACAAAGAGATATACCTTGGGCCCTCTCGGTGATATCACATAGACGCCGCTTGCAAGCACGTGACTAGGTCACAAGGATGTCATATCACAGAACGAGTAAAAGAGTACTTGTCGGTAACGAGATCGAACTAGGTATGGTTGATACCAATAATCACATCGCGGACAAGTAAAATATCACGAGACAAAGGGAATAGTTACGCTGTTGATGGTTCACACGACCACGAGAGTCATCATTGAATATATAGGAGTCATCACGAATCTCCAGATCCCGCTGTTGATTATTGATCGGAGAGGTGTCTCGATCATGTCTATGTTATTCACGAACCGTAGGGTGACACACTTAAGGTTCGATGAAGCATTTGAGAGGATACGGAATATCGAAGAATGTTTTGGACAACACCGAAATTGTTTCAGGGAAAATTGAAATAGTTTAAGGTTTTTTTTGTCGAATGGTTGTTAATGGAATTAACAAATGATTCGAGGTTCTATATGCAAATGTTTGTTAATAGAATTAACAAATGCTGAAATAAACAGTTTTTTATTTATTAAATAAAAACCTTTGGATTTTCCACGTGGGAAATTATGGGAGCATGAGTGGGTGTGAGTGGACAATGGAGTGTACACTCACATGAAGAGGGGAAGAGGTGGGGGCACACCATGGCTGGCCGCACCCCCCCTTGGGCTGCCTCCTCGTCCCCTATAAAAGGAGGGTGAGAGCTCCCCCTCTTCACACACTTGCCCACCTACCTTCCTCTCCACCTAATGCTCCATTCCATGGTCTCCGGCTTGGCGAAGCCCTGATCGTGGGATTCTTCACCACCACCACGCCGTTGTGCTTCTGGAATTCCAGGGGATCCTCTACTTACGCTACCCCGCTGGATCAAGGGAACGGAGGTCTTCATCGAGCTGAACGTGTGACCGATCATGGAGGCACCGTCGTATTAAAGTGAACATCTTCTCGCTCTCGGGATTGGCGTGAGTACTGTTGCTACACCTTGATGGTGCCTTGAGGCGCCAGAAATTCTTTGTTATGGATGGTGTGTTGGGAACCCCAAGAGGAGGTTGTGATGAGTGCAGCGGTAAGAATTTCCCTCAGTTAAGAACCAAGGTTATCAATCCAGTAGGAGAAAGAGGATCTTCGGAAGGTTGATGATACTGACGGTGGTGATGGCGCCTCACCGGTGTCAGCAACAACGCGGAACCTGCACACAACACAACCAAAATACTTTATCTTAACGGTACAGTGAGGTTGTCAATCTCACCGGTCTTGCTGAAAACAAAGATTAGACGTATAGTGTTGAAAATGGTGTATGCTTGCAGTAAGTAAAGAAAGCAGGGAATTGTAGTGTTTTGTTTAACAGTGTAGGAAAATGGACCGGGGTTCATAGGTTCACTAGTGGTGTCTCTCCATAAAAGATAGCATGTTGGGTGAACAAATTACAGCTGTGCAATTGACAAATAGAGGTTGCACCGTAGTGCACATTCATAACATGATGACTACTATGATATTTAGTGCGGGCATTACAACGATATACATAGACCGTAATCCAACTGCATCTATGACTAATAATCCACCCTCAGGTTATCATCCGCCCCCCTTAGGTATTAAGTTGCAAGCAACAGATAATCGCATTAAGCAATGTGTGTAATGTAAGCAATGATTGTGCACGCGGGCACCCACACCGCTGTTTTCTCCCTAGTGGCAACATCACATCCTCCCCCGTCACGTTTCTGTCACTCGAGCACAGGCTAAAAGGAGGCATGAACCCAACTATCGAGCATAAATACTCCCTCTTGGAGTCACTAGCAACTACTTGGCCAGAGCAACCATTAGCAACGAAAAGCATGCAAGATCACAAATAACATATGCAATAAAGACTATATAAACTTGGCATAAGTTCAATATTCATCGGATCCCAGCAAACACAACACATAGAATTACATAAGAACAATCTCGATCATGTTAGGCAGCTCACGAGATCTAAACATTCAGGCATAGGAGGAGAAGACAACCATCTAGCTACTGCTATGGACCCGTAGTCCAAGAATGAACAACTCACGCATCACTCCGGAGGCAAGCATGCTGATGAAGACGCCTCCGGTGATGATCTCCTCCCCGGCAGGGTGCCGGGAGACAGCTTTAGAACCCCCTGATCTAGGGTTGACGACGACGGCGGCTGCGAAACTTTTCGGGGATTTTTTATCAGGTGTATAGGGTTTTCCTTCAAAGGGGAGTGAATAGGCGAAAGGGCGACGTCGGTGGGCCACCAGGGTGGCCTCACCACCCCAGGCGCGACCAAGGGGGGGCGCACCTGGCTATGGTGAGGGCCCCCTGGTGCCCGTCTTCGACTCCTCTTCGGTCTTCTGGATGCTTCCGGGGAAAATAGGAACTTCGGGATTTGTGGGGTCCAATTCCGAGAATATTTCCAGAACAACTTTTCTGAAATAAAAAACAGCAGAAAACAGGGAACTAACACTTGGCATCTTGTTAATAGGTTAATCCCGGAAAACGTGTAAAAATGCTATAAAGAAGGGAGAAAACATGTAGCAATTGGCAAAATATCATCATGGAACATCAGAAATTATAGATACGTTGGAGACGTATCAAGCATCCCCAAGCTTAGTTCCTACCCGTTCTCGAGTAGGTAAACGATAAAACAAAATAATTTCTGAGGTGACATGCTACCACACAATCTTGATCATAATATGTAAAGCAGAGCATGTAAACTAGGATAAAATGAACTAAAGTTGTGATCTATATTTGATAACAATAAGTAATTCATAAACAAAGAAGAAAGAAGTAAAACGTTTAATGAATCAATACTAAAAGACTATCAACCGTGCAAAGTTTATTAGAGATGATTTAAGCTTTCAAGAACAACAATATCATGCACGTCAAACGATCTTCACAAGCCCTGTTAGGATCAAGTCAAGCTTTCCACACGATGCAATGCTTGAATCTTAAACTATTTGCGCACTAAAAACAAGCAAGTGTTCTGTGTTGGTCCCTGGCACAGGATGTTATGGCAAAGAGAACATTATGGGGGGTTTGGAAGGTCAATGGAAGAAAGACTCACAAAGCTGAAAGTGGTCATTAGACAAGAGAAAGTCTTACAACCGAAGCTATGCAAGGAGTAGGGATTGCCACACAATGGATGCACATAGAGTATAAGTGTATGAAAGATCTCCAATGGAACTAGTGGGGGTGCATCCAACTTTCTTGCTCACGAAGACCTAGATCTCATTTGAGGAGGCTCGTCATTGGAATATACAAGCCAAGTTCTATAATGTAAAGTTCCCCACATAGTTATGAATGAATGATAATATGAAAACTTTCTCCAAACTAAATCATTGGTGCTAAACATGAAGCACAAGTGTGGTATAAAGGATAGTGATGCACCCCCTCTCTCTTTATTCTATCTTTGGCCCTTTCTTTTTTTCTTTTTTTGGGGCTTTTCATTTTTTTTAGATATCCTTACCGGTAGGGGCAACACCCTATATCACAATGAATCATCACACTTTTAGTACTCATAACTCATAATGGAATATCTCTGATGTATCCAACTGCATGCTCCTGCCATTGTAGCAGTATGCATAAATAACCATGAAGCTCATCATCAAGTAACATAATGGAGGTGGATGTTGTGCAACAATATATCTCGGAATGGCTATGGAAATGCCATGATAGGTGTCACATCCCAATTTTGGAATACCTGATAACACAATTGTTTTGCTAATTGCTTGACAAATAAACCTTGGTTGTGTTTGGTTAAGTGCAACTAAACAAACTAATTATATAAACATGCAAACTTAAAAAGATAGCAAAGCAGTAAACTAAAAATATTCAACATATTGTTCCAATGACCTTGGCAATATTTTATAAAGTAAATATTGATCAAAGAGTTTTCCAAAACTATCTTATGAATCCCATACTTGTTGAATATTATTCCAAGATCTAAATTAAGAAAGAGGAAACACTTAATAAATTTCCCCAAAAGATTATCAGGAAAAAGAGGCATTCTTAGATGCTTCACCAAAATCTTATCAAATGTTTTTCCAACCTTGCAAGCTTAAAAACAAAGGTATTAGAGAGCATTGACTTGCTATCTCTTGTCACATAAATATTTTGGCAAAGCATTGTTAAAGAAAAGCCAAGTGCCTTATTAAATTGAATTTCCAATATTTCCAGAAAACAGAAAACTCAAACAAGTTACTATTGGAAACTTTTTTCAAATGATCTGAAATTGATACCAGTGCTTCCTTATATCAAATAAGGAACACACACAAGAGGAGACCAAAAATTGAATCCATTAAAGTCCTGAAAACATGATTTTTCTCCACAGCAACATTTGGAATTTTGAACAAGTTTGTTCTACAAACTTTTTCAAAATGCCATGAAATAAATACCACATTCTCTATATCATAAATAAGGATGAAAACCAAAAGGGAACAAGTTTTTGAATAAGTTAAGTTTCCAAAAACTCCTGTTTTCTAGACAGCACCTTTTAGAAAATTGAACAAGTTTGTTCTATGAAGTAACTCAAAATGACTTGAATTTTCTACCACATAAGGAACACATCAAATAAGGAATGTGTGCCAAAAATTATCATTTTTGGAAGCTCCTAAGTAGGTTAATAAATTCAATGTCCATTTATGTAAGAATTCAAATTTGAACAACTTTGAATTATCAAGTTTCTCCAATTGAGCCAATTTTCACATATGTTATGCACCTCAACTAATAAGAATTTTGGGCAAAAGGAATTTAAATTTTGACTTTGTTTTCCTTGAGAAAATAATATTTTTCAGAGAAGGAAAAGAGAGAAAAGGATGTACTTGTAAATTGGCCAGGGACCTAAATGTAATCCGAGTCATCTTCCTCCTCTAGCTCTCTGTAGATGCAGTAACCCTAGCCATTGCTTCGAGCAGAAGGCTTCATCGAGGATAAGAGGCCCCCCCATGTGCTCTTGTCCCCCTCAAGCTCTCTCTCCCCCCCACTCGAGCTCTCTCTCTCTCTGTGAAGAAAAGGCCCAAAACCGAAACCCTAGCCATACACCTCGCCGTCGTTCCGACCGATAGAGAGCACGCCGCAGGTCGCCATTAGCACCATCGTCTCCGCATCGTCGTGGTTGTGCTCGGGGCCGAAGGAATCGAGGCGGAAGGTCGCGTGGTGCCCGCGCCGCCCGATTCCCTTTTCGGGCTTGGCGAACTCCGGCGAGGGATCCCCGCGCCGTCGAGCTTCCTCCGTCCTCACCGAGCCTTCCATCACGTTCGTGGTGAGCAGGGGAATCTCCCCGACCATTTTCCCCTCCCTCTCCCTCTAGAACGCCACCGAGCCATCCTCGCGTCCGGCCGCCGCGTCGTCGCCGTCGCCGCCGCTCTCCGGGGCCCTCCCGGGAAGCGAGACAGCCTCACTTGGTTCCCCTCGTCGTAAGCAACGCGTAGGTAGTTTTAATTCGCGATTTGGTGGCCGAAATCGCCGGTTGCGAGCTCGCCGGAGACCTCTCCCGCCGGCGAGTGACGCAGTGGTGGCGTCACGCTGACGTAGCGGCCTTGACCGCGCGCTAGCAGGTCAAACTGGCCCGTGGGGCAGCGCTTGCCACGTGGCTGCCCGCGTGGCCGGCTTGCCCGCGAGTCAGCGGCTGCGGCTAGCTCCCCCGCGGTAGAGCCAGATCTGGCCGGCCCAAAACCGGATCTGGCCCATCCACAACACTTTTTCCTTTTATATTTTTGACAGAAAAGTGTATGATTGCTTTTGGCCTTAAAAACCTATATAAAAGATGAATTTGACCAAGACAAAATTTACAGTGGTGAATAAACAAAATCTAAACCACCTCCAACTTGTAGATCTACTTTTGGATGAATAGTTTGGAAATGAAAAATGGTTTGGCAACAGGTACCAGAAACACCAAAATGAGCACCATTTTAATTTCACAACTCAGAATGAAGTGAGGCCAATTGCATTGAAAAGCCCTTGAAATTTCCTAACAGGATCAATTAGCCTTGCTTCCAAATTCTTAGTATTTTTGAAATGGCATGCAATTTGGTAAAACACCAGAGAGCACTTTGGTGATTTTTATAAAATTATTAAAAATGATTTTTGATGCAAACTCAATTGGATGGTCTTGTATATGTTTAGGGCTATCCAAACCTATCTGGGTTTAATTTTTAGAGCATCCTAGAAAATTTGGTGGACAGATCTTTAAATTGCTTGTTTCTGCCATTTTGCATTTTAGGTATTTAAATTGTGCGAATATATTTTTGTGTTGCAATGATGTTTTCTAGCATGTACAAGTTGTGTGAACTTGTTTTCTAAGTGTTACTTAGCTATTTTTAGCATGTTAGATTGTGTGGACTTGAGTTGAGAAGAAATAGGATTTTAAGAATAGCATATGTTTTATTCTCTAGTTATTACTTGCATAAGGATTTTTGAGTGTTAAATTTATGTGCAAGCACTTGGTTTGTTGATTGAATCCAGTACCATGTTGGTACTTATATTGTGTTGTTATCACCTCTGCTAGCTTTCATTTGAATTGGTAGAAAAGCATGAGTAGCTTTGTCATGACTATGAGAATGTTATGGAAAAATTCCCTCATGTGTGGAATTTTTGACATAAACATTTGTGGTTGTGTAGCCACATATTTTTGGGTTGTGTTCATAGGACCAGTAGCATTTTGATGATGTTCTTATGATTACTTGACCCCTGAAGTTTTCACTTGTGTGGAAATAATAGCATGAGTAGCATTACCTTGCTTATTTTAGCATCCTCATATTTTCTACTAGTATTGTTATTGCACTAGATGCTAGTATAGGCTTTTGTTAATTTTTAGCAAGTATGACCAGAGGCTTTGTGACCTATTAATGCCTTGTTATGCTAGTGGAACACCCACTGGTGTCATTTCATTTTTGGTGGAAACATTATTTCCCCCACACTAGATGTGTTTCTTTTCTATAGCTCTCTAATTAATGAGTGCCTAGTATTTTTGCCTTGGGATTTTTTGTGCTAAATGGAAATGTGTATGCTTATGTTTGTAAGTGGTTGTAATCATGTGTTGCTTGCTAGGAAAAATCCATTCTTGGAGTGTTGTTTGATTCCCCTAGTAATGCCCCTTTTATTACCACTAGTATGTAGGAGTTGCCCTGCAAATTGATGCCTTGTTTTATCAAATGGGATATTTTTTGTTATAGCAAGTATATATGTTTTTCACTTCTTTTTTTATGACATGGACCCTCTGGTTGTATTTCAATTACTTGATTGAAATACATCCATTGATTCTTCATGTGTGAGTAGTACTAGTTTTCCTTAGCAGTTTTTGTATTGAATTATTTTTCCTGCCAACTTGTGTTTGGTAGATATTTGTGTATCCTTGCATGAGGACATGTTTTCATTTTCCATTATGATAACATGGTTCCTTGTTTGAATTTTAATACTTTACTTATTATGCATGCTTGCATAGCAAACTTTTAGTAGAAACATGTCTATAGGATTCCTCCTTTTTAGACATTGTTTCTATTGTTCTCACTATGAGAATTGTGTGTTTTGTGATGAGTCTATTGCCTTGTTGCACTTATGTAGGCTCACTGATTTGTGAAAGTAACTTTTGAAAATCATGGGTCTTATTTATTCTTGATATGAATGTAGGCTTAGCAGATTAGCTACCTTGTTCTTTTTGTGGTGTGGTTGATAGACCCATTGCCATGATTATTTTTGTGCATGTTTTATATACTTTTAGTAGTCTCACCCTTGTGAAACTAAGTTTATTTTGGGTTTATTAATATCTTGGTATGAGAGTGGCACACCCACTGAATCCATGATATTGAGGTTGTGAGATATGTTCCTCCTACCTTGAGTTGTCTTATTAAATGGCATTTTTGCCAAGTGTGTTTGTTTGGTTGTTTGCCTAAATTAATAATAATTGGTTATTATTAGTTTCCTTGCTGTATGTATTGTTATGTATGGTTGCTTGCCTTGATTGGTTCTGAATATGTGTCCTTTATTCCTTTTACGACGTTAGAAAAACGAAGAGGAAGGAAGTGTCGTGAAGCTCTGTTTCAAGTTCCAGTCACTCCAAAACCAGGGACACAAGGAGATACCAGGCAAGCCATCCTGATGCTTGCTGATACAATACTTATCATTATCTATCATGCATGTTTTACCTCTGAAGTTTTACCAAAACTTGATTATCAAAACTATTTTTGATGTGGCTATTACTACTATACCAGTATATAGGTTACTATCATGCCAGTAGTTAAACTTGGTAATACCAAGCCCATAAGCCACCATATGGTATTTATTACCATCAAATATACTAGTCCCTAAGTGGACACCCTAAAATTGTGATTCTACAAAACAAAGGCTTTACGGAAAAACCCGGAGAAAAAGGCGGATCCTTGTTCTCCGGAGGAATGTGGAAGTGGTCATTTTTGAGAAAGTGGTGTTTTCAAAAATGACACATAACCTAGTCTTCGCCGGACAACCTTTACCGTACTGCCACCCTACCCCAACATGGGCACGGGGCTTAACTTGAAGTTTGTTCTTATTAGTGTGTGCTATCTCAATCGCTATAAGGGACGTCGTACCCTCGAACCGAATGTCGTGGAGACATATAAAGTGTGGGATTAATTTTCCCTCCGGATGCAGCAGTTGGGGCTCCTGGCTTGGCGGGGATTAGCTCGGTGCCGGGGAGCGGACACTCGACTGAGATATAGGCTTATACTAGCTTGAACATAGTGAATGGTTATGACCAGATACCTGATGTTTACATACTGTTGTTACAGTTTGTGGTTGTTCACGGTAGGTGTACTGGATCTGGTGGATGAGTACACCTCTGCAGAGTACAACTTTTTCGAAGAAGCCGCGTCCTCGGATATGGACAGTTGAATGGCCATGTAGCTAGCATTGTGTCAATGTTTTCAAAATAGAAAGTTTTTGAAAGGGAATTTTTGGAAAGGAAGTGTTGAACTTGTGAAGTTCGGAAAGGAAGGAAAACACATACCGTGGAGGTATCGTCGATGATGAAAAGCCAGATGTGGTTATACAAAACAAAATGTTTTGCAAAGAAAACCTTTTCTACTCTAAGCAAGAATTCTGGAAACTGATTCCAATAAGTTTTGCAAAGAGAAAATATTCTTTAACAAAGCTTTACAAAACCTCTTGTACATGTGATATCTACAAGAGAAATAAAACTATACTATTTTTCTTCTGAAGTATCTTCTTCAACGAAGATACAGATAAACTTGACTGCAACTGTGGTGTCATCATATATGAACACCATTGGTAGTGAACCCTATTTATAGCCTACCTATTCCACCATATGAGCGTATTTGCATGTTTGGTAAGTCACATGATGGATGTCTTGCTGAGTACATTCAAATGTACTCATTATGGTTTCGCCCCTGGTATCTACTTGCCAGACTTTGAGAAGGAGCCTCCGAAGGATATCTATGAAGAGATGTACGGAGCTGACGGCTTTGCGAACTAGGATCGTCTCCGGGTCAGCAGCCTGTAGGTTAAGGCGTGACTTGGGCTCACCTACATTGTGTTTTAATTGTCTTCCGATGTGTTTGTTAAGTTGCCTGCCCTTTGTGGCAGTTGTGTTAAACTTGATCATGTGATCATTTATGTAATACCTTTATGTATTCGTGTAATGGATGATGTATTTCTGTGTGCCAACTTTGTATGTTGTTCACGACTGATCTTTCTGGGATCGTGAATGTATGCATACGGAGGGATTCAGACTGCCGGTCTGGGGTCATTAGACAAGAGAAAGTCTTACAACCGAAGCTATGCAAGGAGTAGAGATTGCCACACAATGGATGCACATAGAGTATAAGTGTATGAAAGATCTCCAATGGAACTAGTGGGGGTGCATCCAACTTTCTTGCTCACGAAGACCTAGATCTCATTTGAGGAGGATCGTCATTGGAATATACAAGCCAAGTTCTATAATGTAAAGTTCCCCACATAGTTATGAATGAATGATAATATGAAAACTTTCTCCAAACTAAATCATTGGTGCTAAACATGAAGCACAAGTGTGGTATAAAGGATAGTGATGCGCCCCCTCTCTCTTTATTCTCTCTTTGGCCCTTTCTTTTTTTCTTTTTTTGGGGCTTTTCATTTTTTTTAGATATCCTTACCGGTAGGGGCAACACCCTATATTACAATGAATCATCACACTTTTAGTACTCATAACTCATAATGGAATATCTCCGATGTATCCAACTGCATGCTCCTGCCAGTGTAGCAGTATGCATAAATAACCATGAAGCTCATCATCAAGTAACATAATGGAGGTGGATGTTGTGCAACAATATATCTCGGAATGGCTATGGAAATGCCATGATAGGTAGGTATGGTGGCTTTTTTGAGGAATAATATATGGGCTTATGTGTAGGAGAACAAAGTCCTCTCACGAGATTTGGATGCACTGGCGAAGTTTGCACCAACTCTCAATGTGAGAAAGGGCAATGCACAGTACCGAAGAGGCTAGCAAATATGGATGGTGGAAGTCCCAGGAACCGCAACATAGACTCACGAGTTAAAAGGTTGCAGCAAGCAAATCATATTTACAAGGCACAATGCAAATCACTCCAAGAGGGTCCGTGGCAGTGACAAGTCACTGTTAGCTACCCCGACCGTAGCGCGTAACAAAAGTCCAATCAGAAATGTATCACTCGTAGCAATCATATACCATTGTTTCTATCGGCTGGTAATTTTAAGTGTGGCACAGTTTCAAGTTTCTTAGACCAACCATTAAAAGGTTCTACTTACTAGTCCTTCCCGTTTATCCATTAAGCAAATTAAAATCTCAAAACAACAGCAGTGATTCAAGTGAAGCAGTTTAGCGATCTTACAAGACCATGCGAATTTTTCCACTATACCAACTACCACATAAGAATTTCTATTCCCAACCAAACACATATATGAGACAACAAAAACTCTCTCTAAGCATATAGAAATGAAAACTAGAGAGTACTAACAGCTCTAAATAGAGATGAATGCAAAACAGGAGCTAAATAAATGCAGCAGCCAGACAAAGATTAAGAATACAAAGTATTACCATGAAAAAGAGGAGCGTGTCACTCTCCAATAAAAGAATGCTTGGGTACAACCAAGCTTATTGCAAAAATAAAAACAAACTGAAAGCAAAAATAAAATACGCTCCAAGTAAAGCACATAAGATGTGACCGAATAAAAATATAGTTTCACTAGAAGTGACCTGATAATTTGTCGATGAAGAAGGGGATGCCTTGGGAATCCCCAAGCTTAGACGCTCGATTCTTCTTGGAATTTGCTGGGATGTACCTCCAAGGCATCCCCAAGCTTAGGCTCTTCACTCTTCTTGATCACGTCATATCATCCTCTTCTCTTGTCCCTTGAAAACTTCCTTCACACCAAACTTCTCACAATCTTCATTAGCAACGTTAGTGCAATCGAAATAATAAATTCACATGGTTCAGTTTCAACACAAGCCTAAAACTCATAAACACATTAGCTACTGTCACAACTTTTTTTAAAACTCCTTTTCTCAAAAGAATACCAAAAGAAAGAGATTAAGATGCAAATGCAATTATTGGCAGAAATCTGTCAAAACAGGACAGCATGTAAAGATGATTTTTTCCGAAAATCTTCTATTGCTCAAATCAAAAAGTGTTCAACTAAAAAACGTTGCGTATATTGCCCAGGATTATTCACACAAAAACTCAGGTCATTTCGAATTTTTCGTGATTTTATACGAATTTAACAGTGGACAACAAAAATCTGTTTCCTGCGCAGAAATCCAAAATATAGTCTCAACTTTCCACTAGAGGCTTTACTTGGCTCAACAAATACACAAAATAAAAGATACAGAGGGGTTTCTAAGGAAATATACAACACCCAGGTGCAAAGAACACATAAAGAAACAACGGAAAAAGGGTTGAAAACGGAGAAATAAAACGGGTTGTCTCCCGGTAGCGCTTTTCTTTAACGCCTTTCAGCTAGGCATAGAAAGAGAAGATGCTCACATAAGAAATATGAATTAAGAAAAAGATAGAATAAAGAAGAAAGTATGAAACAAATTTAATTCTAACCCACTTCCTATGCATAGAAATCTTGTAAATAAATGAATCAATGAAGCTCAAACTAGAAATCATGAGAAGGTAGAACAAGAGCGATTTCAAAACTTTCAACACAAAGAGAGGTGTTTTAGTAACATGGAAATTCCTAAAACCATATTTTCCTCTATCATAATAATTTTCAGTAGAATCATGAACAAGCTCAACAACATAATTATCACATAAAGCATGTTTTTTATGATCTAAAAGCACACAATTCATACCAAGCTAAAAAATAGTGGGATCAAAATTTAAAATCAGCTCCTCTTTCTTCCCACTTTTAGCAATAGCAAAACTAGATAATTGATCACTCATAAAAGGTATAGGATACATTATAAAAATCCTATTTTCAGTGGAATTATAATTTATAGCATGAAGTAACACAAGACCATCATCCAGAGCATTATCATATAAATTTCCTAAACAAACTTCCTCATTATCATGCATATCAATAGTTGGAATAAATAGAGGATTATCATAGGTTTCATCACTTTCATAAAATAATGTATGAGTTAAAGAGTTACTCTCATTGGGGGTACAGACATGGGTAGCTCCATTCTTCCTCCTCTTGATCATCACTCTTCTCCTCTTTTTCATCCAATGAGCTTCCAGATTCAGCAGTTTCTTCTTCCATAGGTTCTTGCAAGGCATTAATATCTTCCTTAGGTTGAGAGAATTTATTAAGATATTCCATTATGTAGTAATTAAAATCCTTGTAATTGTAAAAGCAATATTCAAGTATAGCATAAATCTCGTATTTATAAGGTGCATCATCAATACTTTCAAGTAAATAGGCAATTTCGAATGCACCCTTCCAAGCAATAAATTCTTCAATTTGTTCCACGTCATATAATTCATAATTTCCCTTAACATAAGAAGATACGGTAACATTATCATTATACTCACATTGAAAAGGGAGGTGTTTATACCTCCTACAACAGCAGGATTTATCAAAGCAATAAGTAACATTATAAGTAGAGCACAAGTTTTTAGCATAGTCATGAAATTTATTAATTTGCTCCCATAAGTGTATCCCTTTTTGTGACAAGCGGTATTCCTTATAATATTTTTGTTGCTCATACGTGAACCCACCTTGCCAATAAGATCTAGTTTCAAAGACATCAAACATTGGTAGCAAGAATGATAAAACAAAAATAACAACTAGAATAAGAACTATATTTTGTGTGTGTTTTTTATAAAGAGAAGCAAACAAGACAAAATAAAATAAACTAAGCAAAAAAAACAATGTAAAGAGATTGGAAGTGAGAGACTCCCCTTGCAGAAATTCTCTTCCTCCCCGGCAACGGCGCCAGAAATCCTTATTGCTACACCTTGATGGTGCCTTGAGGCGCCAGAAATTCTTTGCTATGGATGGTGTGTTGGGAACCCCAAGAGGAGGGTGTGATGAGTGCAGTGGTAAGAATTTCCCTCAGTTAAGAATCAAGGTTACCAATCCAGTAGGAGAAAGAGGATCTTCGGAAGGTTGATGCCACTGACGGTGGTGAGGGCACCTCACCGGTGTCAGCAACAACGCGGAACCTGCACACAACACAACCAAAATACTTTGTCCCAACGGTACAGTGAGGTTGTCAATCTCACCGGTCTTGCTGAAAACAAAGATTAGACATATAGTGTGGAAAATGGTGTATGCTTGCAGTTAGTAAAGAAAGCAGGGAATTGTAGTGTATTGTTTAACAATGTAGGAAAATGGAACGGGGTTCATAGGTTCACTAGTGGTGTCTCTCCATAAAAGATAGCATGCTGGGTGAACAAATTATAACTGGGCAATTGACAAATAGAGGTTGCACCGTAGTGCACATTCATGACATGATGACTACTATGATATTTAGTGCGGGCATTACAACAATATACATAGACCGTAATCCAACTGTATCTATGACTAATAACCCACCCTCAGGTTATCATCTGAACCCCTTTAGGTATTAAGTTGCAAGCAACAGATAATCGCATTAAGCAATGTGTGTAATGTAAGCAATGATTGTGCATGCGGGCACTCACACCGCTGTTTTCTCCCTAGTGGCAACAACACATCCTCCCCCGTCACGTTTCTGTCACTCGAGCACAGGCGAAAAGTAGTCATGAACCCAACTATCGAGCATAAATATTCCCTCTTGGAGTCACTAGCAACTACTTGGCCAGAGAAACCACTAGCAACGGAAAGCATGCAAGATCACAAATAACATATGCAATGAAGACTATAATCAACTTGGCATAAGTTCAATATTCATCGTATCCCAACAAACACAACACATAGAATTACATAAGAACAATCTCGATCATGTTAGGCAGCTCACGAGATCTAAACATTGAGGCATAGGAGGGGAAGACAACCATCTAGCTACTGCTATGGACCTGCAGTCCAAGGATGAACTACTCACGCATCACTCGGAGGCAGGCATGGTGATGAAGAGGCCTCCTGTGATGATATCCTCTCCGGCAGGGTGCCAGGAGACAGCTTCAGAACCCCCTGATCTAGGGTTGACGACGACGGCGGCTGCAGAACTTTTTGGGGATTTTTGATCAGGTGTTTAGGGTTTTCCTTCGGTGGGGAATAAATAGGCGAAAGGGCGGCGTCGGTGGGCCAACAGGGTGGCCTCACCACCCCCAGGTGTGGCTAAGGAGGGCCCACACCTGGCTATGGTGAGGGCGCCCTGGTGTCCGTCTTCGACTCCTCTTCTGTAGCACCCTACCTTTTTACAAAGGTAGAATACATGTGTACCTGCGATTCCCGGGATCAATGATGGCATACACATGACAAAACGAAATATTCATTGCAATAGCATCAATCCACAACATATGATCCATTGGATACGGAATAAAATAGTCTTACAATTGGATAGTCAACATGGACTAGCCCCAAATAACAGAGTTCTAAGCAAATACAACGGAAACAAATCTTCAATGATCCTCCTTCTCTTCATGCGCCATAGGAAGACATGTTGGGATGTAGACTCGAGATCCTAAACAGTTACTCATCATATGAATGACCTGCACGTTGGAATATGCAGCCCCCACAGGGGAGGAAGTTAGTACAAACAATGTACTGGCAAGTGACACTTGTATGGTGGCAGTTTTGAGGAATAACTATCTACATGATATTTGGCCGGTGGAGTCTGGGCTATTTGCATAAAGCCAATTTTGTCCTATATTTGATAAATCATTGAAAAATCTTTGAAAACCAACATGGGTAGACATACCATGTAGTTTCGTAAAGGCATAATGGGTAGACACACCATGAAGTTTGATAAAGTCATCATGGGTAGACACACCATGAAGTTTAAAAATCATCATGGGTAGACACACCATGAGTTGAAAAGGTAGCACAAAGGGGTAGACACACCATGTGCTCTAGGAAAAGGTTACTACCAAGTTTTAATTCATTTAGAAAAGATGAGGAGATCCTTCAGCACCAACTATGTCTAGTTTGCTCAACTGACCCATAACCGGGGACACGGCTAAGATCTTAGTTTTTAAACTCTGCAGAGGTTGTGCACTTTCACCTTGAGACTCATTTTCCCCGAGAGAAAAATGAGACAAGATCTTTGGGAAGTGGGATTCAACCATACCAGTATTGACTCGTTGCTCCTAAAATTCTACCATCCAATGTCAATACAACAGGAGGAACCCCCACAACTTACTTAATCTTGGCAGAGCCCATATTACCTCAAGGCTGCACTGGAAGCTAACTATACATGGAAGACCTACATATCTCTTTAGTCCTGGGTGGCAATCCACAAGTGTACCCTCAGGTGACAACCACCACATCCATGGCCCTGGGAGTGACCCATGTGACAACCTCCATAGACATGGCCCTGAGTAGCCACTCAACATACTCCAAGCAATTACCAATCCACCCAGGTGTTTCATTGGGTTGTTAAATTTCAATTTTCAAAGTATCACATCCCAATAAATAGCAGCAGCAGTTGTGATATTTTTCTAGTATAGCTAAACTAGTACCTAGCAGGGGTTTCAGGTTGGCTACACACTACTAGGTGTTCTGAGCATAGCATATACTTGGAAAATAATAATATCCCTATCATGCACACTACTGAAAACTCTAGTGCAATAAAAAGTGGGACATGAGCATCACTTGCCTTGGTAGCAGCAACCAGCACAAACACAAAAATCACAGGAGTTGTATTGATCTTCTCCAAAATCTAAACAAGCAATAACAATACAAACATAAACATACTACTCAAACAACACAAAGTTAAACATGTTTGCATGCATGAATGCAAGATTTTGTTTTACACATGTTAGATGTAGAGTTGAGGTGTGTTTGGCATTATTTGAGGTTTATTTAGTTGACACAAGGTTCTGGTTGGGTTTTATTTCAATGCATTAATTTAATTACTCCAATTTCGCATGCCATTTATAGATCTTTGGATTAATTAAATTTTAAACACACTTTTAAGTTTCTGTAAAAATTGGTCATTGGTCTCTGTGGACAGAGGGTATTAATACCAAGGTGACCCAATTGGTTTCATTCAAAAATACATTTTAGAATTTGAATTATGGACAGATTACTGATTTGACTAAATTTGAAATAGAAAGTGTGTGCACGATACAATTTTGGCTTTCTCTGGTTCCATGGTGTTCTACAAGTTCTAAGGAATCCAGAGACTACAAAATTAACAAAATTGGGGTAGTAGAACCCAAACTATGAATTAAATGGTGTTTATGAGTGGTTTTGGAAAATTAAAAACTACTCCAAAATTTTATACAGTGACCACCTAATATTTTTTTCTATTTGGGTAGAGAATTTGATTAGCTTTCTATAGGTTCAAGTATCACCATTTTGGATCTATATTTATTTTTCTATTGAATTTACAGTGAGACAGATGTTTCTGTTTTCGAAAATGAATTTAAACTATTTAAACAGGGGGGCTGATTGTGCGCTGGCGAGTACGCTGACGGGGCGAGGCCACACGGCACAACCCGATTGGAGGGTACCGTTTCACTTAGTGGAACTAACCGCGGCCACTAGATCTAGATCTAATGGCCAAGATTGGCCGGGTTTAAAGCTCACCGAGGGAGGCGGCCGGAGGATGGCGAGACGGCGGCGGTTGCTCGGAGATTTCGCCGGAGATGGGTTCCCGTGGTCGTCGATCTCGACTGGGGGGCGCGGAGGGTAAGCGGAGCACGGCGAGGGCGAGGGTCTTCACGACGAGCACTCTCGCTTCCGGGAGCGACGAGGGGAGGAGGTCGGAGACGGTGCGGCTCCGGTGACTCTCGGAGGAGGGCGGCGACGATTCTGTGCGCGAAAGTTTCGTGCGAAAGAACGGTTAGGTGCGCCGGTGAGAGAAGATGGAGAAGGTGGATATACCGTACTCGGGACGGTGCTCACCTGGCCGGAATCGGGGTAACGCGGCGGCGGCGCAGAACAACTCCGACGCGGAATTTCTCCAGCCCTACGGCGTATTTTCGGATGCAGTTTTGGGCGTAAGGAGAGAGGGGGACGGGGTTTTATCGGGCGTCGTTCGGGAGTGGAGGAACGAGCGAGGGAAGTGGCGAACGTGGGAGAAATCGCTTGGGTTCTGCCGGAGAAAACGGGAGGGAGGTTAGGGACAAACGTCTCCGTGACGCAAGCGTGACGTCGCTTGGGCCCATACGGCAGTGAGAGAGAGAGAGGGGCGCAACTGGTTGTTTTGCGCGCGCGCGGTGGATAGGCGGTTAGGCCCGTGGGCTGCTGCGTGAGGGAGAAAGGGGGAAGGGAGCTGGGCTGGCCGTGTTTCCTCTCTTTCCCTTTTTTTTGTTCTGTTTTATCTTTCTTTTTTCTGTTTTCTTTTGTTAAACAAAGGAAACCCCAAACAAATAAATGAATGGGTCAAACTAATTTAGATGATTTTGTAGAATATTTAGATTGCAAAGTTTTAAACATTTTAGAATGTTTTGGTGATTTTTGTAAATTCAGAATAAGCTTTATTAATTGGTGAATTGCATTGAGCCAAAAAAAGGATTATTTTTGGAGGTGAAAACACATAGGGTTTTTGTTTAGTGATGTTTAAATTTTCAAATGTACTTTTGTGTGACTATGTTATGATGATATGTATGCATTCTGTTTTTTTTTTGAAAATTCTAGGATGTTACAGACTAACCCCCTTAAGATGAAGCACGTCCTCGGGCTTCGTAAAGGCTAGCAAATAGGTGAGGGTGATCTTCTCTGAGGTCTTCTTCCCGTTCCGAGGTTGCTTCTTCCTCAGTGTGGTGATTCCACTGAACCTTGCAAAATTTGATGGTCTTGGTACGGGTATTCCTCTCAGCTCTTTCCAGGATTTTGATGGGTTTCTCCTCATAAGTCAGGACACTTTCTATTTGTACCTCTCCTAGGGGTACTGTATCACTCAAGGGAGTTTCTAACATCTCAAGGTGACATTTCTTCAGCTGACTGACATAGAACACATTGTGTACTGCTGAAAGTACTTCTGGTAATTCCAACTCATAAGCTACCTCTCCTTTGCGAGACACCTCTTTTAATGGTCCTATGAATCGTGGTGCTAGTTTTCCTTTGATTCCAAATCTCTTCACACATCTAAGGGGTGATACTCTTAAGTAGACTCCATCTCCTGTTTCATAGGAAACATCTCTACGCTTGTTGTCGGCATAACTGTTCTGTCTTGACTTTGCTATCTTCAGTCTATCTTTGATTAATCTAACTTCCTCTTCAGCTTCTTGAATGATGTCGGGACCAAAGAAACTTCTTTCTCCTAAACCACTCCACAACAGGGGTGTGGTACATTTCTTTCCATACAGGGCTTCAAATGGTGCCATCTCAATACTAGCTTGATAACTATTGTTATAAGAGAATTCTGCATACGGCAAGTTATCATCCCAACTAGATCCATAGTCTAAGACACATGCTCTCAACATGTCCTCCAAAATCTGATTTACTCTCTCAGTTTGGCCATCTGTCTGAGGGTGAAATGCCGTACTGAACTCTAATCTGGTTCCTAATGATTCATGTAGTTGCTTCCAGAAGTGTGAGGTAAACTGGGTACCTCTGTCAGATACGATACTCTTGGGTACACCATGAAGGCAGACAATTTTCTTCATATAGATATCAGCCAACTTAGCACTAGTGTATGTGGTATTTACGGGCACAAAGTGAGCTATCTTTGTCAAACGATCAACTACTACCCAAATTGAATCATACCCTGATTTGGTTTGGGGTAATCCAGTGATAAAGTCCATACCAATCTGGTCCCATTTCCAGTCTAGCACCCTCAATGGTTGCAAAAATCCTGCTGGTTTCTGGTGCACAGCCTTTACCTTATTACAAACATCACATTTGGCTATGTATTATGCTATATCTCTCTTTAAATTGTTCCACCAAAACCTTTCCTTCAAATCCATGTACATTTTGGTGTTACCAGGGTGAATGGAATAAGGTGACTCATGGGCTTCTTGGAAAATCAGCTTCCTCAACTCAGGGTCATTGGGTACACATATGCGTTTCTCGAACTAAACAATTCCTTGCTCATCCTCTCTGAAATCTGTGGTCTTTCCTTCACTTAGTGCTTCTTTCAAGGTTTTCTTGATTGCTTCTATTTCCTTATCTCCTTCCTGACTTTTACGGATTCTATCCATCAGTGTTGGTTGAACCACTAGTGATGCTACAAATCCTTCAGGTACCACTTCCAAAATGAGGTCTTGGAGGGCTTTACATAGATCCTGGGATATCACTTCGGTTGAGAGATAGTTTACATAAACCTTACGGCTCAAGGCATCAACCACTACATTAGCCTTACCAGGATGGTATTGTAGGCTCAGATCATAGTCCTTGATGAGTTCCAACCATCTCCTTTGTCTCATGTTCAAATCCTTCTGAGTGAAGATGTACTTCAAACTCTTGTGATCAGTGAAAACTTCACAACGTTTCCCCATTAAATAGTGTCTCCATGTCTTCAAGGCATGAACCACTGAAGCCAATTCAAGATCATGTGTGGGGTAATTGACTTCATGTTTCTTAAGTTGCCTTGAAGCATAAGCTGCAACTCTACCTCCTTGCATGAGTACACTTCCTAAACCTTGACGTGAAGCGTCACAGTAAACTTGGAATTCCTTCTCCAGATTAGACAAACACAAAACAGGTGCAGACACTAATCTCTTCTTCAACTCTTGAAAGCTGGTCTCACAGGTTTCAGTACATTCATACTTCTTCTCTTTCTTCAATAGCTCAGTCATTGGTTTGGGAATCTTGGAGAAATTTTCAATGAATCTCCTATAGTAACCAGCCAAGCCTAAGAAGCTCCGAATCTCTCCTACATTCTTGGGTGGTTCTCATTCTGTTACAGTAGTAACCTTTGAGGGGTCTACTGCAACTCCTTATTTAGACACAATGTGTCCTAGAATCCTACTTCACCCAGCCATAACTCACACTTGCTAAACTTGGCATAAAGCTTGTGTTCCCTCAGCTTCTCCATTATCAGACGAAGGTGTTTCTCGTGTTCCTTAACACTCTTGGAGTAGATTAGTATGTCGTCAATGAAGACTACGACAAACTTATCGAGGAATTCCATGAACACTTTGTTCATCATATTCATGAAGTATGATGGGGCATTGGTTAAGCCAAAGGGCATCACCGTATACTCATATGAACCATATCTAGTGACAAAAGCAGTTTTGGGGATGTCATGTTCTCTAATCTTGAGTTGGAAATATCCAAACGTAGGTCGATCTTGGAAAAAACACTAGCTCCTTCCAACTGATCAAACAAGTCATTGATTCTAGGTAGTGGGTATTTGTTCTGGATCGTCACCTCGTTCAACGAACGGTAGTCCATAACCAAACGCTGACTTTTGTCCTTCTTCTCCACAAACAGAACTGGTGCTCCCCAAGGGGATGAACTTTCTCTTATGAATTCTTTACCTAACTGCTCTTCAAGTTGCCTTTTGAGTTCTTTCAGTTCATAAGTGGACATAGGGTAAGGTCTCCTTTCTATAGGGCCTGTGCCCGGAAGCAAATCAATCAGAAATTCCACATCTCTATCCGGTGGCATTCCTGATAGCTCATCTGGAAATACATCTGGGTATTCTCTCACCACAAACACTTGGTCTAGGCTAACCTCCTTAAGATGGTTTAGGCTAACCCCCTTAAGATAGTTCAGACTAATATCCTTAGGTTCCAAGTGGGGTTTGTAACTAATTCTCTTTCCTTCTGGGGTTGATAGTGTGATTGACCTATTGACACATTCTATGACTCCTCCATAGGTAGTCATCCAATCCATACCCAAGATAACATCCAGTCCTTGCGATGGTAGGACTACTAAGTGGGTTGGAAATTTGTGGGTTCCAATTTCTAGAATTAGTATCCCGCATTCAGTATTTACTGACATCTCACCACCTGGGAAACTCACTTGGATTACTTTTCCTATTGACTTGGTGGGTATTTTATTTTTATCCACAAATGCCTTTGATATGAATGAACGATGCTCCAGTATCAAATAAAACTAATGCTGTAAAGGAGTTGAGTGGAAACGTACCCATCACAGCATCAGGTTCATTCATCACCTCTTCAACGTCAAGGTGATTCACTTGTCCCTTATGGAATGGATTGGGCTTAGGAGCTTCAATAGTCTTTGGTTCAATGCATTGATCAGCATAGTGTCCCTTCTTCTTGCACTTGAAGCACGTGACATCAGACAAGTCCCTTTTTCCATTGGAGTTTGAGTAATGATGTCCATTGTTTCCATTATGATGGCCATTACGATGGCCGTTGTGATTACCATTGTAATGTCCATTGGAGTTATTGCCTCTGTACCCACCATTGAATGTGTGGCCATTGTTCCTGTTGAAATGACCTCCATGCTTGTGGCCGCTATAGCCTCCACTATTCTCAGAAGAGTGATGCCTCTTGTGAGAGGTTTCAGTGTGGTTCTTGCCGTTACCAAACTTTCTTTTGCGGTTCTCCTCCTTGTTGATGTTGTTGTCCAGGGTGATGGCCTGGTCAAGCAGTGTCTGGTAGTTTGGGGCATATGCCACAGATAGTGGTACCTTCAGTTCTCCCTTGAGTCCATTCAGGAATTTCTCCTTCCTCTTGGCATCAGTATCAATGTCCTCTGGGGCATATCTGGACAGTGCACATAAATCATCCATGTACTCCTTCAGGGTTCTTCCACCTTGCTTAAGAGTGCGGAACTCATCCCTCTTCAGGTTCATAATGCCTGATGAGATGTGGGCATTACGAAAGCCTGCTCTGAATGTGTCCCAGTCTAGACCTTCCATGGGATGGGTGACTTGGAATGTCTCCCACCACATTGCAGCTGGTCCCTCCAGTAGATGCGCGGTGAATCTGACCTTCTCCGCATCACTGCACTCGCAAGCAACCAAGTCCTTGCTAACTGAACGGAGCCAGTCGTCAGCCACCATGGGCTCTGTAGCAGTAGAGAACTTGTTGGGCCTAAGCCTGAGGAACCTGGTAAGCCTACCAACAGGAGGTGGTGGTGGAGGGTTGTTGTTGTTGTTGTTGTTGTTGTTGTTGTTGTTGTTGTTGTGCTGCATGAACTGTGTCATCATCTGCATCAACTGAGTTTGGGCTGCCAGCATGTGGTGGAATGCTGCTTGAGTTGGATCTGGTCGTGGAGGAATCTGGGGTTTTGAGAATAGATGAGAAATGAGACTGACAGATAGACTTAGTGGGAAATAAAAGTTCTACCCATGCACAAACATCAATCACATAACAAACCAAGCAAACTCATAACAATAAATATAACAAAGGTTTTTAGGAAACTAAAAGAGTCGTGGGTACTGCCATACTTCAAGTAGTAGGACAATACATGAAAGCATAAATTAGATACATAAATCTAAGGGATCATCTAAAAGACACTAGATCTTGGCTCTTCACTTGCGAGCCTTGAATAACTTGAAGTAGTTAGTGGACCTCAAGCGCTTCTTCAGAGGGGAGCGGTTTCCCGTCGAGCTCTCCTCGATGTCAGGATCCCTCTCAGAAGAACTCTCAAACACTCGCTCCTCAGGGTCCTCCTCTTCCTCTTCCTCTGCAGCTGGAGCCAGATGGTCTTCCTCTGCAGCAGGTGCCTGGTGATCAACCGGGGCAGGAGGGACTATGGGCTCCTTCCCTCTCCGTGCCACTCTCAGACGGGCTACTTCCCTCTGCAGTTCCTCAACCCGATTCTTCAACTGGTCTCTCTCCTGCTTAACCTCGTCCATCTTACTCGAGTCTTTAGCGTAGTAAGCATTCTGCACTCGGAGAGCAGCAATTGTCGCATCCTTGAAATCCAACTTTTCCTTCAGATCATTGTTGATGTCATCAAGGTTCAACATTGCTTTCCCTAGATCCCCAAGCTTATTCCGCTGGATATCAAGCGCCTCCATTTGATTATGCATCTCCTCCTCCATGTTCATCATCACGAACTCTAACTCCATGAGGTGGTGACGTATGGGAGTGAGATGTTGGTGGTTACGATCAATGGGTATTCCTGACTCATCCCTCTCTCCGAAGAGTCGGAAGACACTGTCGTGAGTGATATGATCTTGGTACTTGTGGTAGATGCGGTCGATGGCGTCAAGCATGGCTGAACTCATTGAAGCTGTGAAGTCTAGGTAGTACTGGACATATTCCATGCCATGGTCGTCTGGGTCCACTGTACGTCCAGAAATATATGTCGTGATGCGCCACCTCTGAGCACCAGTATAATCAATAATCTCTGGCACGTCGTGGAAGTGAGGAACTGTTATTCCAATATCCATGGCTAGGTCATGTAGGGTCTTACTCAACCAGTACTCTGCATCTCCAACAAAAGCAATCTTTCCATCGAAGTCATCATCAGCCGGGTTCATCTAAATTTTGGGAAATGAAAGGGGTACGGTTAGCACAGGGTAAGAAGGTACAATAATAGACCAAAATGAAAAGGCAAATGCAAAATAAAAGTTTTCATAAAATTTGACATAGTTTTGTTCCTATGGTTTCAAATCCTAGGGTCTCGATCCTACAGGTAACACTATGCTCTGATACCATTTTGTAGCACCCTACCTTTTTACAAAGGTATAATAACTGTGTACCTGCTATTCCCGGGATCACTGATAGCATACACATGAAAAAATGAAATATTCATTGCAATAGCATCAATCCACAACGTATGATCCATTGGATACGAAATAAAATAGTCTTACAATTGGCATAGTCAACATGGACTAGCCCCAAATAACAGAGTTCTAAGCAAATACAACAGAAACAAATCTTCAATGAGCCTCCTTCTCTTCATGCGCCACAGGCAGACATGTTGGGATGTAGACTCGAGATCCTAAACAGTTAATCATCATATGAATGACCTGCACGTTGGAATATGCAGCCCCCACAGGGGAGGAAGTCAGTACAAACAATGTACTGGCAAGTGACACTTGTATGGTGGCAGTTTTGAGGAATAACTATCTACATGATATTTGGCTGGTGGAGTCTGGGGTATTTTCATAAAGCCAATTTTGTCCTATATTTCATAAATCATTGAAAAATCTTTGAAAACCAACATGGGTAGACACATCATGTAGTTTGGTAAAGGCATCATGGGTAGATACACCATGAAGTTTGATAAAGTCATCATGGGTAGACACACCATGAAGTTTAAAAATCATCATGGGTAGACACACCATGAGTTTGAAAAGGTAGCACAGAGGGGTAGACACACCATGTGCTCTAGGAAAAGGTTACTACCAAGTTTTAATTCATTTAGAAAAGATGAGGAGATCCTTCACCACCAACTATGTCTAGTTTGCTCAACTGGCCCATAACCGGGGACACGGCTAAGATCTTAGTTTTTAAACTCTGCAGAGGTTGTGCACTTTCACCTTGAGACTCATTTTCCTCGAGAGAAAAATGAGACAAGATCTTTGGGAAGAGAGATTCAACCATACCAGTATTGACTCGTTGCTCCTACAATTCTACCATCCAATGTCAATACAACAGGAGGAACCACCACAACTTACTTAATCTTGGCAGAGCCCATATTACCTCAAGGCTGCACTGGAAGCTAACTATACATGGAAGACCTACAGATCTCTTTAGTCCTGGGTGGCAATCCACAAGTGTACCCTCAGGTGACAACCACCACATCCATGGCCCTGGGAGTGACCCAGGTGACAACCACCATATATATGGCCCTGAGTAGCCACTCAACATAATCCAAGCAATTACAAATCCACCCAGGTGTTTCATCGGGTTGTTAAATTTCAATTTTCAAAGTATCACAACCCAATAAATAGCAGCAACAATTGTGATATTGTTCTAGTATAGCTAAACTTGTACCTAGCAGGGGTTTCAGGTTGGCTACACACTACTAGGTGTTCTGAGCATAGCATATACTTGGAAAATAATAATATCCCTATCATGTACACTAATGAAAACTCTAGTGCAATAAAAAGTGGGACATGAGCATCACTTGCCTTGGTAGTAGCAACCAGCACAAACACAAAAATCACAGGAGTTGTATTGATCTTATCCAAAATCTAAACAAGCAATAACAATACAAACATACACATACTACTCAAACAACACAAACATAAACATGTATGCATGCATGAATGCAAGATTTTGTTTTACACATGTTAGATGTAGAGTTGAGGTGTGTTTGGCATTATTTGAGGTTTATTTAGTTGACACAAGGTTCCAGTTGAGTTTTATTTCAATGCATTAATTTAATTACTCCAATTTAGCACGCCATTTATAGATCTTTGCATTAATTAAATTTTAAACACAATTTTAAGTTTATGTAAAAATTGGTCATTGGTCTCTCTGGACAGAGGGTATTAATACCAAGGTGACCCAATTGGTTTCACTCAAAAGTACATTTTAGAATTTGAATTATGGACAGATTACTGATTTGACTAAATTTGAAATAGAAAGTGTGTGCACGATACAATTTTGGTTTTCTATGGTTCCATGGTGTTCTACAAGTTCTAAGGAATCCAGAGACTACAAAATTAACAAAATTGGGGTGGTAGAACCCATACTATGAATTAAATGGTGTTTATGAGTGGTTTTGGCAAATAAAAAACTACTCCAAAATTCTATACAGAGACCACCTACTAATTTTTTATATTTGGGTATAGAATTTGATTAGCTTTCTATAGGTTCAAGTATCACCATTTTTGGATCTATATTTATTTTTCTATTGAATTAAAGTGAGACAGATGTTTCTGTTTTTGAAAATGAATTTAAACTATTTAAACAGGGGGCTGACTGTGCTCTGGCGTGTAGCTGACGGGGCGAGGCCACCCGACGCAACCACATTGGAGGGTACCGTTTCGCTAAGTGGAACTAACCGCGGCCAGTAGATCTAGATCTAACGGACAAGATTGGCCGGGTTTTAAGCTCACCGAGGGAGGCGGCCGGAGGATGGCGAGACGGCGGCGGTTGCTCGGAGATTTCGCCGGAGATGGGTTCCCGTGGTCTTCGAGCTCGACGAAGGGGTCGCAGAGGGGAAGCGGAGCACGGCGAGGGCTAGGGTCTTCACGGCGAGCGCTCTCGATTCTGGGAGCGACGAGGGGAGGAGGTCGGAGACGGCGCGTCTCCGGTGACTCTCGGAGGAGGGCGACGACGATTCTGTGCGCGAAAGTTTCGTGCGAAATCACGGTTAGGTGCGCCGGTGAGAGAAGATGGAGAAGGTGGAGATACCATACTCGGGGCGGTGCTCACTTGGCCGGAATAGGGGTAACGCGGCAGCGGCGCAGAACAACTCCGGCGCGGAATTTCTCCAGCCCTACGGCGTATTGTCGGATGCAGTTTTGGGCGTAAGGAGAGAGGGGGCCGGGGTTTTGTCGAGGGTCGTTCGGGAGTGGAGGAACGAGCGAGGGAGGTGGCGAACGTGGGAGAAATAGCTCGGGTTCTGCCGGAGAAAACGGGAGGGCGGTTAGGGACAAACGTCTCCGTGACGCAAGCGTGACGTCGCTTGGGCCCATACGGCAGTGAGTGAGAGAGAGAGAGAGAGGCGCAACTGGTTGTTTTGCGCGCGCGTGGTGGATAGGCGGTTTGGCCCATGGGCTGCTGCGCGAGGGAGAAAGGAGGAAGGGAGCTGGGCTGGCCGGGTTTCCTCTCTTTCCCTTTTTTTTGTTCTATTTTATTTTTCCTTTTTCTGTTTTCTTTTGTTAAACAAAGGAAACCCCAAACAAATAAATGAATGGGTCAAACTAATTTAGATGGTTTTGTAGAATATTCAGATTGCAAAGTTTTAAACATTTTAAAATGCTTTGGTGATTTTTGAAAATTCAAAATAAGCTTTATTATAGGTGAATTGCATGCAGCCAAAAAAGGATTGTTTTTGGAGGTGAAAACACATAGGGTTTTTGTTTAGTGATGTTTAAATTTTCAAATGTACTTTTATGTGACTATGTTATGATGATATGTATGCATGCTGGGTTTTTTTTTTGAAAATTCTAGGATGTTACATCTTCGTTCTTCTGGATGCTTCCGGGGAAAATAGGAACTTCGGGATTTGTGGGGTCCAATTCCGAGAATATTTCAAGAACAAGTTTTCTGAAATAAAAAATAGCAGAAAACATGCAACTGGCACTTGGCATCTTGTTAATAGGTTAGTCCCGGAAAACGTGTAAAAATGCTATAAAGAAGGGAGAAAAAACATGTAGAACTTGGCAAAATATTATCATGGAACATCAGAAATTATAGATACGTTAGAGACGTATCAAGTACGACTATGCCAACAACGAGATTTGATCTCGTAACTCTTAGAGTCTTCGAGAGTATGTTTTCTCAAGACTCTCTTTCTCCCCGTTGCACCTCATCTCCTAGATTAGATCTTGCCCTTCGGGTATCTCTCGCGTAGGATTTTTTTTGTTTTCTATGCAACGTACCCTTCATTGTGGTCAGATATAGTGCCATGAGAAGGCGCTAGATGGTAGTTCATGTGATGTCGCTTGGCAATTGTTTGGCAATTGGTAGTTCCTGTGATGTTTCTTGATGTATAAAAATTGTGCATGCTGCTATGTTTTTCTTGAGGTAAATAGCTAATTTAGCACACAATCTAGGTAGCAGTGCTAGAGGATTATAATTGGTTTCATCACCAAAATTGTAGATGGTGCTTTCTGTATGCTTACTATACGTGTTGCTTGATGCCAAGTCGATAATTGTGTTGTTGTGCATCTAGATTGTGAAGGCTAAGCATTTTAAAGCACATTGGGATGCGGTAGCACATAGCGTATTTCTTGATGTGTGCACTGAAGAGGTGCTTGCAAACAATCGTCCAGTGCAAGTTTTGACTAGAATTGGGTATGAAAAAATTTGGTTAAAAAGTTCAATGAGCACACGAAGAGAAACTATGATCAGAGGCAAATGAAAAATAGGTGGGAAACACTCAAAAAATAATACACTGTTTGGAAGGGATTGTGTCAACACGCATCTGGTTTGGGTAGGGATTCTGTCACTCATACTATTGATGCATCTGATGATTGGTGGGAGAAGGAGATACAGGTAATGATAACACTTTGGTATTGTTTGGTAATTGTTTTTTTGTTGTTGTATGATCTAACAATATTTTGTGATATGGAGATGTGTCCAGAGGCGGCCAAGTTTCGGACAGCTCCACTGCAAGATGAGGATGACTATAGGATACTCTTTAACAAGAATGTGGTCACCAATAGTGAGGCTAGGGTGCCTCCCACTTCTTCCAGAATCAACAATACAGTGGATGTCGAAGACTCGGGTTGTGAAGCTGAAGATGACCCTCTTGTTACACCTATGTGTGCACATGGCAAGAGGAAGAGAGCATGCCCCTACTCACCTTCTCCCTCAACCACATCAAATACGAATGCTTCTAGTGCTTTGGACCGTATGGTGGAGATGATCTAGGTAAGGCAAAAAGAAAGGTCCAGGTTTCTGATGATGAAGGAAGAGAAGACCAAGACTTCTGTGACAGTGACATCGCCGGCAAAAGCTAAGGAATCCTCGAGGGATGAGATTAGGCGGTTGTTTGCCATAGTCTATGAATATGGAGCTTCCCCTGGTAGTTTGGAGCACTTCTGGGCCACACAACTTTTCCTTTTGCAGGAGTACCGTGAAATATTTTCTTGTTTGGTGGAGGATGCAACACCCGTCCAGAGGATTGAGTGGATTAAGATGACATGGGCGGAATACAAATCGAAGAAGTAGTTTGGTGGAGGATCTATGTTATTTGCTTAGAACCTTGATGTTTGATGAACTATGTTATTTGCTTAGAACTTGTATGTGTGATGAACTATGTTATTTTGCTTAGAACCTGGATGTGTGATGAACTATGTTATTTTGCTTAGAACCTGGATGTGTGGTGAACTATTTTATTTGCTTAGAACCTGGATGTGTGACGAACTATGTCATTTTCTTACAATTTATATGTGTCATGAACTTATTGCTTATGAATGTTTACTTGTCTGATTACAGATGATTTTCGCACATGATGATTCAGATGAGGAGTTTGACATGTGTGTTCTGCTTGCGGCATATGCTGCTGAGAATGAGAAGGTTCCTTACGCGGCTAGAAGATTGTCATTGCTCACAGGGATACAGTAGGTTCAGGAGAGGATGAAGGATCCAAAAAAAATGTACAAGTGTTTTAGAATGAGGAGGTCAGTTTTTACAATGTTGCATGACATTCTTGTTGACAAGTATGGTCTGGAGTCCACTACACAAATGTCCAGTATAGAGTCAGTTGCTCTATTTCTGTATATGGTGGGCGCACCTCGCGTCCAATAGTCAAGCTGCAGATCGTTTTGAGCGTAGTGTTTCCACCATCAGCAACAAGTTTCATCATGTGTTAGACTGTGTAGACCATATGGCAGGTGGTTATATTAGACCTAATGATCCTACTTTCACCGAAGTTCATGAGAAACTGCAACAACCTAGATTCTTGCCTCATTTCAAAGATGCTGTTGGAGCAATTGATGGAACACACATTCCTGTAGTGGTTGCCGAGACAGTTAAAGTAAAACACACTAACAGGAAAGGTTACACAAGTCAGAATGTGATGGCAATATGTGATTTTTACATGAGGTTTACATTTGTTGTTGTTGGATGGGCTGGATCTGTTCATGACACACGTGTATGGACTGATGCTCAGCCCCATTTCGACAATTATCCACACCCTCCCGAAGGTAATATATTCGCATATGTATTTTCTCATAAATATTTTGTGCAATGTTCTGATCTATTTGCTACTTGCAGGAAAATATTATCTTGTTGACTCTGGATATCCTAACAAAGTTGGTTATCTCGCCCCATTCAAAAACCAGCGCTATCATGTTCCTGATTTCCAAGGGGCATCCCCAAGAAATATGATGGAGAGATTCAACAGTCTTCATTCATGTCTTCGAAATGCTATTGAAAGAACATCCGGCGTTCTGAAGATGAAGTGGCGCAGTCTGCTTGGAATACCACATTTCCACGAGGCTCTTACGCAAACGAAGATCATTACTGCATGCATGTGTTTGCATAACTTCATCCGTAACAGTAAGCTGTATGATCAACATTTCCATAGATTCGAGCGATGCCCATATGTTCACGAGGATAGCGCATCTTGGTCTGCTGGATCCGCCCCCTCTTCATTTGATACCATCATGGATGCACAACGACAGAGCATCGCCGAAGCAATAGTAGCTTGATCATTTATTTTTATTGTTATTCCAAAATCAGTATGCCATTCCTATTATTTTGGCATGTACCGGATAAATGAATCTATTTTTATTGTAATTCCGAAATGACTAGACCCTTTCATATTATCTTATTTTAATACTTAGCTCATTTTCTATTTAAACATAGCGTATGATACATACATATCCGTTTATTAAGTGGACATATCAAATTCGGGGGTATATCGAACATATCACAACCCAACCTAGCAAATAAGCAAAATCTGTAGAAGCCAAAAGAAGTCTCCTGAGGAGTTTCTGGAGTTTTTCCCCACAATAGTATCTACCCACCAGAACCCAGAAACTGGCTTCTGCATAAGCAGAAACTTAAAAGAAGTCGCCCTTAGGGAAATCGTGCCACTAAAAAGAAGATTTTCCTCTCGAAAGGGACCACAAAGGAAGAATCGGCTCACGGAGAGCGCCACATGGCGGTCTCATATGCGGTTGGTCGTGAGGAACCGGACGGAGGATGTGAACGCATTTATTTTAAAATTCGTATTTTAAAATAAAATATCTCTAGAACCGTATTTCGGAATTACGAACCGTTTTCATATTTGAGATTCTCGCGTTCAGATCTTTAAAAATAAATCTCATATTGATAGGTTTCGAAAAACTTTTTTTCGTACTTTATACTTCATGTTCTATACACTTTGTACTTTTAGTAGTAGTTTATACATCCAGTAGCATGCTCGACTTCGCCTCGATATGTTTTTTCGGTATAAAGATCTTGAAGGGGGTACATAGGTCGTTGTGCGGATTGGTCGAAGCGTGTATTGGTCGTAGTGCGTGCTACGGCTCGGCGTTGCCTTGTGCTACCGCTTGGCTTCGCCTCGAAAAAAGCGCCTACAACGCTTCACCTAAAAAATACACACATTGTACCTTAAAGTATACAAAAATTGCTACTGAAAGTATACACACATTATGTCTGAAAGTACAAGCGTGTTCCTACTGAAAGTATACGCATTCTAGGTGTGCAACCGTGGTGCACGTGGGGTACGTCAGCACTGCACCTGGGTGTACATCCGCATGTGCGTACACCTGCGGTGTACGTCGGTCCTGCACCTGAGTGTACAATCGTCTGGACGTACACGCGCGGTGCACGTGGGTGTACGTCTGTCTTGCACCCCCGTGGTGCATGTGAATGTACGTCGGCACTACACTTGGGACGTAATTCGGTCACTGTACGTGGGCGTATGTCTGTGTGTAACTGGGCATACATCCGTGTTGATTCGGGGTGTACAAAAAATTCTCGAAACATATCAATATGGGATCTAGTTTTGAAAATCTCGACGCGAGGATCTCAAATATGAAAACGTTTTGTATTTCCGAAATACGGTTCTCGAAATTCATTTAAAAAAAATGAATCCCGAAATAAATGTGTGTCCACCCGTACGGAGTGGAAAGGTAAAAATCTCACCAAAACTTTTCTCGTGATGCCACTTGTCATGCATGCAAGCACACGTGGGAGGCTGGGAGGAAGGAGAAGGCGACACTTGTCACAAGCGGAGCGCACGCGGGTGACCTTCCTGAAGGGTTCCCTTTTTCTAGTGATTTCGAAAATCACTCCCCATCACCGGGTGACTCTGTTCTCTTGTTTCTCTTAAGAAATTTGTTCGTGGGCTCGGCCTGTTTCACGCGTTCACTTTAAAAGAAATCACTATATATAGCAAACAAGTCGCCTCATTAAAAACCTTCCAATCCCCTCAGATAGCCTGGTAAGAAAAAGAGTGCATGAAAACTTATCGATCGTATAATTATTACATTGTTTGCAATTACATCTAGGATGAAATCTAGCGGTTCACCATGCCAAACCTCATGACTACCTTCACTACACCTAGCTAGAGTATGAGCTGACATATTCGCCTCCCTAGAACAGTATTGAAACTTAACTCTAGTGAAATTTCGGCAAAGGAAAGTGCACTCTTCGTATATTGTTGCCGCCACTCCTAGGGATTTTCGCTCATTCTGCATAGTTTCAATCACCTCCAGGCAGTCTGCTTCTATCACCAATTTGTTGCACCCGTCCATCTCTCAGGCCTAGGGCTTCTGCCGTGGTTGCATCATCTATGTATTGGAAACTCTGTCTACCACATGCGATAAAGGAGCCAAAGTGGTCACGTTGTCGTGGTGGTATCACGGCAGATGCCATAGGATGGCTAATTGTTTGGGGTCGATGGACGTTGGAGGTGCTCGGGGAGGGATCACGCAGCGAGTAGCCGCGTGTGGGATGAATCAAGCACTGCAAACAACAAGATCTACCCAGGTTCAGGGCCCTCGTGTGGAGGTAAAACCCCTACTCCTGCCTTTCTCTCTTTGTATTTGTGTCTCACCGAGTAGCCACAATACAGTTTTGGCCTACAGCCGAGTAGCCACCCTTCTCTCTATGTAACGTGTAAGCTAGGTGTTCTCTCCAAAGCCGCGACCCTCACACAGGAGGAGGCAGGGCACCTTATATACTGGTGCCTAGCCGGATACATCCAAGAGGGAAAAGTACAAACAGATGTCGACATAGTGTGCACACTGCACACTTCCGGCTTCTCGCTGACAGCTTTGGCTTCCTAGTTTGTCTTGTGTGGAAAGTCGTTGTGCAAAACCAAGATGACGATCTGTTATCACTATCACGGCCACAGGGTAGGCCCCCTAACCTGCACCGCCCTGCTGACACCCTGGCGCGGATAAGCACGCGCTCTGCAGATGAACAGTGCACCAGTACGGACCCAGGATACGCGGGATCCTGTGTCAGAACGGCTCCTTTGACTTCTGGCCCGAGTAGGAAACCACTCCCTCTACTCGGACCACTTCCTCTACTCGGAGGAGAATAACTTCCTTGATTCTTTCTCCTGGCCATCAGCGTGTATGGCCGAATAGCAGTCGACCGGGTAGCGTGTATCGGGTAGCCAGCTACTCCGCCAAACCTCTCCTTTGATCTTGCCTTTAGCACTTGCCTTTACCCTACTCGGGGGTACCCCCCCCCCCCCCGACATTAGTCCCCGAAGCTGGTAGAGTCCTGCGAACCTATTCACTGGGCTCTTCCAGCTTAAAACAAATCTTGCCTTCGAACTGTAAGACGCCGAGTAGCACCTCTGAGTAGCACCTCTGAGTAGCCTCTACTTCTTGCTTGAGTCTCTTCTTTTCCGAGTAGCAGCATTTCTCTTCTCTCTCGCCGAGTAAAATGACTTTGTGAAATCCTGAACAGAATCTCAGCGTGGCAGAGCAAATCCATCTCTCCGCATCACAACTGGGCACGTGTCACGCCCTCGTACCCCCGACGCCTCGGTGCCTGGGATATGACATGCCACGCGCCCATCACTGCGATATGGGCCCACCGGCCCGTTAGGTCACTTCAATTGCAGTTATTAGCCCACGATCTCGACGTGGGATCAATTGCGCCCGTTACGCGCGCAACCTGCGCTGTGTGCGTTTCTAACCGGCTCGCATCCCACGTCGCACGATCCCCACGCACAACTGATCCCACTAACTCCGCTGGTAACGGCAACCCGAGGGGAGAGATAAATACCCCCTCGGTAACTCCTCCTTCTCTTTCCTGTTCGCATTCACCTCTTGCATCTTCGCCTTTCCGCCGCCGCAGAGCACTCCGCCGCCGCGCACCTTTGCTGTGCCGCTGCTCCGTGCGACGCCGGAAAGCTAGCCACTCCTCCACCAAATCTCCACGAATCTTCCATCCATCCACTTCCTCTCCATGGCTCGTGATGACGACGCCCGCATCGGATGGGCAGGATCTGAGGTCACGGCGGAGGATTGCCAATGGTTGGTAAACACCCGCCGTGTTCCTCTTGGCGTGCGGTGTAGGCCCGTGGACGGCGAAATCGTCCCCGCACCGCAGGAGGGCGAGTTCGTCGTGTTCCTCGCCCACTTCAAGCGAGGATTCGGCCTGCCCGTTTCGGATTTCTTCAAAGAATTCCTGAACCACTTCGGGCTGCAGCCGCACCACCTGCCTCCTAACGCCATGGTGATGCTCGCGTACCACGCCGTGGTTTGCGAGGCGTTCCTGGGTGTGCGCCCAACGGTGCATATCTGGGCGCGCTACTTCTTCTTCCGGAAGCAGAGCGTCCCCAAGCCCGGAAGCACGGAGAGCTCCCGCAGCATGACGAAGACAGGAAGCGCAATGATGCTGCAGCGCGGCTCCGTCAACCACCCGCGCATCAAGGGGCTCGATACGGTGCGCAAGTGGCAGCGCAACTTCTTCTACGTCAAGAACGTTCCTGCCGAAGAAGAAGCGCCGGTCACGGACCGGATAGGGCTCCCCAAGTGGACGAACACGCCGCCCACCCAGCAAAATTGGGGATACAAGCCGAAGCTGGAAGGCGATATCCTTCAGGTCGAGAAGCGCCTCGCCGAGATGAGGGAGCTGGGATTCAAACGCGATGATCCCATCGCGTGTTGGATCTCGAGGCGGGTGCTCCCGCTTCAGCGCCGCTCCCACCTCATGTGCTACATGGGAGGCAGCAGGGACTGCACGAGGACCACCACATTCGAGCCGAGTACAGCGGACATAGCCGTTTGGGCGCGCTCCATCGTGAAGACCGGCCTCACCGACAACTGGCAATACGGCTTCGTGTCGTATAGCCGCGACAAGCCAATCGAATAGGTTAGCACTCTATGCTTTATTTCTGCATTCTGATACCGAGTAGGTGGCTTTCCAGCTTAGTATGCTTAGCCTTTGCATGCTGCGCCGAGTAGGACACCACTAGCATCCCATTGGCTCCATGTGCTTTGTGTTTGCACGCCATGCTGAGTAGAGAACCTTAGCCAAATATGCCAAATATGCTTTGTGTTTGCATGCTACTCCCAATAGGACACCACTAGCATCTCATTGGCTTTATGTGCTTTGTGTTTGCACGCCATGCTGAGTAGAGAACCTTAGCCAAATATGCCAAATAAGCTTTGTGTTTGCATGCTACTCCGAATAGGAGCTTCTGGACTCATATGCTTTGTGTTTGCATTCCGTACCGGGTAGGATCCCTTAGCCTTTTGCTCAACTGACTTGTATTGCCTGCCTTTCTTTCCAGCACATTGACCGCCAGCTCGCTGAGAATGAGGAGCGCTTAGAGGGCAACTGGAGCAAAGACTGGGAAGAGGATGACGAGACCGCCTACGACACCCAGGCCACCCTCTGTGTTCTTCACTCCGAACAGCAGGGTAAGCACCAAGTTGATGCGTCCATTCGGGACTGGTCCGAGGACGACGAAGAAGGTGACTGAGTTCGCCTCTCTAGTTGCGAGTAGCGCAATCCCATTTCCTTTCCGCTTCTCAACTCCTTCTTCTCCTCTACTCTGCAGATGACCCCGATGCGGACGAGGAAGACGAGGATGTCCTCGACGTCGATCCCGTCGTTGTGGCTGCCCCTACCACTCGGAAGAGGGCAGTTAGCGGTGCCCAAGAGCCTGCTGCCAAGAAGGACAAGAAACCCGAGAAGAAGAAGAAGGTTTCAAGCAGAAGGCCACTCCCTACCCGCAAAGGGTAAGTAATTTCCTTCTACGTTATATTCTGCTGCTGCTTCTCGGTGTTCTCTTCCCCTCCTCTTTTTCTGAACTCCCTTTCTCCTTCAGTGATCCTTTGGATGTCGATGCTGTTGCGGCTCCCGCCACCTCCAAGAGAAAATCAGCCATCGACCTCGAGGCTCTCATTGATCTTTCCGAGGACGAGGATGAGCCCGCAGCATGGGATAGGACATGTGCTCCCTCTCCCGTGAAGGAAGAAGAAGAAGGTACCAACGCCGAGGACATGGGCGCTGGTGACCAAGACATGGACCAGGAGCAGCAGGCCCGCGCAGAACAGAGTGCGCAGGATGCTGCTCAAGACGAAAGCCCCCCTTCTCCCCCAGCTGCCTCAGCTGGGGAGAACATTGCACAAGATGCCGAGTACCAAGACCATGCCGCCCTTGAGCGGCAAGACGAGAACCTGGAGCAGCCGCAAGACGAAGCTGCGGTTCAAGACGACCCCGCGGCCCAGCCGCGGGTAGAAGAACCAAAAGATGTACAACCCGATCCCGCTGCCGAGCAGCGGGTTGAGACGACCACGGTGGAGCAAGACCTGCAGGGCCAAGCGCAGGCGGATGCTGCGCCGGGTAGCCGGCCCTCGGTGCCGCCTACCCAGCAGGTTACTCCTCCTACTGCACCAAGCCCTTCATGACCAGTGAAGAAGACCAAGACTGCACCAAGCCCTCCAGCTAAGCAGAGCACACAGAAGACCGCGTCGAGCCCTCCTCCCAAGCAAGGTGCTAAGAAGACTGCTTCTCAGACGGATGCTGCCGGTAAGAAGGCCATCCAGTCTGACGCCCCAGTTCGCAGGAATCCACCGCGCAACGCTGCGCAGGATGCTGCTATGATGCCGCCGCCGAAATCAACCGGGAAGGCTGTTGCGCAGAGCGCGCAGCTTACGATTGGCGCTTCTGGCAGTTCCGCTGGCGCAGGCGAGGGATCGAGCGCTCAACAGCCGCAACCCAGCTTCCTGCCTTACATGTTGCAGATGGCCAAGCAGCATGGTATCAAGTTGAACAAGACCGAGCAGCGGATCGCCCTTACGAAGGGCGCCCAGGCCAAAGCGGTAGATTCCAAGTTGCCGGATAAGAAGAAAGCCCTTTCGATCTACTCACGCGAGGTCCAGGAGACTGAGATGCAATCCGAGGGGCTCGAGCAGATTATTGACCGAGTAGGCTTCATCGACCAGGTGTGGGAAAGCGCCGTCCATGGCAACAAAACTTGGGATGGCATGACCGTGGGCCCACTGGACCACTGGCGCATTGACTGGAACAAAGCTGACATGGGCTACAATCCCATGACCATCTCCTCCACTACAAGCACACTGGCCGCGAAGCTATTCGTTCACCGCAAGGCCGCCGAAAACCTCAAATAGACATATGCTGTAAGTTTCATTTGCTTGTTCCGAGTTGCAACTTTTCTTCTCTTCTAGTCTTCTTTTTCTCCTTATCCATTACCCAGTCCCCGAGATTCGGGCCGAGTAGACGAGTACTCAACCGAGTTGCCGTCTTCTCGGTCCAAATCTTCAAAAAACTATCTAACTCCTTTTCTTTCTTTTTCACAGAATAGCCTCATGAAGAGGACAAATCAGTTCCGGCGGCTGCTCTGGAATCATAGCATTGCAAGGAGGCGCATTGAGGCCCTGCAGAAGGAGCGCAAGACTAACGCTGAGACGGAGCAGGCTGCGGTTGATCGTGCCCTCCAAATTTCCGAACTTGAGAGTAAGCATCTAGCTATTCGGTTAATGCGTTTTGTGTTTACGCCCGCGTTTGCTCTTTGCTCTAACTCCTTCTACTCCGCAGGCAAGTTTCAGGCGATGGCAGAGGAACACAAACATTGCCATGTCTTCGTTGCTAATGCTGAGACCACCATTAAGAAAATGGAAGGTGAGTTGCCGCCTGCCCTGCTTGTTTTTCTCCTTTTCCTTTGTTAGTCTGCTCACCGTTCTATTCCTTCCACAGAAGAGAACAAGAAGTTCCGGGAAGAGCATCTTGACTGTCTGATGCCTGCCGAGGTGCAGCAGCAGCTGGCTACCCGAGAGGCAGAGCTGCAGAAAGAACGCGACGCAGAGCGCGCCGAGTTCGAACAGATGCAGGTCAAGATGAAAGACACTCTCCAAGATGCCCTAAACCAGGCTGTCGAGAAGGAATGAGTGAAGACCGCAGCCAAAGCTAAGGAGAGGGCCCTCGAGTTGGAAATCGAGGTGCTGAAGAAAAGCAACGCGGACCTCATGCTCCAGCTGGCCAACTGCCGGAAAATTGAAGAGAGGCATGTTGCGGATGAGGAGGCTTGGAGGAAAAAGCTGGAAGAGCTACTCTGCGAACTTAACAGTAAGTTCGCGCTTCTCTGCACCTGCCTGTTTCCTTCTTCTTCTGTTTGGCTTGATTTGTATCTCTTCTCTGCCTCCGTTTCTAATCCTTTCCGATAGCATTTTCAGAAATCTTCCCTGACCTCTGCGCGGCTTGCACACCTTCCCTGGCTAAGGCGGAAAAAATTCGAGCCGAGAAAGGACTGCCCACGAACACTAAGTCTACAATTGAGGACAATCTCATAAGCATGCAGTCACAGCTCCACCATCTTAGGGGCTTGGGCACCGACTTGGTGTCCACAACCTTCAAGCTTCACGCTCTGTTCTGGCCTCAAGACCCTGCGCCGGAGACCATCCGCGCGCTCCCCAAGAAGCTCCATGGTGTCAAGGACGAGTTGAAGAAATGGCGTGCGTCCGCAGCTCGGGCAGGCGCCGATCTGCTGCTTCTCTTCATCTGCAGCTGGTACGAGAATCTGAACCTCGATACCATCCTTGAGGTGCGCCAGAACTCGAAGTGGCAGGACGATCCCGACTGCGTGACTCGCCGCCAGGCAGTTGCGTACGAGATCGCCTCCTACGCGGACACTGCTATCTTCATCGACGGTCCCACCGAGCCTGACACCGAGGTGGAAGGCGAGGATGAAGATGAAGATGAAGACGAGGACGAGGACACCGAGTCGGATGACTTGAGTTGATTCGAAAACACTGGTGCTGAGGAGGGATCCGGGAAGGGGAAGGGCAAGGTCGTTGCGCATAGCGACGAGGAGCCGGAAGCCGGGGGCCAAGACGCCACCATCACTACCGAGATGGTGTTCCAGGATGCGGCTCCCGAGATGGGCTCGTCTTCTGGCGCGGCCCTTGACGACGCGGTGCTACTCCGCACGCAGTCCACTGCCTCTACTTCAGCTACCGACCCCATCTCGGTGGCCACTGCCACCTCTGAGCAAGCTGCTGCCAACACTGAAGCTGATGCTGCTAACGCCAACTTGGAGAACACTGCTACTTCCAATTAGTTACCTCCTGAAAACACTTATGCTCCAAATTTTTTTTATCAAATCCCCGGGATGCCGGGTGCATATGTATCAAACAATTATCTTTTCCGTTGCTACTCAGTTTTTATTCCAGTTTGATGTTTTATACTTAGTATTTGAGCAATTCTGGGTCGATGCCGGGTTGCGTTATCATGCAAGTCCCAGTTGCATTTTTTATCCGCTCTTCCTTTTTGTCTTAGCTCTTACCCGCAACTTGTTGCTTTTTTGGTAGTCGAGTCACAAGAGTTTAAAGTTGGAGTTTCAAATACTTAGCCACTTAGAAACATTCATAGTAACTCTACTCATCACCTAGCCGAAACAAAAAGGTCAACAAAAAGGCAATAAAGAACGTTCTACTCGGTTCCTCGCTCCTCTTTTCCTTAGTCATTTTTCTTGTGCTCATTGACCTCTAGCTTGTTCTCTTGCTTGCCATGAAGCCGGGTTTCGGACAGCAGCAGAGTCGAAGAGTTGGCTTTTAGGTTTAAACACAGTACTAAATGTACCTCTGAAATTTTGAGCAGAGCAACCGAGTAGACACAGGTAAAGCAGAATAGAAACACGTAGAGCTAGTTTGGACGAGGGAAGTCCCCGAGTTCAATTTCAGATTGCAGAGTAGAGGTTTAACTCGGATAAGAGGGTACATACACATTTTTTCTCACGAATGAAAGCGACGGAGTAGAGCTACATTCCAGGGGCGCTTAGATTCCTCTCCAGCTTTATCCGGCCTGTTCTTCTGTGATGGCTGTGCGTCCACAAGATAATAGGCATCATTGTGTAGAGCCTTGCTCACAATGAATGGCCCTTCCCATGGAGGAGATAGCTTGTGCATCCCGGCTGTGCGCTGCACGAGCCTAAGCACCATGTCTCCTTCTCGGAAAACCCTTGGGTTCACTTTCCGGCTATGATAACGCCTCAAGTTTTTCTGGTAAACATTTGATCGTGACAGAGTAAGCTCTCTTGCTTCTTCTAGCAGGTCAACGTCATCTTCTCGAGCTTCTCTCGCCTCCGCTGTGACGCCCCGGGATCGGGCACTATGCAGATTTCAGCATTCCCGCCAAAATCCTCATAATAACCGATTCCAGGTTGCCACTTGTGATAACATTACAACAGTCAGTCACGAATATTCCGCAACAACAACAGAAAAGATATATACAAGAGGACTCAAACGAGCCAAGGATACAACTGATACAATACAAAGATCCAAATAACAGCGGAAGAAACAACATGGCGTCCGTCTACGGACAAGATACAAATTGGACTAAGAGTCCTGAAGATAACCGAGAGCGTCCAATCCCTGCCCAGGCCAAGCCGGAGGGATTCCCAAGCTAACGTCGTCAGACTTCAAACCTGTTGACTGCAATGTTGAATATGCAGCCACGAAAAAGGATTCGTGGGTCAGTACGGTTAAGTACTGGCAAGTGGATAAACCATACTCACAAGATACCGGCGTAGCCAGTCATCACAAGATACAAATACTTTGGGATCAACGGAAAGGAAGGGATTATTGCAAATAAGCGGCAGCGGGCTGCACTAACCAACTACAGAGACTCGCTACAACATCCGGCTAAAAGAGGGGGATAAGATAGCGTATCGGAACCAACTACAACTACTCACCAAAACAATACCCATCCAATGTCACCCCCTACTAAGGAAGCAACCCAAGGATAACTCACACTGTTGGATTAATGATGTTCAACTTATTGTGTCAATAAGACTATTACTAGTCAAGTTATCATTAGTTAGGTGTAAGTTGTTCTGAGTACTTGTTAGCCAGTACTTTCACCAAGTAATCCATAACCGCGGAAAACACGGCTTCTCGAGAAGATTTATCCCTGCAGGGTGTGCTCCAGTACCCGTACACACTCGAGCCACCAACTAAAACTCAGGTTGGCTCGACACGACCCAAACCATCTCTACAACTCATCCTAGGAGCCACGGAGCTATAAGGTCCCGGCCAGTCCGACCTAACCTAAGCGCAAGGGTGAAAACCACACCCCCCGGCACCACAGGCCTCGCCCTATATGCATCATCATCATCATAACCATCACCAGTAACCATGGGGGCGCCTCCCATTATGCAAAGGAGCAAATGGAACACCCGAACTAAGTGTGGCTCTTCGGACAAGCTGCAGATCAGGTCTAAGTCGAGGGGGGTCCCATACTACCACCCGGATGCGGTGAGCACGCTCATCATGGATCAGTAGACAAGACTCTTTTCCTAATTAGGTCGACACTAGCAGGCTTCAAAACCCTAACCCGGGCCTCCTGCCGGTGCCTTATCATCAAATTATTATTACCCCAGACATTAACATGTTGTTGATTGAATTGAAACCCAACTATCAACTAAACAGGTGATACGACAAAGGATAACCAGACTCGAGCACAAACAAATCCAAGCATGCAACTACGACACGAGGGCCAACAAGGTAAACAAACAACAGTTAATAGGAAGTGGAAGGAAGGCTATATCATGGCTGCAAGGTAAACATATAATAGGATCGAGACACAAGCATCGAATCAACAGGCTAGAATAAGAACAACGGAAAGAATCGGTAACAAGTGATGAAAGGCAGCCATTTGGCAGCAAGTGAGTATACTTGCCTGGAATCCAGCAAGTAGAGGTACATCCGAAGAACTTGTCGTTGCTCACATCATCTCAACGTCCTATCCGCGAAGAAGCAACGAACCTCGAACAAACACCGGATGCAACAATTACTACTACGGCAAAAGATCCAGCATGATCAAGATATGGATGCATGACAAGTTTAAAGATGCATCAAAGATAAACTAGTTGACATGATAACATAACATAATTAAATGGACCCACATGCAATTTGGATTGCATATGGAAAGCCCATGAATTAAGGTTGAAATAATTGTTTTACAACTAATCATCATGTGTAAGTGAATTAGCATGATGCATGGATGAGTAAAACAAAAAGAAAACAACAATAGCTTCAATTTGAAAAGGTGTTTACCAAGTTTGGAATTTTATTTATTAAGTTAGGAAATTTGGCTTCTTAAGTGAGTTACACAAACATTTGTTGTTTTCACCCATTTTAATTGTTCAAAACAGATAACAAAATTTATATTTGGAAAGAACACAAAATTTTAGATGGAAAACATATTTTACATGTTGGAATTGGATTTGAATTGCCCAAGTTATGAATTTTGCAATTTTAAAAGGTTTAATTAAAGCATTGGATTATTGCACCACTTTTAATTAGGGAAAACAATAAACAAATTGCATTGAAAAGGTTAAAAAAATGTAGCAAATGTTTCACTGAACATTTTGAGCTATTAAACACAATTTTTGGGTTATTAATGAATTTATTATGCAACTTTTCATAAATAGTCTTATTCTGCCCTTTTTAGTAAACAGAGGAAAACATGTTCAAAATTAATTCAATTGTGCCCAAATAAAATACCAATGTGTAGAGTTTGTTAAGACAAATTTTTAGAGTCCAAGTTTGCTCAATTTGGGTGAACCAAACTCAAGTTATGAAATTCCAAAGTTTCCAATTTTTATTGCATTTTCAGTAATTATTTATTTAGTGCAAAAATTAGTACAGAAACATGTTGCAAACTTGACATTAATAGAAAGAGCACAAAATTTTGAATCCACAGGAATTTGAATCATTCAAATTGGAGCAATATTCAATTTTATATTGATTTTAGAGTTAATGCCTCAGATCTCTGTTTCTGAAATTCGTGCAGAAAAAGAAAAAAAACAGAAAATAAAAGGGTGTGGCTTGGGGGAATCGAACCCAGGACCTGGGGATTGCGCGCAAGGGTGCACAGCCACTGGGCTGCTGTCATGTTTGTGATGGATACAGAGGCGAGTTTGTTTTGAGGTAACTTAAGGCCTGACGAAACTGTAACAAAAATTCAGTTAACGCCTCAAGATCGGGAAGACGACGACGATCGTGAGCTGCAGCGATGGCGGGCGGTCTGCCGCTCGATGGCGGGTCACAGAGCAGAGGGGAGGACAGAGGGAGAGGGCCTAGGCCTGGGAGGGGGGCCTCACCTCGGTGGGAGTCCGTTGGTGCAGGGCCTGATCCGCGGAAAGGAGGTCACAGACGTCGTTCATGGCTGCAGCGGCGGCGTCTTTCCGGCGACGGCGCGGCCTCCCGGGTGGCTCCCAGCGTCCGGCGAGGAGACGAGGAGGACGAGGATGCAGCGGCGGTTCCATTCCCGCGCCTTGGAGGAGGGAACAACGACCCCAGCGGCCACCTTGGGAAGCTTCAAAATCGGCCATGGTTTTGGGTTCAGAGAAGAGATACAGAGGGAGGGAGATGATCGGAGGAGAAACAGGAGGGGACGGCGGCGCTAGGGAGGAAGAGGGAGAAGGGGGGCGGCCTAGGGTTAGGGGAGGAACCCTAGGGGCTAGATATATGGAGGAGGGAGCAGGTGAGGTGGGGGAGCTCGGTGACAGCGACGTCTCCCCCTGTCTCTGTTCGTCCGTACGAGGAAGATGACCGAGTGGGTTGTTGGGCTAGGGGGAGATGGGCTGTGGGTTGGGCTTTTCTCCCTCAGCTCACCTCTTCCTTTTATTTTTTCCTTCTTTTTTTTTGCTTGTAAGAAAAGAAAAGGAGAGAGAGAAAGAATAGGTTGGGGTTTGGGGTCTTAAATTTTATAAATAAATTTTATTAAGTGGCAAACAGCAATTCAAAGCAATGGTGAACATTAAGTCCAAAATATTTTAAATGTTAAATTAATTTTTGTTTGCTATTTAAATTTCAAATAGGGTTCATTAGAATTTGGTGTTTAAACAAATTTTATTCCATTAACTCAACAATTATGAAAACATTATGGAATTTAATTGTTTGCAAGACTTTATTTTTTAAACCTCAATTGGATCATGTCAATTATGAATGAATTGATTGGAATTTGAATTGGCCATTTTGGGTGTTGATAAAAAGGAATTTTATTAACAAGCAAATCAACTGCAAACTATTGAAAACAATTGGATTTGTTTAGTTTGCAATTTTCAATTTGGAAACTGTAGATAATGTTTGAAAGTTTAATTTGGTTTGAATTTTTGAGTTAATTAGGAAAACATGGTGCAATGCATATGATGCATGGGATGCAATGCAACAAAAAGAAAAACAACCAACTTTCTAACTTAGGGTAACACCCCAGGTGTTACATCCGCCTCAGTGTAGAGGGTTACTCGGGGGGAGTCATGCTCTAGGTCAATTGGCAACACGGCCTCAGCCCCATAAACCAAGAAGAATGGTGTGTAGCCGGTTGACCGGTTAGGGGTAGTCCTTAGACTCCACAACACCGCTGGCAACTCGTCTAACCAACACCCCAGTGTTTTCAGCAGCGGCTCAATCAGCCTTGGCTTTATGCCTGAAAGCACCATGCCATTTGCTCTTTCCACCTGCCCATTGGAGGCGGGATGCGCGACAGACGCGACATCTAGTCGGATGTGCTTATCTCTGCAGAATCTCACCATGGCACCCTCAGCAAAATTCGTGCCGTTATCCGTGATGATGCTGTGCGGGTAGCCGTATCTCAGGATCACATCCTTCAGGAAACTCACAGCAGTGGCTCCATCACATTTCCGAATAGGCTTCACTTCAATCCATTTGGTGAACTTATCAACCATGACCAAGATGTGAGTCATGTTGCCTCTAGCCGGCTTGAAGGGACCAACCATATCCAGACACCAAACAGCAAATGGCCAAGTAATGGGAATGGTTTTCAACTCGGAAGCAGGCATGTGGATCTTACTTGCGAATCTCTGGTAGCCGTTGCATTTTCTCACAATATCTTCAGCTTGCTTCAAGGCAGTGAGCCAGAAGAAGCAATGCCGAAAAGCCTTCTTGACTAGAGCTCGAGAAGAGGCGTGATGCCCGCATTCTCCTTGATGTATCTCCACCAGAATTTCTTCTCCTTCTTCCGGTTCCACACAGCGTTGCAACACGCCAGTGGGACTTCTTTTATGCAGCACTTCTCTGAAGATGGTGTAGCCCTTGGATCTTCTCTGAATTTGCCTTGCGGTAACCTCATCATCTGGCAGGATGCCATCCTTTAGAAAGGATAATATGGGCATAGCCCAACTCGGTGTTTCCCGTGCGGGAAACACTGGTTCGTCCACTTCCATCGGAACAACCACCACTGCGTCTTTTTCTGAGTTGGGGTTGACTCTCTGCAGCCCCGAACGGTTTGCAAGGACTTCTTCAATGAATGCGACAGTCCCCGAGTCGAGAGGGGCAGTCCCCGAGTAAGGAGGGGCAGTCCCCGGGTTGCAGGCGCCAGTCCCCGGGATGGAGACTGCAGTCCCCGGGTCCTCTTTTGCACCTTCCCAGTCAATCTCCATTGGAACAACTTCTTCATTAGGCAGAGAAGGAACGAAAATGGACTCCGAGTTGGGGGATGGCTTGATGGATGGCCTTTTCAAATGCTCCAAGGCAATCCCGGCCGGGATGTACTGCCGAGAAGACCCCAACTTGGACAGTTCATCCGCTGCTTCATTTTCTGCTCGGTGGATGTGTTGGAACTCGCAACCTTCAAAGAATCCTGTCATGGTTTGGACCAGGAAGCGGTATGACGCCATGTTGACATCCAGAGCATCCCAAGTACCAGAAACTTGCTGCACAACCAGATCCGAGTCGCCATAGCATATGATGCGTTGCACACCAACTTCCTTGGCTACCTTCAAACCATGCACAACGGCCTCATACTCTGCAACATCGTTGGACGCCTTGAAGTGGATTTGCAGCACATATTTGAGTTGATCTCGCTTGGGTGACGTAAGCACTACGCCAGCGCCAAGGCCTTCCTTCACTTTGGAGCCATCAAAGTGCATCTTCCAGTAGTTGGACACCGGAGTAGGAGTCTCATACTGCACCTCAGCCCAATCCACAAGAAATTCCGCCAGAATCTGAGACTTGATGGCTTCTCTTCTCGCATACGCGGGAGCGTACGCGGCCAGCTCGATTGCCCACTTGGCTACTCTGCCACTTGCTTCCTTGTTGCCCATGATATCCGAGATGGGAGATGAACTCACCACGGTGATGGGATGTTCTTGGAAATAGTGCTTTAGCTTCTTGGCGCCCAGGTACACGCCGTAAGTCATCTTCTGGTAGTGCGGGTAGTTCTGTTTGGAGCTGGACAACACCTCACTGAGATAATACACTGGCCGCTGCACACTTTTGCCTTCCTCTTCTCGCTCCACCACAATCACCACACTGACTACACGATTGGTAGCAGCAATGTATAGCAGCATTGGCTCCTTGGGTAGCGGACTAGCCAAGATGGGAGCGCTACCATGCATTGCTTTCAGCTCATTGAATGCCACATCAGCTTGCGGTGTCCAGACGAACTTGTCGCTTTTCTTCATCAACTAATACAGAGGCAGAGCCTTCTCGCCCATTCTGCCCAAGAAACGACTCAGAGATGCCAAGCAACCAGTGAATTTTTGCACATCCTTCAGGGATCTCGGCAAAGACATGCTCTCAATAGCTTTTATCTTTGAAGGATTGGCCTCAATGCCCCGACTGGATACCAAGAAGCCGAGTAGCTTGCCAGCCGGGACGCCAAAGGTGCATTTACTCGGGTTCAACTTCATCTTATACTTGCGCAAGTTAGCAAAAGTTTCCTCAAGGTCACTAAGCAGAGTATGTGTTTTATTCGTTTTGATGACAATGTCATCTACGTACACCTGCACATTCTTGCCAAGTTGATCATGCAAGCATTTTTGCATGCATCTCTAATAAGTAGCACCCGCATTCCGCAACCCAAAGCACATGACACGATAGCAATAAGCCCCGTACAGGGTAATGAAAGCAGTCTTTATTTGATCAGCAGGGTTGAGAGCTATCTGATGAAAACCAGAGTAGGCATCTATGAAAGACAAAAGCTCACAACCAGCAGTGGAATCGATCACCTGATCGATGCGGGGTAGCAGAAAGGGATCCTTGGGGGCAGGCCTTGTTCAAGTCGGTGTAGTCGACGCACATGCTCCATGCGGTAGCGGCCTTGGGGTCCTCCTTCTTCTTCTCAACCATGACCGGGTTGGCTAGCCAATCCGGATGCAACACCTCCATGATGAAATTGCTTATCAGCAGCTTGGTGATCTGATCACCAATGGCCTTCCTTCTCTCATCTCTAAAGCGGCGCATAGCCTGCTTCACTGGTTTGGCGTCAGGATGCACATGTAGCGAGTGCTCAACCAACTCCCTCGGGACACCTGGTAGATCCTCATTGGACCAGGCGAACACGTCCCGATTCTCACGGAGGAAGTGGATGAGCTCGCTTTCCTATTTCTCGCCCAACCCTGAGCCAATGATGGCAACACGGTCGGGGAACTCAGGGTCAACCTGGATCTTCTTCGTCTCTTGGGATGCCTGGAATGCCGTCCCGTACTGGGAACCCGGCATGCCTGGCGCACCACCTTGCGCGGATTGCGCCATAGCCACCACCTCGTACATCTTCTTCTTTTCGGCAGCAATCACCATAGACTCCGCCAACTGAGAACCAGCAGAGGCACACTCCATAGACTTCTTGTAATCACCAGAGATGGTGATCACGCCATTGGGACCAGGGATCTTCATCTTCAAATATGCAGCATGAGTAGAGGCCATGAACTTGCTCAGAGCAGGCCTGCCGAGTAGGGCGTGATAGGGGCTCTGGTGATCAACTACCTCGAACTGCAGGCTCTCTGTGCGGCAGTTTTCCCTGGTGCCGAATAGAACGTCTATCCACACTCGGCCAATTGGAGAACAAGAGACTCCTGGACAATGCCGTGGAATGTGATCTTGCTGGGTAGCAGCATGTTCTCGGCCATACCGAGTTTTGCAAGCGTGTCTCTGTACACAATGTTGATGCTGCTGCCGTTGTCGATCAGTACCTTGCTGAACCTCACGTTCTTCTGAGTACCCAAGAAGGTGGGATCCACCACCAAGGCGTAGCTACCCGGGTTGGGCATCACCTTAGGATGATCCGCTCTGGACCACGTGATCTCTTGGTTGCACCAGTGCAGGTAGTGAGGAACAGCAGGGATCACAGCATTGACTTCCATGGCACGCCTGTGCTGAGACTGCTTGTCGACGGGCTCAGAGGTGAAGATCATACAGCTCTCGTGATGCTCCTGGTACTGATTGCGGCCTCCATCGCCATTGTCGCCATTGTTGTTGTTACCTCTGTTGTTGTTGCGGTTGTGATCGTCGTTGTTGTTGTTGCGGTAGCCATCGTTGTTGAAGTAGCGGTTGGCTCCTAAAGCCACCTAGTTCACATTCTCTCTTCTCGGGAAAGCTGGAGGCCGGGCAGCCGGTGCGCGAGCAGGCTGCACAACGGCATTCGCAGCTGGCAGAGGAGGAGGAGGAGGCAGGCCCTCATTCTTGATCTCTTCCCACCAACTGCACTGCCGAGTAGTGTGGTTGGCGGGTCTAGCGGGATGCCGAGTATGGAAGCTGCATGGGCCATCCTTCATGTCCTTGAAGACGAAGTTCTGAACAGGACCCGAGTTGCCGCTACCCTGCTGGGGAGCATTGTACGCCTTCTTCATGCCTTGGCCCTGATTCTGGTTCTGCCCGTACTGGGCTCCAGCAGTTTTTGGCCTCTGGCTGCTCCCAGCTCCGGTAGCCACAGCATTCACCTCCTCAGGATCGTACCGGGTATCAATCCGGTCACCTCTGCGCTTGTTGCGGAACTCATTGCGCTTGTTGTTGTTGTAGTTCCTTCTCGGCTCAGCAGCATCAAGAAGAGGCTGAGTTGGGTCACCGAGTGCGTACTGATCCGCAATCCGGATGGTCTCAGCGAGAGTACTCGGCATCTCTCTCTGCAGGCTTTGCCACAACATGATGCCATGCCTGCAGCCCTGCGCAAACCAAGTGATGGCCTGGGCCTCGTTCACACCTTCACATGTGTTCCTCAGAGTACTCCACCGAGTAAGATACTCTCGGCCCGTCTCCTCTTCCCGCTGCCTGCAAGCGGATAGCTGCTGCGGCCTATTCGGCCTCTGGTAGGTGCTGGTGAAGTTGCTGACAAAGGCCTCCGCGAAGTCAAGCCAGCAGTTGATGCTGTGCTTGGGCAGGTTGTTGAGCCAAGTTCTTGCTGGTCCTTCTAGCATCTGCGGGATGTACCGCACGGTCCATCTCCGGTTGCCGCATGCAATGTGCACGGCTGTGACATAGTCATTAAGCCAGTCTTCCGGCTTGGTGCTGCCGTTATAGCACTTGGCCCCCCTAGCGAGCTGGAACTGCTTCACAGATGGCTCTGTCATGATGCGTGGGCCAAAACATTCTGGGCCAGGCGGCCCCTTGCTCTCGAGTTGCGCGGATAGGTTAATCCGGTCCAGCTTGTGCCTGGCATCACTAGGCTCCAGCACACGCTCACCCACGCGATCCATGATATCATAGCCAGCCAACCCCATAGCCGAGTAGCCATCATCATATCTATCCACCTGCTCGACTGCAGGTTGCTCTACCGGGTTGGCGGCTGGCGCGATCGCACGCGGCTGCGGTCTCTGCCGTGTAGGCTGAGCAACCTGATGCTGAGAAGGGCCTGGGCGATCTCCATTTCGCGCCTGGCTATGAGCTTTATGGGCTTGATAGCCTGCTCCTGCAGTGTTGTGTTTTTGACCGGACTGTCGCGGCACAGCGTGCTGTTTCGCGGCGACAGCTGGGTCGTACACCTGCATCTGCCTGTCTCTGCCAGAGTGCCCACTCCGGTCCCTCTCACGACTGGGATGCGGTGATGAGGCCTGATCGTTAGATCTAGCCGCATGCGAATGCACCACCTGAGAAGCTCCAGCACCCGGATTGGCTTTCCGGAACTCCTCGTTCTGCCTAGCAGCCTCTAGCACTAGCTCATTGAGCCTCTCCTGCTGCCTAACGCGCGCGTCGCCAGTGAGATGCGGCAACTCAGCAGCTACAGCCTCAGTAGCTCTAAGGGTTTTGGCGGGGGTGCTGTATTTGGGTCTGGTGGTGGCGGTCCTTTGGCTATCAGCTTGGCCAGCAGTTTCACCAACTGCTGCCATCTCGGTGCCTAGGTTGCGGCGCGTAGCGCCTGCCTTGGCAGGCCTCCTAACTACAGGTGTAAAGCCGTGAGCTCTGTTGTACTCATTCTGGTCCAGGTTAAGCTCGAGCCTAACCTTTTCCAACTCCACCTGCTCGGCGAGCAACGCCTGGCGCTGCTGGTCGATCTGCGCCCTCATGGCCATGAGCTCGAGCTCGGTGGGAGGCGGCATGCCTACCCGCACGGCGGATGCCGGTATCGTCGATGTCGTGGAAGGAGGGATGTAGCCCGGGAGGTTCTGGGGCAGCTCGTAGGGCTTGTGCGTTCTCGGGAGCTCGCTTGGGCCAGCGAGCTCCTCAATGACTGCCGCGGATGCAGCCGCGCCCTTCCCGGCAGCGATAGCCGGGCCGGTCATCAACACTTCCACGCTGTCCGCAGAACAGCCAGTTGGCTTTCCGCGGGCAGCGATGACAGCAGGGGGATCTTCCGCGATCTGCACCTGCTCGGGGTACTCGCGGACGATGGTGGTGGCGACGTAGACGAGGTGCAAGCCGAAGGAGAGCACCGTGCCGCCCTCTGGCATGGCCCTGCCGCCAAAATCGCCGGCGTTGTCGATGACGAAGTCGAAAGAGCCGAATCTGTGGACAAGGCCATAGACCACGCGCTCCCCAGTAGCAGAAAATGATCCCGTCCGAACGTGAACTCCAGCCAGCGCCGCTGGTTGCCCCACGGTGGGCGCCAACTGTCGTGGTGGTATCACGGCAGATGCCATAGGATGGCTAATTGTTTGGGGTCGATGGACGCTGGAGGTGCTCGGGGAGGGATCACGCAGCGAGTAGCCGCGTGTGGGATGAATCAAGCACTGCAAACAACAAGATCTACCCAGGTTCAGGGCCCTCGTATGGAGGTAAAACCCCTACTCCTGCCTTTCTCTCTTTGTATTTGTGTCTCACCGAGTAGCCACAGTACAGTTTTGGCCTACAGCCGAGTAGCCACCCTTCTCTCTATGTAACGTGTAAGCTAGGTGTTCTCTCCAAAGTCGCAACCCTCACACAGGAGGAGGCAGGGCACCTTATATACTGGTGCCCAGCCGGATACATCCAAGAGGGAAAAGTACAAACAGATGTCGACATAGTGTGCACACTGCACACTTCCGGCTTCTCGCTGACAGCTTTGGCTTCCTAGTTTGACTTGTGTGGAAAGTCGTTGTGCAAAACCAAGATGACGATCTGTTATCACTGTCACGGCCACAGGGTAGGCACCCTAACCTGCACCGCCCTGCTGACACCCTGGCACGGATAAGCACGCGCTCTGCAGATGAACAGTGCACCAGTACGGACCCAGGATACGCGGGATCTTGTGTCAGAATGGCTCCTTTGACTTCTGGCCCGAGTAGGAAACCACTCCCTCTACTCGGACCACTTCCTCTACTCGGAGGAGAATAACTTCCTTGATTCTTTCTCCTGGCCATCAGCGTGTATGGCCGAATAGCAGTCGACCGGGTAGCGTGTACTGGGTAGTCAGCTACTCCGCCAAACCTCTCCTTTGATCTTGCCTTTAGCACTTGCCTTTACCTACTCGGGGGTAACCCCCGACACACGTGGAATAGCCCGTGTCCCCCCCACTCCGAACCTGAATCGATGTCATAAGCAGCATCAACATTTAGCTTAACGAAATTCTCCAGTGGTTTCTGCCATCCCTGTCTAGCCATAATCGGCCCACCTTTCTTGGGCCTAGTGTAGTTCAAAGACAACGCCAAGATTGCCTGTGCGGAGCGAGCCGGTGCTTCTATCGATTCCCCGAGCCCCACCTTCCGCCTCTCCCACCACAGGTACCAGCAAGCAACCGCCACGTTATCACATCTTCTAAGCTCCTTCGGTCGAGGTGCCTCATCCGATATCACTTGTTTCCGCGTTCCTTCCTAATAGCCAGCAATCCAGCCCCATCGATAATATACATCGTTCGTATATTTTTGCCTAAACCGAATAAAATTGACCACGCCTTAGAGCTGCCACGTCTTCCTGTCTAAACTGGAACCATAGCATATTGCCCTACACCAATTAGAGGTGTGCACCATGTTGTCCTCCACCAATTAGAAGCAAGGCCACATATTCTATATTTCTTCACGACTAGGTTGGCTTTCTCTACTTGTTGTTTTTCTTACATTTTTTTTTCTTCATTGTCTTTCTATTTTACTTTTCGTATTTTCTCTTTTGTATGGTTTTTTATTTTTTATTTTCCTTCTTTCTTTATATTTCGTTTTTCTTGTACTTCCTTTCTTTTAAGTTAGCTCGCTATTTATTCCTTGTTTCTGTACCATTCATCCTATAAAATGGGACGTATTCCGGTGACATGCAAAGGAAGAAATAGGCTGAATAGAGGCATGGAAGTATACAATTATTTTATACCAACGGAAATACATAAATGGAGTACAGTTGGCGGGGCTGTTTAACTAAATCGTTGTCATGTTTTCAACCTCCATGTGCTAGGAACTGCTGAAATATTGGGCCAAAAAATGGGTAAGACCAATAGCAAATGCTGAAATCTCAAAATAGCTCATGTGTACAAGCAAGTGGTGGGAGTAGCAAGTTTAGTCCCACATTAAAAGTTGGACGAGTTGCACATCACCTTAAAAGGTGGAGTGTTGTAGGATTTGTATGTGAGTGAGAAGAGGAGAGCCTCTCGCGCACTTCTCCTTCTCCTTCGTTGCCGCTCGCTCGTCTCGACACGACACGTCGCGATCCGAGACAACATTTGTCTTTATTTTGCCGTTTTGGAAAACCGAGTTCGTAGTCGTGACAGACTCGTCACAGCTGAAGCGGTTCAGGTCGCTCCCGTATCGTGTGCTACCACGTCTCGTACACATACCGCGTCACATCTGAGGCGGTTCTGACGCGTCACTATAAAAGGCACGCGCCATGGGCGCTGTACACACACCGGAACCAATATAGGTTTTGTCATGTCTCGTTCCTAGCGTAGCCATCGTAGTCTACTCCATCCCGAGCGCCGGCGTTCACCGGCGAACGGGAGAGCTGGTCTCTGGAATCTGTCGCCTTTGTGATCCTGCACGGAAGAGGGTGAATTAGATTTTTGGGAAGCGCTCCGCGTGACTTCTCGCTGCTTCCACGACGGCTCGTCTACCTAACAAGTCAAGTGGTGTTTCATACCGCTGTCTCAACCGTCGTCTACTTCGCCCCTTCGTCGCCAACGTTGTCATCAAGAAGTCTACAAACAATCGGTACGGAATGCGTGTCCCGATCCGTCCATTTAACATGTTTACTATTTGCATGTTTACGGATATCGTGTTGCTGCTATTCATGTTGTATACTGCATCTAGTATGTTTGAGTTCCACATGTTAATAGTTGAGTTTGTCATGATCTATGGATCAGTCATGTAAATTATGCCTAATTATTAACCAATCAAAAAACCTAATTGCAGGCAATTTCCTGATCTGAGTATGGCTAATCTAAGTGATGCAATGAGGCCAAAAAGGTTCAATAGTACCAGCTTTAAGAGATGGCAACTGCGATGCCAACTGTGGCTCCAGTCCATGAATGTGTGGGACATAATTAGTAATGACCTTTTCTGAAGGAGCTACTGACAAAGTTCAAAATAAGTTCAAGGAAGCCAATACTAATTTCAAAGGTTGTATTCTGAGTGTCCTGGATGGACGTCTATGCGATGTGTATATGCACATCAAAGACGCTAAGGAACTCTGGCATGCACCAAATGCTAAATTTGGTGTGTCCGATACAGGCAGTGAACTGTATATCATGGAGAGGTTTAACGATTACAAGATGGTGAATAACCGTTATGTAGTCGAATAGGCTCATGAAATACAATACATTGTGAAAGAGCTTGATCTGCTCAAGTATGTGATTCCTGATAAGTTTGTGGTTGGATGCATTATTATAAAACTGCCTTCTTCATGGAGGAGTTTCGCCACATCTCTCAAACATAAGAGACAAGAGATATCAGTTGAAAATATGATAACGTCTCTTGATGTTGAGGAGAAATCTCGGGCAAAGGACAGAACTGAGAGAGGTGGTGATTTGCAGTCTAGCGCCAATATGGTGCAGAAAAATCATCACGTCAAGAACAACAGCAAGAACAAAGGGAATTACAAGCCCTAGTTCAATAGTCCTGTCAATACTATTACCTTTAAGAAGAAGAAGAAGAAGAAGAAGAAGGTGTTGAACAAAGCTAGGCTCGAGTGCTTTACATGTGGAGCGCTCGGCTACTTTTCTGCTGACTGCCCAGACCGTGCAAACAAGAAGGGGAAGAAAGGCTTCAAAAATGTCACTGTGGTGACCGCTAGCAACACTGATGGGTACGGTAATATGCCGATGGTACTTTAAGTTTTTTAGTCTCCATGTTGGTGGATTGATACGGGTGCCAATATTCATGTGCGTGTTGACATCTCTATGTTCACTTCTTATCAGGTCGCACGGGATTCTTCCGTGCTAATGGGGAATGCATCACATGCTTCTGTTCGTGGTGTTGACATAGTATATCTGAATTTTATGTCGGAGAAGATCGTGCAGCTAAGGAATATGTAGCATGTCCCTTCTATGAATAAGAATCTCGTCAGTGGCTCGCTTCTTTGCAGAAATGGGTTTATAGTAGTGTTTGGGTCCAATAAAGTAGTTGTGTCGAGATTTGGACAATTTATTGGTAAAAACTATGAGTGCGGAGGCTTGTTCCGCTTTTCTCTTTCCGAATTTTGCAATAAGTCAGTAAACCATATCTGTGGCAATGTTGATTCAGATGCTAGTGTTTGGCGCTCTCGTTTATGTCATGTTAGTTTTGGTTTACTATCACGGCTATCTAGTTTAAGTTTAATTTTGAATTTCACCATTGCCAAAGGTTCTAAGTGACATAGCTGTGTGCAATCTAGGCAACCTCGGAAGCCTCACACGGCAGCCGAGGAGAGACACTTGGCACCTCTGGAACTCATATGTTCTGATCTATGTGAGATGAATGGTGTGTTTACAAAAGGTGGAAAGAAACATTTCATGATGTTAATTGATGATGCTACTAGTTTCTGCTATGTTTATTTGTTGCAAACTAAAGATGAGGCTTTTGGCTACTTTACTATTTATAAGGCTGAAGTTGAAAATCAATTAGAGAGAAAGATCAAACATTTACGGTCAGATCATGGTGGAGAGTATTTCTCCAAAGTGCCAGATGAATTCCGTGAGGAACATGGTATTATTCACGAGAGGACGCCTCCCTACCCGCCCCACTCAAATGGAATTGCTGAGAGGAAAAACCGCACGTGACCGACTTGGTGAATGCCATGTTGGCCAGTGCTGGTTTATCTAAGGCATGGTAGGGGAGGCTTTGTTGACTTCGTGTCATATCCTGAATAAAGTTTCAAACAAGAATAAAGAGAAAACCCCTTATGAGGAGTGGGTTGGGAGAACACCATCACTTTCATATTTGCGCACTTGGGGATGCTTGGCAAAAGTCAACATTCCAATTCCTAAGAAACGCAAACTCGGACCAAAGACAGTGGATTGTATCTTTCTAGGCTATGTTCAGTGTAGCATTGGTTATAGATTTTTAGTGTTTAAATACGAGGTACCTGATATGCATGTTGATACCATTATGGAATCTCGTGATGCAACATTTTTTGAGAATATGTTTCCTACGAAAGATATGCATAGTTTTGCTGAATTTTTTCTGAATTAATTCCTGAATCTAGTACATCTAGTGGTTACTCTGAACATCCACTTGTTGAGAAAGTTCTTGAGAAGGATGACAATGAAGCTACTAAACGGAGTAAGAGACAGAGGATTGAAAAATCCTTTGGCGATGACTTCATTGTGTACCTTGTGGACAATACTCCTACGTTTATTGCAGAGCCATTTGCATCTCCAGATGCAGATGACTCGAAATAAGTTGTCCATAATAAGATGGACTCCATTCTTTCTAATGGGGCGTGAGAGTTATCTGAACGACCTTATGGGTGTAAGCCAGTGGGCTGTAAGTGGGTGTTCAAGAAGAAGCTAAGGCCTGATGGTACTATTGTGTAACATCCCAAGTATGAAATATCCCTTAGAATGTTTTGTTTCTTGTTTTAATTCAAGCAATGCATCATGTCATCATCTCATTGCATTTGTTTTATTTTTGTTTGCAATTGTTACTAATTGTTTTACATCTGTTCTATCTTGTTTTCATAATCAAACTCAAACAAATTTCAAATGGTTATTTTCATACTTGCTCTGTTACAACATTTGGAATAAAATCACAAATAAAAACCATCTATTTGTTGTCATATTATTCCATAGTTATCAATTAGTAAAATGGTGCTTTATTTCAATCAATTAATTCCAAATCATTTTCAAACTCAACTCAAATATTCAAATCAGCACCCAATTTGTATGGATGAAAATCACCACACATTTATAATCACTTAATCAATTTAATTAATAGGGTTTCCCCATTAAAGTTGTTGATTCAAATATTAATCCATTAATTTGCAATTTATCCCAATTCAAACCATTTTGCAAAATCAGCAACTAAATTTGAATTTCCAGAAACTTAAGTGGTAAAGTGGTAGATTTTGACCTAACAAACTCACCTGATTTTTCCCAAAATTTTTAAAAACCAAAAAACCTAGCAATTGCTTCCATTTTCTAATTGCTACAAAAAAAAAACAGAAAGCAAAAAAATAAATAAAGAAGAAACAGCCGCGCGCGCGCGTCACCTAAGCAACCCAACCCACCTAGCGAGCTAACGCGCGCGGCCCAGCCCAACTATCGAATTTACCGGTTCGATTAGGTTGCGTCACCGTCTCCCCCGTGTACGGCAGCGCATCCGCGCGTGCCACGGTGGCACGGCGGAGCGGCGACGGCTGATTAGACGCCCTGTTCCCCTATATAGCCCCCTCGAGCAGCGCGCGCAGCCCTAGGCTAACCCTAGGTCCTCTCCCCTCCCTCGCGCCGTCATTTTTCTCCTCGCAGATCATCTCTCGGCCACTCTCTGAACCCTCGCCGTCGTTCTCCTCTGAAACCATGAAGCTCGCCGGCGCCACCGTCCACCTCCACCTTACCTGAACCCCGAGATCGTTTCCCCTCACCCTCCTCTACATCTACGACACCCACTCGGCCGCGGTAAGCCTCTGGATTGACGCCGCGTTCCTCAACGCTTCCGGCCACCGTAGCTCCCCTTTCTGAACCCGAGGTCGCCGTCGTCGGTGCAGGTACCCTCGTCGTGAGCTGAGCACGGGAACCAATTCCCCTCTTTACCCTCGATCGATTGCACACCGGAGCTAGCTGGGAGGGGCACTGCAGCCGCGCCGCCGTCCTCTTCCCCTCCGACGTCGCCTCCGTCATCAGTACGTCACCGTCGAGCTCTCCCTCGGACAAATCACGGTGAGCTCCACCGTTCTTCTTCCCCTCTCTCCCTCCTGTGCATCGTCACGCACCCGTGCAAGTCCAGCACTCAACCGCAGTGAGCACCACCGCGCAGATCAACGCAGGTGAGGTTTCTGTCAGTCGAGCAAAGTGTCGTTCGTCAGTTTCGTCAGTGTAACATTTGGTTCTGAATCTATATCCTCCCTGCGTCCCTATCTCTGTCAAGCGAACGCGCACAGCGCACTTGGTTCAGACAGCGAGCGCGCAAGCGTGCGGTCGCGGGTTCGAGTCCCCGACGCGCGTTTATTTTGGAGATTTTCTCCCCGCGCAGTGGCCCACCAGTCAGTGGCACTGGTGGCCACGCAGGCGCTCGCTCAGCGCCACGTTGGCCGTGGCCCACCCTGCAGTGGCTGCGGCTAGGCGCTGGCCCGTAGAAAAAGTTTAAAACTTTTCTGTTATTAATTTCTATTTCTTTTAAATGGCAGAATAAACCACTAAACTTTAAAAATCAATAACTTTCAATCTATAAATCCAATAAAGAAAAGTTGTATATGTTTATTGCTCCAAATTTTATTGTCTATCCAATTGTTCCATTTGTGCACTGTTTTGAATTTTCCAAATACATTTAAAATTCAAATTTGAATAATTCAAATGTAATTTGCAATAATTCATAAACAATTCATACTAATTCCAAATAAGGCAAATAAAATATGTTTTTCATACCATTTTGAATGTCCTATTCAAATATAAAATTTTTTTCATTGTTTGAATAATTTAAATTGCCTAGATAATTTAATACTTGTTTAATTCATTTAAATTTGACAAAAATCACAACTTGCTCAAAATAAAATATTTTTGAACATGCAAAATATGTTTTAAAACCAACAAAGTGTGAACTTTTCAAATGTGAATTTGAATTTATGATTTGAACAAATAAAATTCAAATAATATTCAAACTTGTTTTAAATTCAATTAAAACTTGTTAATATTGTTTAATTCATAATAAATTCATCCTAACTCAAATTTCAATATTTGAAACATGTAATCCAACTAAAATTTGATGTTCTTTTCAAATATCAATTTTGTTAATTGTTTTGCACACTTTAAATTAATGAAAACAATAATTGTTTGTGTGACATGTTTAAGTAACCAAATTTTCCAAACTTAATAAATAATTTCCAAACTTGTTTTATTCCTTTTCCTTTTGCATCTATCATTGTTATTTGTTGTTATCTTGTTATCACCATCATGCATGCATCATGCTAACAACTTTCACCTAATAATTAATTGTAAATCATTTGTTCCACTTAATTATGGACCTTTTTCCATATGCAATCCAATTGCATATGGATCCATTTAAATTGTGTTATCATGTTAGCTAGTTTATTTTGATGCAACCATTTACTGTCATGCATCATCTTGATTGTGCACAATGCCATGGCAATGATTGTTTACCTTCCTGTTTTGTTTGTTTGCTTCTTCTCGAATAGACGACGACGTTGAGGCAGACGACCTTTACAGCACCCCTTCTGAGGATCTAGCTCAGTACTCGGCTGTTGAGTTTGCAGGCAAGTTATCACTCACATGAACCATTGTGTTCCTTTCAACCCTGGTTACCGATACTTTCCGTTGTCTATTCTTGCTAGCCTTAGTGGTAGTTGTTTCTGTTACGAACCTATCACATGAATCCTTTAACCCTGATATTGCTTCACCACCCCTCCTACAACCCTGTTGATTGAGCCAGTGTCTTACTAGCATGCTTAGGTTGTTTTGCTCGAGTCTATTACCCGTTACTTTCAGTTACTATATTTCTTTATGTTCTGGGGGCTCGATGTTTAATCAATCAATCAATCATGCTAATACTACTGTTAATAATAATTTGATGATAAGGCACCGGCAGGAGGCCCTGTGTGGTTTTGAGGCCTGCTAGTGTCGACCCTAATAGGAAAAGGGTCTTGTCTACTGATCCATGATGAGCGCACTACTCGCATGTGGGAAGCGAGTATGGGCGCCCCCTCAATTTGATTCGATTCGCATCTCGTCCAAATCATCTCATTTAGTTCGTGCTTTCTATTTGCCGCATGCATGTTTTTGCGAGCCCAGCGCAGGGTGGAACTTTTGTAGTCGGCATATAGGGGGACACGTTCTTAGAGTGCTATGAGGGTCCATTTTCTTCTGGGCTCGATTAGCCGTGCGCCCAAGGTGCTTTGGGCTTGATGCGGAGAAGAGTTGAGTTGTGTTGAGTGCCCCGCTTGGTGGGAGGCATCCCATCTGGCGGGTTATTCATACGTGTACGGCCAAATTGGTGCAACCCTGCAGGGATAATCTTCTCGAGAAGCCGTGTTTTCCGCGGTTATGGACTACTTGGTGAAAGTACTGGCTAACAAGTACTCATGACAACTTAAACCTAATGATTCACAATCTCACACCCCATGATTACAATTTGACTAGTAATAGGATTATTGTCACAATAACTTGTTTCATCTTAATCCAACTGTGTGAGTTATCCTCGGATTGCTTCTTTGGATAAGGGGCGAGATCCAGGATGGGTTTGTTTGAAGTTATCTTCCAGTTGGTTACAATACTCGATCTTATCCCCTTTCTGATAGTTGGAAGTGATAGAATCTCTGTAGTTGGTTAGCGCAGCCAGTTGCAGCATCTTTTATATATCCCCTTCTTTCCGTTGAACCCAAGTCATCCGTGCTTGTGTTGACGGGCTATACTTTGGTGAACTGTGAGTCTTGCTTGCCAGTACGTCTATGTACTGACCCCTTTGGGGCTGTGGTTTCCGCAGACTACGATTACGAGGATCCAGGTGACGGCTACTACGTGGAGTTTGACGAGGATGCTGACGAGTAGTTAGCGGACCCGGGCAGGATCCGAGACATCGTGGATGGGCTCCGTCTTTATTTCAGTTCCCGGCTTCTTAAGCCTATTTGGATTTTGTCTGTACTCAGACCCCTTTGAATGCTTCCGCTTATGTAATGAATGCTATGTTGGGACATGTGTCCTCTGGATGATTGTATTTGCTATTTCTGCCTTAGTGAAGGCCATTTGCTACCTTATTTCAATCTTTTGTGTCGTAGAGGCATGTTGTGTTATCCTTTTGTTCAAAGTCGTTGACGTACCATGTGTGTATGGTATGAAGTACGTCAATGGTAGTGTCCTGATTTCTACAGGATAGTTTACATCGACGGTGAACAGTAACGGTTGGTTGTCGCACCTAAGTGCTGGCCTACCCGTAAGGGGACGCGGGAGCCGTTAAGCCCCGTAATCCAACCAAAATACTGTTCAGTTCGTACGGTGAGTATCCTCTAGAAGTCCGGGTGCGACAAATTGAGAAGTACAAGGCACAACTTTTGGCAAGGGATACACTCAGCGAGAAGGCGAAGATTACTTTTACACCTATTCTCATGTTGCTAGACTGACCACCATTCATGTACTACTTTTCCTAGCTGCCTCTTATGGTCTTATCGTTCATCAAATGGACGTAAAGACAGCTTTCCTTAACGGAGAGTTGGAAGGGGAAATCTTTATGGATTAGCCTGATGGGTTTGTGGTAAAAGGTGAAGAGAGAAAGGTGTGAAAACTGTTAAAATCTTTGTATGGAATGAAACATACACCTAAGCAATGACATGGGAAGTTTGATATAACTTTAACTTCTGTGGGCTTTGTCATTAATGAGCCTGATAGGTGTGTATACTACCGCCATGGTGGGGGCGATAGTGTTATATTATGCTTGTATGTTGACGACATGCTGATTTCTGGTACACACATGATTGTGATAAATGAGGTCAAGTCTTTCCTATCAAAGTGCTTTGATATGAAAAATCGGGAAGAAATTGATGCAATTATGAACATTAAGCTTATTAAGGATGAGAGTGGGATTACGTTAACGCAATCACATTATGTTGGGAAGGTCTTGAGACGTTTTGAGTTTATTGATAGCAAGCCTTCTCCAACACCTTATGATCCCAGCGTGAAACTTCAAAAGAACAAGAGGATTGCGAGAGATCAATTGAGATACCCTCAAATAATCGGTTCACTCATGTACCTTGCGAGCGCGATGAGGCCTAACATCTCTTTTGATGTGAGCAAATTGAGCAGGTTCATGTAAAACCCGGGTAATGATCATTGGCATGCACTTGAAACGGTCATGCGCTATCTGAACGCTACTATGAGCTATGGGATTCATTATTCAAGGCACCCTGTTGTGCTTGAGGGATATAGTGACTCAAGCTGGATTTCAGATGTAGACGAGCTCTACGCCACAAGTGGATATGCATTTGTTTTTGGAGGTGGCGCAGTGTCATGGAGGTCTTGTAAATAGACCATATTGACGAGGTCAACCATGGAAGCAGAACTTACTGCTTTAGATACATCCATTGTTGAGGCAGAATGGCTGTGTGAGCTCTTCATGGACTTGCCGGTGGTTGAGAAACCATTACTGGCCATCCTCATGAAACGTGACAATCAAATGATGATTAACAAGGTGACCAGTTCTAAGGATAATGTGAAGTCATCAAGACACGTTAAAAGACGTTTGAAGTCTGTCGGGAAATTGAGAAACTCCAGAGTAATTACTGTTACGTATATTCAAACAGACAAAAACCTGGTAGATCTCTTTACAAAGGAACTATCACGTAATGTGATGGATAGTGCATCGAGAGAGATGGGTATGAGACCCGTGAGTGTTACACCATAGTGGTAACCCAATCTATGTGATCAAAGATCTCATGAATTAGGACCCGGGAAGAACAAGCTATTGGTTTGACTGAGGAGAGTATTTGATAAACCCTCTCTAAGTGAAGATGCATAACTCTCAAAGAGCTGTAAGGCAGGTTGGCAACATGTCTTAATGTGTTTATGTTGGCTATTCATAGCAAAGATGCTGTCCTACAGAGCATTCATTAAAGAACACACCTACGTGAGTCCGGCTGTAAACATCACACTCTATGAGATTTGGGTGATCTTTAGTAAACTCATGAAGAGACCACGGAGTACGACGCATATGTTCCACCCGCGGGGTAGCCTACTGGCAGCCAGGTGTCGCACCCGGACTTCTAGAGGATACTCACCGTACGAACTGAACAGTATTCTGATGGGATTACGGGGCTTACCGGCACCCGCGTCCTCTTACGAGTAGGCCAACACTTATGTGTGACAACCCATCGCTACTATTCACCGTCGATGTAAACTATCCCGTAGAAATCAGGACACTACCATTGACGTACTTCATACCATACACACACGGTACGTCAACGGCTTTGAACAAAAGGATAACACAACATGCCTCTACGACACAAAAGATTGAAATAAGTTGCAAATGGCCTTCACTAAGGCAGAGATAGCAAATACAATCATCCAGAGGACACATGTCCCAACATAACAACATTACATCTCAGCGGAAGCATTCAAAGGGGGTCTGAGTACAGACAAATCCAAATAGGCTTAAGAAGCCGGAAACTGAAATAAAGACGGAGCCCATCCACGATGTCTCGGATCCTGCCCGGGTCCGCTAACTACTCGTCAGCAGCCTCGTCAAACTCCACGTAGTAGCCGTCACCTGGATCCTCGTAAGCGTAGTCTGCGGAAACCACAGCCCCAAAGGGGTCAGTACATAGACGTACTGGCAAGCAAGACTCACAGTTCACCAAAGTATAGCCCGTCAACACAAGCACAGATGACTTGGGTTCAACGGAGGGAAAGGGGTATAAAAGATGCTGCAACTGGCTGCGCTAACCAACTACAGAGATTCTATCACTTCCAACTATCAGAAAGGGGATAAGATCGAGTGTTGTAACCAACTGAAAGATAACTTCAAACAAACCCATCCTGGATCTCGCCCCTTATCCAAAGAAGCAATCCGAGGATAACTCACGCAGTTGGATTAAAGATGAATCAAGTTATTGTGACAATAATCCTATTACTAGTCAAGTTGTAATCATGGGGTGAGAGATTGTGATAGCATTAGGTTTAAGTTGTCCTGAGTACTTGTTAGCCAGTATTTTCACCAAGTTAACCATAACCGTGGAAAACACGGCTTCTCGAGAAGATTATCCCTGCAGGGTTGCACCAATTTGGCCGTACACGTATGAATAACCCGCCAGATGGGATGCCTCCCACCAAGCGGGGCACTCAACACAACTCAACTCTTCTTCGCATCAAGCCCAAAGCACCTTGGGCGCACGGCTAATCAAGCCCCGAAGAAAAGGGACCCTCATAGCACTCTAAGACCGTGTCCCCCTATATGCCGACTACGAAAGTTCCACCCTGCGCTGGGCTCGCAAAATCATGCATGCGGCAAATGGAAAACACGAACTAAATGAGATGATTTGGACGAGATGCGAATCGAATCAAATTGAGGGGGGTGCCCATACTCGCTTCCCACATGCGGGTAGTGCGCTCATCATGGATCAGTAGACAAGACCCTTTTCCTATTAGGGTCGACACTAGCAGGCCTCAAAACCACACAGGGCCTCCTGCCGGTGCCTTATCATCAAATTATTATTAAGTAATAACATTAGCATGATTGATTGATTGATTGACTAAACATCGAGCCCCCAGAACATAATAAAGATATAGTAACTAAAAGTAACGGGTAACAAACTCGAGCAAAACAACCTAAGCATGCTAGTAAGACACTGGCTCAAACAATAAGGTTTTAGGAGTGGTGGTGAGGCAATAACGGGGTTAAGGGATTCATGTGATAGGTTCGGAACAGAAACAACTACCACTAAGGCTAGCAGAAATAGACAACGGAAAGTATCGGTAACCAGGGTTGAAAGGAACACAATGGTTCATGTGAGTGATAACTTGCCTGCAAACTCAGCAGCCTGGTACTGAGCTAGATCCTCAGAAGGGGTGCTGTAAAGATCGTCTGTCTCAACGTCGTCGTCTATTCGAGAAGAAGCAAACAAACAAAACAGGAATGTAAACAATCATTATCATGGCATTGTGCACAATCAAGATGATGCATGACAAGTTAATGGTTGCATCAAAATAAACTAGCTAACATGATAACACAATTTAAAGGGACCCCTATGCTAATTTGAGTGGCATATGGGAAAGGGTCCATAATTGAGTGGAACAAATGATTTACAATTAATTATTATGTGAAAGTTGTTAGCATGATGCATGCATGATGATAACAACAAATAACAATAAATAACAATGATAGATGCAAGTGTTAAAAGGATTTAACAAGTCTTGGAAATCATTTATTAAGTTTGGAAAGTTTGGTTACTTAAACATGTCACACAAACAATTATTGTTTTCATCAATTTAAAGTGTGCAAAACAATTAACAAAATTTATATTTGAAAAGAACATCAAATTTTAGTTGGATTACATGTTTCAAATATTGAAATTGGAAGTAGGATGAATTTATTATGAATTAAACAATATTAAACAAGTTTTAATTGAATTTAAAACAAGTGTGAATTTTTATTTGAATTTTATTTATTCAAAACATAATTTCAAACTCACATTTGAAAGGTTCACACTTTGATGGTTTGAAAACATATTTTGCATGTTCAAAAATATTTTATATTAAGCAAGTTATGATTTTATCAATTTTAATTGAATTAAACAAGTATTAAATTATTTAGGCAATTTAAATTATTCAAACAATGAAACAAAATTTATATTTGAATAGGTTATTCAAAATGGTATGGAAAACATATTTTATTTGCATTTATTGGATTAATAATGAATTAGTTATTGAATTTAGCAAATTGGATTTGAATTATTCAAATTTGAATTTTAAATGTATTTGGGAAATTCAAAACAGAACACAAATGGAATATTTGGATAGATGATTAAATTTGGAACAACAAACATATACAACTTTTATTAATTGGACTTATAGATTAAAAGTTATTAAAGTTTTATTTTTTAGGGTTTTATTCTGCCATTTAAAAGTATTTGGAAAATAAACAGAAACGTTTTAAACTTTTGTTACACCACAGCACCCAATCCGCAGCCACTGCAGGGTGGGCCACGGGCCCTGGTGTGCTGGCGTGGCAAGGGAGAGGCTGACAGGGGGCCCTCCCTGTCAGCGCTGGCCGCAAAAAAAGTTGGGATAAATCCCGAGGAAGCGAGGGATCGAACCCAGCACCCCTCGCTCGCGCTCGTTGGACTGAAACCACTGCGGTGTGTTTCGCTCGTTTGACAGTATGAGCGCTGCAGTAAGGTTATCCTTCAGAACCAAGCGTTACTGAAATTCGCTGACGGAACAAACTGAACCTGACAGAGTTCCTGCCGGCGGCGTGCAACGACGACGTGCTCGTGCTGCGGGGCTGCTGCGCTGCTGTGAGGAGTGATGGATGCGTGCGTGGTTGCGATGCATGTCAGAAGGAGAGGAGGGAGGAGATGGTGGCTTGCTCACCGCGGTGCTGCATAAGGTGGGCGACGGCGAGATGGGGCCGCGACGGTGACGAAGACGGCGGTGCGGAATCAGCAGCTCTCCGGGCTCCCGCAGGTGTCCAAAAGGAAGAGGATTTGGTGGCGATTTCGTTCCCGGGTTTAGCTAGGGGAGTGGAGGTGCAAGGCGGTGGTAACCATCGGGGGTTCAGAGAGGGAAAAGCTCCGGCGAGGGGGACAGAGCGAGGGAGGTGGACGGGAGAGGGCAGACGGCGGCGGAGAAGATGGGACAGGAGGCCTAGGGGTTAGGGTTTGCGCCCTAGGGTTCCGTGGGGCTCTTATAGGGCGCGGAAGCCAAGTGTGGCCGTCGGCTGCCGCCGTACGGCGACGTGGCCCGCTCGGATGCTCGCCGTATGGGGAGACGATGACGCGATCGTTCTATTCGAACCGGTAAGCAATGCTAGCGGGCTGGGATGCGCGCGCGGTAGGCTTAGGTGGGCTGGGTAGTTAGTTGACGCGCGCGCGCTGTAGTTTTTCTCTTTTTCTTTTTCTGTTTTATATTTTTTTTTTGCAGAAAACAGATTTGGAAGAAAAAGATGGTTTGTAGGTTAGTAAAAATTCTAGGAAAAAAAAGGTGAACTCATGGGGTTAATTCCAAACAGTTAACAAGTTTGGATTTCAAAAAGGTTTAAATTTTTGTGCTGTTTTGGAAAATAAGCCAATTTAGATGATTTTTGAATGTTTATAATGATTAATAAAATCAACCTTTTAATAAGGTGACCCAAAAGAATTAATTGGAAACAAAGAATAAAAGAATGTTTTGGTTATTATTTTTATAGTTTCAAATTGGTTCTCTTTGAAAATATTTGATTTGAAAAGGAGTAATTGGTTAATTATTATAAAAGAAAAACAACAACTTAATAGGGTGAACCCTATTATTAATTGGATTAAAATTATAATTGTTTGGTGAATTTCATGGATTCAAAAATGGGTGCTGATTTGAAGAGTTGGTTTGAATTTGAAAGTGATTTAGAATTAATTGATTGAATTAATTGTTTGATTTAAAACCAACAAATTAGTGAGGGATCACATGGAATAAAATGGAACAAATTGGTTGTTTTCATTTGTGTTTTTTATTCCAAAGGTTGTAACAGAGCAAGTATGAAATAACCATTTGAATTTGCTTGAGTTTCATTATGAAAACAAGATAAAACAGATGCAAACACAAATAGTAAACAATGCAAACAAGGGAGCAAAATGATGACATGATGCAATACTTGAATTAAACAAGAAACAAAACATTCTAAGGGTATTTTCATACTTGCGATGTTACAAAACGCCCCCCTTGAAGGAATCGCGCCCCGAGATTCCTTACTGAGAAGTGAAAAGGTCCGGATACTTCTTGCGAAGGTCCTCTTCGGTCTCCCACGTTGCCTCTTTATCGGAATGATGCGACCACTGCACTTTCAAGAACTTGGTGCTCTTGTTGCGAGTCTTACGCTCGGTCTCATCGAGAATATGAACAGGGTGCTCCTCATAAGATAGATCATCTTGCAGTTCAATGGAATCATGATCAACTGCACGATCTGGATCTTTGAAACACTTCTTGAGCTGGGACACGTGGAACACATCGTGCACCTTGGATAGTTTTTCTGGAAGTTCAAGACGATAGGCATTTTCTGCCCGCCGTGAGAGAATGTTGAAAGGACCAATGTATCTTGGTGCAAGCTTTCCTTTCATGCCAAAACGATGAGTGCCTCTGAGGGGAGTTACACGGAGATATGCCTTATCACCAGGTGCATAGATCATATCCCTGTGCTTGCTGTCATAATAGCTCTTCTGACGAGACTGAGCAATCCTGAGATTGTCACGAATGATACGAACTTTCTCCTCGGCTTCCTTAACAATGTCAGGGCCTAAGAGTGAACGTTCACCAGCTCCAGACCAATTGATTGAAATCCTGCATCTGCGACCATACAGTGCCTCAAATGGTGACATGCCTAGGCTTGCCTGGTAGCTGTTGTTGTAGGAGAATTCAGCATATGGAAGGCAATCCTCCCATTTCATGCCAAAGGAGAGACCACATGCTCTGAGCATATCCTCGAGAATCTGATTGACTCTTTCGAATTGCCCCTGAGACTGAGGGTGATAAGCTGTGCTGAACAGAAGTTTGGTGCCCAATGCTTCCTGAAAACTCTTCCAGAATGAGAAGTGAATATGCTTCCACGGTCTGAGCTTATTTCCAATGGAACACCATGAAGAGGAACAACCTTCGCTGTGTAGAGCTCTGCTAACTGGCTAGCTGAGATAGTTTCCTTTACAGCAAAGAAGTGGGCTACCTTAGTGAGACGATCAATAACAACGAAGATTGCATCGTTGCCCTTCTTGGACTTTGGAAACCCAGTAACGAAGTCCATTTCAATCATGTCCCACTTCCACTCAGGAATTTTCAGAGGTTGGAGTAGACCGGCTGTTTTCTGATGGACTGCCTTAACACGTTGACAAACGTCGCATTCAGAAACGTATTGAGCAATTTCACGTTTCATGCCATGCCACCAATACAGAGTCTTGAGATCCTGGTACATCTTTGTACTTCCAGGGTGGATGGAGAGAGGAGTTTCATGAGCCTCCTTGAGAATGATATCCTTGAGACTTTGAATCTGAGGAACTGCAATGCGTCCTTCGAAGAACACAGTTCCCTTGTCATCAATTGAGAAGGACTTGAATTTATCATTGCCTTCCTTGATGTGCTCTACAATCTTCTTGATTTCAGTATCACGAAGTTGTTCAGAACGAATCTTTTCCTCGAGAGTTGGACTGGCTGTCAAGCTGGCAAGGTAACCTTGAGGGACAAGACCAAGGTTCAGCTTCTGGAATTCTTCATGAAGTGGAGGTTGGCTTTCCATGATCATGAGATTATTGCAATAGGACTTGCGACTGAGAGCATCGGCCATAACATTAGCCTTGCCTGGAGTGTAAGAAATGGTGAGATCAAAGTCTTTAATCTTTTCAATCCATCTCCTTTGCCTGAGGTTTAGATCTGGTTGAGTGAAGATGTATTTCAGACTCTTATGATCGGAAAAGATTTCAGTTTTGTTACCCAACAAGTATTGTCTCCATTTCTTGAGGGCAAACACAACTGCTGCAAGTTCAAGATCATGTGTGGGATAGTTTTGCTCATGTGGGTTGAACTGACGTGAAGCATAAGCCACAGCTTGACGTTCTTGCATAAGAACTGCACCTAGACCTTGGAGAGATGCATCGCAGAATATCTGGAAAGGTTTGGTAGTATCTGGGCCAACCAGAACAGGTGTGGAAGTGAGTTTAGTCTTCAAGAGATTGAAACTCTCATCACACTGTGGAGTCCAAACGAACTTTTTGTCCTTCTTTGTGAGATCAGTGAGAGGTTTGGCAATCTTGGAAAAGTTTTGGACGAAACGACGGCAATAGCTAGCCAAGCCAAGAAAACTTCTGACTTGCTTCACCGTCTTAGGGGGTTTCCAGTCAACAATTGCCTTAACCTTTTCAGGATCAATGGCTATGCCTTTGGCAGAGATGATATGACCAAGATATGCAACTTCTGGAATCCAGAACTCACATTTGGAGAATTTGGCATATAGACGATGCTCGCGAAGTTTCATGAGGGTGAGACGAAGGTGTTCTCCATGCTCTTCCTCGGATTTTGAGTAGACTAGAATGTCATCAAGATATACCACAACGAACTTGTCGAGGTATTCATGGAAGACATAATTCATGAGTCTTGAGAACGTTGCCGGTGCATTGGTGAGACCAAAGGACATGACGGTGTATTCATATAGACCGTAACGCGTGGTGAAAGCTGTCTTAGGAATATCTTCCTTTCTGATCTTTATCTGATGGTAACCCATCCTCAAGTCCAACTTTGAGAATATTGAGTCTCCAGCAAGTTGATCAAAAAGATCATCGATACGAGGAATTGGATACTTGTTCTTGATGGTTTTCTCGTTGAGAGGACGATAGTCAACCACGAGTCTTTTTGTTTGATCCTTCTTGGCAACAAACAGAGTTGGGCAACCCCACGCGGAGGAACTAGGCTGAATGTAACCTTTCTCCATGTACATATCGATTTGCTCCTTCAACAATTTCAGTTCAGGAGGAGCTATCTTATATGGATGCTTAGAGATTGGAGCAGTACCTGGCTCAAGCTCGATCACGAACTCAACTGCTCTGTCCGGAGGCATCCCTGGCAACTCTTCTGGAAAGACGTCAGGGAATTCACAAACCACCGGAACATTTTCAATTGCAGGAAGGGGTTTGGCATCGAGGTTGAACAGCTGAACAGAGCTTGATCCCAATGGAGAATAGACTATCTGGCCCGAAGGGTGAGAGAGAGTTATTGACTTTTGAGCACAGTCAATTTTTGCTTTGTGGGTCTTCAACCAATCCATACCCAGAATGACATCAATGTCAGAATTTCCCAGCAACATGAGTGAAGCAAGGAATATGCGACCTCCAATTAGGATTTGATTGTCCATGCTTATCTTGGAAGTAATCATTTTAGTTCCCGGAGAGTGAACATAGATTTGATTGCTTAGCGGAACCAGAGCTAAATTGTACGTTGTAGCAAAGATCTTTGACACAAACGAATGCGATGCTCCAGTATCAAACAACACTTTAGCTGGAATAGAGTTTACGGGTAATATACCGAGAACGACGTCAGCAGCTTCCTCAGCTTTGTCGGCCTTGATATGATTCACCCTCGCGGTCCTCCCGACAGGCCTGTTGTTGGAGTTGAAGGCTTTAGCCGGGGGAGCACGAACCATTGCCTGGTTGGTGTTGGGGCGAGGAGGTGGAGGTAGCTGCCTCTGAGTGCACTTATCAGCGTAGTGTCCAGTCTCCTTGCATTTGTAGCAAGTGACGACACGAGGAGGACCTGGCCTTGGCTGCCCCATTGGAACCCTCTGACCCTGCATCTGAGATGGGTTGGGTGGGCGGGGACCAAAGCCTGGAGAAGCTTGGGCATTTGGAGCCCTAGTGACAGCAGCATTTGGCACCCAGATGCGGCGCTTCTGCGGAGGGGTGGTCATGTTGGAGGAGGAACCACCCTCACGCGAGTGCTTGCGCGAATCTTCGAACGCCTTGCGCCCATTCTCCTCATTGAGCGCGGTGTTCACGAGCTCCTCGAAGTCCTTGCACCTGATGTTTGTGAGAGCGTACTTCAGTTCCGGGTTAAAACCTCGGCGGAACCTTGCCATCTTCTTGGCCTCAGTGGACACTTCGTCACCAGCGTATCGAGCGAGGCGATTGAACTCGGTCTGATAGCTGATAACGTCCAGCTTGCCCTGCTTGAAAGAGCAGAACTCTTCACGCATCCTTTCCATGAGACCATCTGGGATGTGGTGCTTCAGGAAGGCCTCCTTGAAACAACCCCAGCTGATAGGATATCCAGCTCTCATGGTCTGATAGTTCTCCCACCAAGAAGCTGCCTGACCCTTCAGTAGGTAGGTGGCATACTTGACCTTATCTTCCTCAGCAACATGAGCAATCTCCAGAGTCCTGGCTATGTCACGGATCCAGTCATCAGCATCCAGGGGCTCACGTGTTGCCACGAAAGCTTTCGGGCCCAAGCTGAGGAACTCCTTGATGTTGACCCGTGGAGCATTCTGGTTGTTGTGCTGGTTAGCCTGGATCTGGGCCATCTGAGCCACGACCTGAGTCATCTGAGTCAACAGCTCCGTGAGCGGAGGTGGTTCAGGCGGGTTGCTCCTTGTTGGCGGCATCCTGAATAGACATTCATTTTAGCACACAACAGAAAAAGGATAGACTTGGTAACCGAAAGATAGATTATTCCGACGCATGAATAGATAACCAACAGGTACATCATCACATGTTCAAATACATCAGAATATCCAACACACCAATACATGGTTCGAAATACAAAGGATAACTAAACATAGCTAGGAATGGATACATCGGTACTCCCATGCTCATCACGCAGGACGGCGGTGAGTAGTACGACGAGAGATACGGTGCGGAGGAATCCCACGGAAGTAGGTAGAACGACGATCCACGTAGAGCGGGACTGCTCTGAGAGCAACTCTCGGTGTGGTGAAGTAGAAAGCGTCGTCTCCCTGTGCTCCAAAGCGTGGAATCCCAGTGTAACCAGCTCCGAGGTTGAGAAGTGGACCTCTGATCGGCTCGTAACCTCCCGCATCTGGCAAACTACGTCCAGCTGTCTGATGGAAACGTGCAAAGCGCTCATCTCCAACAAAGTCTGTGGTGTACGTAGCCAGACGAGTCAAAGCCAGATAGAGCTGCTCCGTGACTGAGGCTAACTCCTGAGAAAGTGTGGAAGCAACTGCGTCACTGTGCCTCACAAACTGAGCAGTGGTGTGCAGCCTGGAGCTATCATCCTCGTAGGTATCCAGGTTGCCGTGGAGAGTGAAGTGAACTCCTGCCGACGTAATGTAACCACGGGGGATGTGGCGATAGATAGAATCGTCAAACCCCCAGTAGTCAGCACGGAGGACGGTGAGACTCACGTAAGCTGCATGCTGCACGGCCATATCCACTGTGGAACCTACTGCCTCGTAGCGGTGGACAACGCTCATGCCATCATCTGACAGAATGTAGACGATAGCCTGGTAGTAGGTCTGGTCAAACTCTCGCTGCTGCTCGTAGACCTGGTACTCTGGTGCCCAATGGAAACCCAGATAGGTGACCATGTCTCTCAGCATCTCCGGATAACCGGCGGTGCTCTCACAACGAGTCATCCGAACCACCTGCGGGAAGAACCTGAGATCCATCTGCAGATGATCGGGGAAGTTTGATTAGACGCCGGTAGAGAACTGAAGTGGAGAGCAACAACAAGGTTCAACGGACGAAAAGGATGTTGAAAAGAACAGGATATTGAAGCAACATCGGGAAACACGAGACCAAAAACTCCTGAGGTACTACGGAGAACCCAAAACACGTGAAATCCTAACTTGAAAGTTTAGGTGAGAACAGAAAACAACGTTGCACTTCCTTACCAGAAAAGGGTGGGTGGGTGGGGAAAGAAGAAAAATGGCAGAATTCCTACTCTCACGTTTCATTTTTCCTATATAGCTACAAAATAGTTTCTAGACTCAACTGCGACCAGTAAAAAGGGATCCTACAGGCAGACAAGCTCTGATACCATTTGTCGCACCCGGACTTCTAGAGGATACTCACCGTACGAACTGAACAGTATTCTGATGGGATTACGGGGCTTACCGGCACCCGCGTCCTCTTACGAGTAGGCCAACACTTATGTGTGACAACCCATCGCTACTGTTCACCGTCGATGTAAACTATCCCGTAGAAATCAGGACACTACCATTGACGTACTTCATACCATACACACACGGTACGTCAACGGCTTTGAACAAAAGGATAACACAACATGCCTCTACGACACAAAAGATTGAAATAAGCTGCAAATGGCCTTCACTAAGGCAGAGATAGCAAATACAATCATCCAGAGGACACATGTCCCAACATAACAACATTACATCTCAGCGGAAGCATTCAAAGGGGGTCTGAGTACAGACAAATCCAAATAGGCTTAAGAAGCCGGAAACTGAAATAAATACGGAGCCCATCCACGATGTCTCGGATCCTGCCCGGGTCCGCTAACTACTCGTCAGCAGCCTCGTCAAACTCCACGTAGTAGCCGTCACCTGGATCCTCGTAAGCGTAGTCTGCGGAAACCACAGCCCCAAAGGGGCCAGTACATAGACGTACTGGCAAGCAAGACTCACAGTTCACCAAAGTATAGCCCGTCAACACAAGCACAGATGACTTGGGTTCAACGGAGGGAAAGGGGTATAAAAGATGCTGCAACTGGCTGCGCTAACCAACTACAGAGATTCTATCACTTCCAACTATCAGAAAGGGGATAAGATCGAGTGTTGTAACCAACTGAAAGATAACTTCAAACAAACCCATCCTGGATCTCGCCCCTTATCCAAAGAAGCAATCCGAGGATAACTCACGCAGTTGGATTAAAGATGAATCAAGTTATTGTGACAATAATCCTATTACTAGTCAAGTTGTAATCATGGGGTGAGAGATTGTGATGGCATTAGGTTTAAGTTGTCCTGAGTACTTGTTAGCCAGTACTTTCACCAAGTTAACCATAACCGCGGAAAACACGGCTTCTCGAGAAGATTATCCCTGCAGGGTTGCACCAATTTGGCCGTACACGTATGAATAACCCGCCAGATGGGATGCCTCCCACCAAGCGGGGCACTCAACACAACTCAACTCTTCTTCGCATCAAGCCCAAAGCACCTTGGGCGCACGGCTAATCAAGCCCCGAAGAAAAGGGACCCTCATAGCACTCTAAGACCGTGTCCCCCTATATGCCGACTACGAAAGTTCCACCCTGCGCTGGGCTCCTAAAATCATGCATGCGGCAAATGGAAAACACGAACTAAATGAGATGATTTGGACGAGATGCGAATCGAATCAAATTGAGGGGGGCGCCCATACTCGCTTCCCACATGCGGGTAGTGCGCTCATCATGGATGAGTAGACAAGACCCTTTTCCTATTAGGGTCGACACTAGCAGGCCTCAAAACCACACAGGGTCTCCTGCCGGTGCCTTATCATCAAATTATTATTAAGTAATAACATTAGCATGATTGATTGATTCATTGACTAAACATCGAGCCCCCAGAACATAATAAAGATATAGTAACTAAAAGTAACGGGTAACAGACTCGAGCAAAACAACCTAAGCATGCTAGTAAGACACTGGCTCAAACAATAAGGTTTTAGGAGTGGTGGTGAGGCAATAACAGGGTTAAGAGATTCATGTGATAGGTTCGGAACAGAAACAACTACCACTAAGGCTAGCAGAAATAGACAATGGAAAGTATCGGTAACCAGGGTTGAAAGGAACACAATGGTTCATGTGAGTGATAACTTGCCTGCAAACTCAGCAGCCTGGTACTGAGCTAGATCCTCAGAAGGGGTGCTGTAAAGATCGTCTGTCTCAACGTCGTCGTCTATTCGAGAAGAAGCAAACAAACAAAACAGGAATGTAAACAATCATTATCATGGCATTGTGCACAATCAAGATGATGCATGACAAGTTAATGGTTGCATCAAAATAAACTAGCTAACATGATAACACAATTTAAAGGGACCCCTATGCTAATTTGAGTGGCATATGGGAAAGGGTCCATAATTGAGTGGAACAAATGATTTACAATTAATTATTATGTGAAAGTTGTTAGCATGATGCATGCATGATGATAACAACAAATAACAATAAATAACAATGATAGATGCAAGTGTTAAAAGGATTTAACAAGTCTTGGAAATCATTTATTAAGTTTGGAAAGTTTGGTTACTTAAACATGTCACACAAACAATTATTGTTTTCATCAATTTAAAGTGTGCAAAACAATTAGCAAAATTTATATTTGAAAAGAACATCAAATTTTAGTTGGATTACATGTTTCAAATATTGAAATTGGAAGTAGGATGAATTTATTATGAATTAAACAATATTAAACAAGTTTTAATTGAATTTAAAACAAGTGTGAATTTTTATTTGAATTTTATTTATTCAAAACATAATTTCAAACTCACATTTGAAAGGTTCACACTTTGATGTTTTGAAAACATATTTTGCATGTTCAAAAATATTTCATATTAAGCAAGTTATGATTTTATCAATTTTAATTGAATTAAACAAGTATTAAATTATTTAGGCAATTTAAATTATTCAAACAATGAAACAAAATTTATATTTGAATAGTTTATTCAAAATGGTATGGAAAACATATTTTATTTGCATTTATTGGATTAATAATGAATTAGTTATTGAATTTAGCAAATTGGATTTGAATTATTCAAATTTGAATTTTAAATGTATTTGGGAAATTCAAAACAGAACACAAATGGAATATTTGGATAGATGATTAAATTTGGAACAACAAACATATACAACTTTTATTAATTGGACTTATAGATTAAAAGTTATTAAAGTTTTAGTTTTTAGGGTTTTATTCTGCCATTTAAAAGTATTTGGAAAATAAACAGAAACGTTTTAAACTTTTGTTACACCACAGCACCCTAGCCGCAGCCACTGCAGGGTGGGCCACGGGCCCTGGTGTGCTGGCGTGGCAAGGGAGAGGCTGACAGGGGGCCCTCCCTGTCAGCGCTGGCCGCAAAAAAAGTTGGGATAAATCCCGGGGAAGCGAGGGATCGAACCCAGCACCCCTCGCTCGCGCTCGTTGGACTGAAACCACTGCGGTGTGTTTCGCTCGTTTGACAGTATGAGCGCTGCAGTAAGGTTATCCTTCAGAACCAAGCGTTACTGAAATTCGCTGACGGAACAAACTGAACCTGACAGAGTTCCTGCCGGCGGCGTGCAACGACGACGTGCTCGTGCTGCGGGGCTGCTGCGCTGCTGTGAGGAGTGATGGATGCGTGCGTGGTTGCGATGCAGGTCAGAAGGAGAGGAGGGAGGAGATGGTGGCTTGCTCACCGCGGTGCTGCAGAAGGTGGGCGACGGCGAGATGGGGCCGCGGCGGTGACGAAGACGACGGTGCGGAATCAGCAGCTCTCCGGGCTCCCGCAGGTGTCCAAAAGGAAGAGGATTTGGTGGCGATTTCGTTCCCGGGTTTAGCTAGGGGAGTGGAGGTGCAAGGCGGTGGTAACCATCGGGGGTTCAGAGAGGGAAAAGCTCCGGCGAGGGGGACAGAGCGAGGGAGGTGGACGGGAGAGGGCAGACGGCAGCGGAGAAGATGGGACAGGAGGCCTAGGGGTTAGGGTTTGCGCCCTAGGGTTCCGTGGGGCTCTTATAGGGCGCGGAAGCCAAGTGTGGCCGTCGGCTGCCGCCGTACGGCGACGTGGCCCGCTCGGATGCTCGCCGTACGGGGAGACGATGACGCGATCGTTCTATTCGAACCGGTAAGCGATGCTAGCGGGCTGGGCTGCGCGCGCGGTAGGCTTAGGTGGGTTGGGTAGTTAGTTGACGCGCGCGCTGTAGTTTTTCTCTTTTTCTTTTTCTGTTTTTTTTTTTTTTTTTTTGCAGAAAACAGATTTGGAAGAAAAAGATGGTTTGTAGGTTAGTAAAAATTCTAGGAAAAAAAAGGTGAACTCATGGGGTTAATTCCAAACAGTTAACAAGTTTGGATTTCAAAAAGGTTTAAATTTTTGTGCTGTTTTGGAAAATAAGCCAATTTAGATGATTTTTGAATGTTTATAATGATTAATAAAATCAACCTTTTAATAAGGTGACCCAAAAGAATTAATTGGAAACAAAGAATAAAAGAATGTTTTGGTTATTATTTTTATAGTTTCAAATTGGTTCTGTTTGAAAATATTTGATTTGAAAAGGAGTAATTGGTTAATTATTATAAAAGAAAAACAACAACTTAATAGGGTGAACCCTATTATTAATTGGATTAAAATTATAATTGTTTGGTGAATTTCATGGATTCAAAAATGGGTGCTAATTTGAAGAGTTGGTTTGAATTTGAAAGTGATTTAGAATTAATTGATTGAATTAATTGTTTGATTTAAAACCAACAAATTAGTGAGGGATCACATGGAATAAAATGGAAAAAATTGGTTGTTTTCATTTGTGATTTTTATTCCAAAGGTTGTAACAGAGCAAGTATGAAATAACCATTTGAATTTGCTTGAGTTTCATTATGAAAACAAGATAAAACAGATGCAAACACAAATAGTAAACAATGCAAACAAGGGAGCAAAATTATGACATGATGCAATACTTGAATTAAACAAGAAACAAAACATTCTAAGGGTATTTTCATACTTGGGATGTTACACCAGGTACTAGTTATGACTTTGAGTAAAGTCTATTGGCACAAAATTTGCAATTCAAGGCATAGTCCATTGTCAAGTTTCTAATAGATGTAGCTTAAGGCTCTAGGCGGAAGTTCAACTTAACAGTCTCTTCTGAAACACTAGTATATAAACAAGTTGCGGGGATTGACAAATCTTCAAATGGGAATTTGAGATCTGGTGGGGGATTGCTGAAATATTGGGCCCAAAAATGGGTAAGCCCAATAGCAAATGCTGAAATCTCAAAATGGCCCATGTGTACAAGCAAGTGGTGGGAGTGGGAAGTTTAGTCCCACATTGGAAGTTGGAGGAGTTGCACACCACCTTATAAGGTGGAGTGTTGTAGGACTTGTATGTGAGTGAGAAGAGGAGAACCTCTCGAGCACCCCTCCTCCCACGCCGCCGCTCGCTCTTCTCGACTCGACTCGACACGCCACATCGCATTTCGTGAATCGGGCCTCGAGCCTCAAGTCGAGACAATATTTATCTTTATTTTTCTGTTTTGGAAAACCAATTTCGTAGTCGTTACATATGTGTCACACTGAGGCGGTTCAGATCGCTGATTACCCACAAGTATAGGGGATCGCAACAATCTTCGAGGGAAGTAAAACCCAAATTTATTGGTTCGACATAAGGGGATCCAAATAATATTTATAAGGCTTAACAGATGATTTGTTAGTTCAGCTGCACCTGAAACTAGACTTGCTCGCAACAGTTTATCAGTGGTAAATTTTTTACACCAGTAGCAGTAATAAAATAACAACAGGAGTAAAATAGCAACAACGGTAGAAATTGTGGGAAACAACAGGATTAACGTATTGTAGGCATAGGGATGGATGAGCGGGTGTTGCATGGATAAGATAGTTCATATAATAATAAAAACATGGGCATTGCAGATAGATAATAATAAAGCATCCAATTTATAGGCAAACCATAGGCTTGTGTTCCAATTTAGTCGTACGTGCTCGCAATGAGAAACTTGCACAACATTTTCTGTCCTATCAGCCCGTTACAGCGGGGCCTCAAGGGAAACTACTGGTAATTAAGGTGCTACTTTTAATAAGCACCAGAGCAAATCATTAACACTCCGTGAACACATGTGATCCTCACATCATAGCCATCCCCTCCGGTTATCCCAATTTCTGTCACTTTGGGGCCTCGGGTTCCGGACAACGATATGTGTAAACAATTTGCATATATGATCAAGAAATATAATTATACTCATAAAACAATAACATGTTCAGATCTGAGATCATGGCACTCGGGCACTAGTGACAAACATTAAGCATAACAAGTTCCAACAATGATATAAAGCACTAACAACGGATACTAGGCACCATGCCCTAACAATCTGGCATTATTACATGAAAGATCTCATCCAATCCCTTCCATCCCTCTCAGCCTACAGCGGGATTACTCACACATGGATGGGGGAATCATGGATGGTTGATGGATAAGTGGTGGCGATGACGATGGCGATGATCTCCTCCGAATCCCCGTCCTGGCAGGGCGCCAGAACAGGAACTTCTGATCCCCGAATTGAGTTTTGAAGTGGCGGCGACGCTCTGGTGTGTTTCTCTGGAATATGACGAGCCCCCTCAGTTTTTAGGTTACGAGGCTTAAATAGTCGACAGGGGAGCCCGAGGGGGTGCCTCAGGCAGCCACACCACCAGGCAGCGCGCTAGCCCATGGTGTGGGCCCCTCCTTGCCCCCTCCGGCTCTTCTTCTGGCTCCGAGGGTCTTTGGGTAAAATAAGGACTTCGGTATCTTTTTTGGGCAATTTCCTGAAAGTTGATTTTTATGCACAAAAGCGAGACACCAAGGTAAATCTGCTGAAAACTGCGTTAGTCCGTGTTAGTTGTATCCAAAACTCATAAGTTTAGAGGTAAACAACAGCAAAAGTGTTCGGAAAATGAGATACGTTTTGGACGTATCAACTCCCCCCAAACTTAGCTTATTGCTTGTCCTCAAGCAATTCAATTGACAACTGAGTGCGATAAAAGAACTTTTACGAACACATTTGTTTCATATGATGTAAATATTCTCACTATATGATCAAGTGCTTAGGCAATTCATAATAAGAAGTATGAAAATAAGTCACCTAATAGTTATGCAAACCATGAAGAGATACCAACACACTGAAATATATAAAATTGCTTGATTGCAATGTTCATAATAAGATATGATAAAGTAGCATCTCGCTTGCCCTTAATAATGGAGAAAAACGTAAATGCCAGGGCACCTGTGAGGTTCAAGTGAAGCTAGAAGTAAATATATCAAAGATACAAGCATCAAAGTTATACCACAATCAACCGTATTCTGGGACAAGCACATTATACTAAGAATGACAACCATGCTCTCAAGAAGGTGCATAAAGTGAGAAGCTGAAGACTCAGCATAAAAGTAAAATAAAGGCCCTTCGCAGAGGGAAGAATGGATTAACATGTGCTAGAGATTTTTTTTATTAAAAACAGAAGTAAACAAGATTTTGGGGAGGTGATTGTTCATGTCAACGAATGGTAACAGAGTCCTTGTTATCTTCCATACTAAGAAAGTTAAGAGAGGTTCCGAGTTATTTATATGAGGCATTTATAGCATGCTCTTTATATAGTATGACACTCCTCCCCACCTTGCTTTCGCAAACCATGGCTAACCGAATCCTCGGGTGCCTGCCAACAATCTCATACCATGGAGTAGTGCCTATTTATTTATTTGGCTTTTGATGTTATAATGGTCTAACCAACTCTTTGCAAAATTAATAACGAGCAGATGAAGCTTGCAAGTCAGTATACTTAATTAATATGAAATATAACAAACCCAACTACTACTTCCTCATGAGCTAAAATAGTGTCACAAAATGAGAAGTGTTTTGAAGGTTTGAAAGGTAGCACATGAAAATTTACTTGGAGCGTATTTTATTTTTTGCTTTCAGTTTGTTTTTATTTTTGCAATAAGCTTGGTTGGACCCCGGTATTCTTTCATTGGAGAGTGACACGCTCCGCTTTTTCTTGGGAATACTTTGTATTCTTAATCTCTGTCTGCCTGCTGCATTTATTTAGCTCCTGTTTTGCATGCATATCTTATCAGAGCTGTTAGTTTTAGCAGTGTTATGTGAGTACTCTCATGTTTGCTTGCTGTATCATAAAGAGTATTTTTGTTAAAACATATCTTGTATGATGCTTGTTGGGAGAAAGAAACTGTTGCTTAAAGTAGAATTTATAACAGTGCAAGTAGAAGCTCGTACAGACTGTTGCTAGAACTTTTTCATGCCATGCTAAATGTTATTTTAGTTCTAAAGCCTTGTGATTTTGAGTAGCATGAATAGCCTCAAATAGCTGAGAGTGTTTAATATGTCATTGAAAGGTTCATGAGTTGTTCTTGTCATAAGGAAGCATAAATTTATGGTATTCTCTTTCAATTGTTTTATTTGGTTGAATTGGCGCATGCTGACACCATGTTTATGACTATGAACCAGTCAAGAATAGCCTCCATGACCACTTAGTTTTTGAACTATGATACCGCTTATGCTTTAATTAATGATGTTTATGTCGCTATGCATGATTATGGCTTTTATGCTCTCTTGATTTGTCGCTCCCAGTCTTTTGCTAGCCTCCACCTGTACTGAGTATGAGCTCTACTCGTGCATCCAATTCCTTTAAACCAATTTTTTTTCCCATTGTGTCCACCAAACATACCGACATGTGGTATTTAACTGTCACTCCAAGTAAATTGCTCATGTTTTACCTTTAAAACCTTCAAAATTACTCCTGCTTTATGTTCCTGTTTTTGCTCATGAGGACGTCAATAGAGAATCTTTATATCCTTGTTGATTGGATTTCACACCCTGGACTAGTGGTTTCATCCGCTTATCCAAATGATATAAGAGCTGGTAGCGGGGTTCCCAGCCCCAAATTAATACACACAAAATCTCTTCACTATTTTGCCCCTGATTTATCAGTCAAAGCATAATTGTGTAAACAAAAGAGAAAGAGGGATGACCTTCTACCCAGATGCGCCCTTCACATGGGAGCCGCTCTTGTGAATCCATTTGGCTTGTGACGTACTGTATTTTCTATTTACCATTCGTTGACATTAGCATACATCTCCCAAAATATAGACACTCCTCCATGGTATGTGATTGTTGGCAGGCACCCGAGGATTCGATTAGCCATGGTTTGTGAAAGATGGATGGGAGGAGTGTCAAACTTTTAATACCTTTGTTTAATAAAATAAAAGCTCTAGCACATGAGTGATCCCTGCTTCCCTCCGCGAAGGGCCTTTCTTTTACTTTTATGTTAAGTCTCCATCTTCTAACTTTATGCACAGTTGAGAGAGCATTTTTGCCATTCTTAGTTCTATGTGCACTGTCCCATAAGCATCAATAATTACTTCATGATGTGATATTATTTGTTCTAAAATTATTTTCTCTAATCTTCCTCATAAACTTTGAAGGTGTCCTGGCATTTATGTTTTGCCCCACTCTTAAGGACTAGCGAAATATCACTTTGCCATGCTTTCTCTATACCTGAAACAAACGTTTATCTTTCTTTACAATATTACTCGTGATCCTTTATTTGAGATACTCTTCATGATGAAAAGTGATTGTTTTGCTTTATTATTAAAGTTCTATTATCATGTTTGTGTTTGAAGTTCTATGATCTCAGCTTGCATATGCCTTTACATTTTTATGATCAAGATTATGTTAGTAGCATGTCACCTCAGAAATTATTGTTTTATCGTTTACCTACTCGAGGACGAGTAGGAACTAAGCTTGGGGATGCTTGATACTTCTCGAACGTATCTATAATTTTTGATGCTCCATGATAGTATTATGCCAATTGCTACATGTTTTCTCCCTCCTTTATAGCATTTTTTACACGTTTTCTGGGACTAACCTATTCACAAGATGCCAAGTGCCAGTTCCCTGTTTTCTGCTGTTTTTTATTTCAGAAAAGTTGTTCTGGAAATATTCTGGGAATTGGACCCCACAAAGCCCGAAGTGCCTATTTTCCCCGGAAGCATCCAGAAGACTGAAGAGGAGACAAAGAGGGGCACCAGGGGGCCCATACCATGGGGTTGCGCGCCCCCTTGGTCGCGCCAGGGGGTGGTGTGGGCCCCCAGGGCTCCACCGCCTTTGCCCTTTCGCCTATTTATTCTCCCCGGATGGAAAACCCTAAACAGCTGATAAAAAATCCCTGAAAAGTTCCGCAGCCGCTGTCACCGTCAACCCTAGATCAGGGGGGTTCTGAAGCTGTCTCCGGCACCCTGCCGGAGAGGAGATCATCACCGGAGGCCTCTACATCACCAGGCCTGCCTCCGAAGTGATGCGTGAGTAGTTTATCCTTGGATTACGGGTCCATAGCGGTAGTTATATGGTTGTCTCCTCCTTATATACCTCCATGTTTAGATCTCGTGAGCTGCCTAACATGATCGAGATTGGTCTTATGTAATTCTATGTGCTGTGTTTGCTGGGATTCGATGAATATTGAACTTATGAGAAGTTGATTATAGTCTTTATTTTCATATGCTATTTGTGATCTTGCATGCTTTCCGTTGCTAGTGGTTGCTCTGGCCAAGTAGTTGCTGGTGACTCCAAGAGGGAGTATTTATGCTTGATAGTGGGTTCATGCCTCCTTTTCGCCTTGCTCGAGTGACATAAACATGAAGGGGAAGGATGTGTTGTTGCCACTAGGGAGAAAACAGCGGTGAGAGTGCCCGCGTGTATAATCATTGCTTACATTACACACATTGTTTAATGCAGTTATCTGTTGCTTGCAACTTAATACCTAAGGGGGTTTGGATGATAACCTGAGGGTGGATTATTAGTCATAGATGAAGTTGGATTACGGTCTATGTATATTGTTGTAATGCCCGCACTAAATATCATAGTAGTCATCATGTCATGAATGTGCACTACGGTGCAACCTTTATTTGTCAATTGCCCAGCTGTAATTTGTTCACCCGACATGCTATCTTTTATGGAGAGACAACACTAGTGAACCTATGAACCCTGGTCCATTTTCTTACACTGTTAAGCAAACCACCACAATTTCCTGCTTTCTTTACTTACTGCAAGCGTACATTATTTTCCACACTATACGTCTCATATTTGTTTTCAGCAAGACCGGTGAGATTGACAACCTCACTGTACCGTTGGGACAAAGTATTTTGGTTGTGTTGTGTGCAGGTTCCATATTGTTGTTGACACCAGTGAGCCATCACCACCGTCAGTGGCATCAACCTTCCGAAGGTCTTCTTTCTCCTACTGGATTGATAACCTTGGTTCTTAACTAAGGGGAATTTCCTACCGTTGTGCTCATCACACCCTCCTCTTGGCGTATCCCAACATGCACCATCAAACATTTTAACTCGTGAGTCTATGTTGCGGTTCCTGGCACTTCCACCATCCATATTTGCTAGCCTCTTCGGTACTGTGCATTTCCCTTTCTCACATTGAGAGTTGGTGCAAACTTCGCCAGTGCATCCAAATCCTGTGGGAGGACTTTGTTATCCTACACATAAGCCCATATATTCTTCCTCAAAACATCCACCATACCTACCTATCATGGAATTTCCATAGCCATTCCGAGATGTATTGTTGCACAACATCCACCTCCATTATGTTACCTGATGATGAGCTTCATGGTTATTTATGCATACTGCTACACTAGCAGGAGCATGCAGTTGGATACATCATAGATATTCCATTATGAGTTATGAGTACTAAAAGTGTGATGATTCATTGTAATATACGATGTTTCCCCTACCGGTGAGGATATAAAAAAAAATGAAAAAGACAAAAAAGAAAAAAAAAGGGCCAAAGAGAGAATAAAGAGAGAGGGGGCGCATCACTATCCTTTATACCCCACTTGTGCTTCATGTTTAGCACCAATGCTTTAGTTTGGAGAAAGTTTGCATATTATCATTCATTCATAACTATGTGGGGAACTTTACATTATAGAACTTGGATTATATATTCCAATAATGAGCCTCCTCAAATAAGCTCTAGGTCTTCGTGAGCAAGCAAGCTGGATGCACCCCCACTAGTTCCATTGGAGAGCTTTCATACACTTATAGATCTATGTGCATCCGTTGTGTGGCAATCCCTACTCCTTGCATAGCTTTGGTTGTAAGACTTTCTCTTGTCTAATGACCACTTTCAGCTTTGTGAGCCTTTCTTCCATTGACCTCCCAAACCCCTCATAATGTTCTCTTTGCCATAACATCCCGGTGCCAGGGACCAATGCAGAACACTTGCTTGTTTTTAGTGCGCAAATAGTTTAAGATTCAAGCATTGCATCATGTGGAAAGCTTGACTTGATCCTAACAGTGGTTGTGAAGATCGTTTGACGTGCATGATATTTTTGTTCTTGGTATCAAATATAGATCACATCTTTAGTTCATTTGATCCTAGTTTACATACTCTACTTTACATATTATGATCAAGATTGTGCGGTAGCATGTCACCTCAGAAATTATTTTGTTTTATCGTTTACCTACTTGAGGAAAAGTAGGAACTAAGCTTGGGGATGCTTGATACGTCTCCAACGTATCTATAATTTCTGATGTTCCATGTTGATATTATGCCAATTGCTACATGTTTTCTCCCTTCTTTATAACATTTTTAAATGTTTTACGGGACTAACCTATTAATAAGATGCCAATTGCCAGTTCCCTGTTTTCTGCTGTTTTTTATTTCAGAAAAGTTGTTCTGGAAATATTCTCGGAATTGGACCCCACGAATCCCGAAGTTCCTATTTCCCCGGAAGCATCCAGAAGTCCGAAGAGGAGTCGAAGACGGGCACCAGGGGGCCCTCACCATAGCCAAGAGCGGCCCCCCTTGGCCGCTCCTGGGGGTGGTGAGGCCACCCTGGTGGCCCACTGACGTCGCCCTTTCGCCTATTTATTCCCCTCCGAAGGAAAACCCTAGGTACCTGATAAAAAATCCCCTAAAAGTTCCGCAGCCGCCGTCGTCGTCAACCCTAGACCAGGGGGGTTCTGAAGCTGTCTCCCAGCACCCTGCCGGAGAGGAGATCATCACCGAAGGCCTCTTCATCAGCATGCCTTCCTCCGGAGTGATGCGTGAGTAGTTCATCCTTGGACTAGGGGTCCATAGAAGTTGCTAGATGGTTGTCTTCTCCTCCTATGCCTCAATGTTTAGATCTCGTGAGCTGCCTAACATGATCGAGATTGTTCTTATGTAATTCTATGTGCTGTGTTTGCTGGGATCCGATGAATATTGAACTTATGCCAAGTGATTATAGTCTTTATTGCATATGTTATTTGTGATCTTGCATGCTTTCTGTTGCTAGTGGTTGCTCTGGCCAAGTAGTTGCTAGTGAATCCAAGAGGGAGTATTTATGCTCGATAGTTGGGTTCATGCCTCTTTTTCGCCTGTGCTCGAGTGACAGAAACGTGATGGGGTAGGATGTGCTGTTGCCACTAGGGAGAAAACAGCGGTGTGAGTGCCCGCGTGCACAATCATTTCTTACATTACACACATTTCTTAATGCGATGATCTGTTGCTTGCAACTTAATACATAAGGGAGTTCGGATGATAACCTGAGGGTGGATTATTAGACATAGATGCAGTTGGATTACAGTCTATGTATATTGTTGTAATGCCCGCACAAAATATCATAGTAGTCATCATGTCATGAATGTGCACTACGGTGCAACCTCTAATTTTCAATTGCCTAGCTATAATGTGTTCACCCAGCATGCTATCTTTTATGGAGAAACACCACTAGTGAACCTATGAACCCCGGTCCATTTTCCTACACTGTTAAACAAACCACTACAATTTCCTGCTTTCTTTAGTTACTGCAAGCATACACCATTTTCCACCCTATACGTCTAATCTTTGTTTTCCGCAAGACCGGTGAGATTTACAACCTCACTGTACCGTTGGGACAAAGTATTTTGGTTGCGTTGTGTGCAGGTTCCGCGTTGTTGCTGACACCGGTGAGGCGCCATCACCACCGTCAGTGGCATCAACCTTCCGAAGATCCTCCTTTCTCCTACTGGATTGATAACCTTGGTTCTTAACTGAGGGAAATTCTTACAGCTGTACTCATCACACCCTCCTGTTGGGGTTCCCAACACGCCATCACAAGCATCCAGAATTTCTGGCGCCGTTGCCGGGGACTTAAAATTCATCATCACCAAGAAGTCTCCCCGTCAAGGCACCATCAAGGCGTAGCACTGCACTCTTCACACCGTACACTTGGGGTTTACCAACGAGGGTGTTAAGGCGCCATTGTCGGGGATAAAGAGGATTTCTGAAAGGGGAGTCTCTCACTTCCAATCTCTTTACTTTATTTTAGTTTTGCTTAGTTTAATTTATTTTGTGTTGTTTGCTTCTCTTTATCAACAAAAAAAATTAGTTCTTATTCTAGTCGTTATTTTATCCTATTTTCAGTCTTGATAAAATGAGTACCCCTGAGAATACTAAGTTGTGTAACTTTACTAGCACTAACAACAATGATTTTATTAGTACACCTATTCCTCCACCTGCTCCTACTGCTGACTTTTATGAAAGTAAGCATGCTCTTTTAAATCTTGTTATGAGAGAGCAATTTTCTGGTATTAGTACTGATGATGATGTTACCCATCTTACTAATTTTGTTGAACTATGTGAGATGCAAAAATATAAAGATGTAGATGGAGATATTATTAAACTAGAATTGTTTCCTTTCTCCTTGAGAGGAAGAGCTAAAGAATGGTTGCTATCTTTGCCTAGAAATAGTATTGATTCTTGGACTAAATGTAAATATGCTTTCATTGGAAAATATTATCCTCCTACTAAGATTATATATTTAATAAGTATCATTATGAATTTTAAGCAACTTGATACTGAGCATGTTGCTAAAGTTTGGGAAAGAATGAAATCTTTGGTAAAGAATTGTCCCACTCATGGACTGACTACTTGGATGATCATCCAAACCTTTTATGCATGTCTGAATTTTTCTTCAAGAAACCTTCTGGATTAAACTGCTGGAGGAACCTTTATGTCCATGCCTTTGGGGGCAGCAACAAAGCTTCTTGATGATATGATGGTAAATTATTCTGAATTGCACACTAATAGAGCTTCAACGGGTAAGAAGGTAAATTCTGTTGAAGAAACCTCTTCCTTGAGTGATAGGCTTGATGCTATTATGTCTATGCTTGTGAATGGCCATGCTCCAATTGATCCAAACAATTTTACTTTAGCCTCTTTGGTCGCTCAAGAAGAGCATGTTGATGTGAACTTCATTAAAAATAATAATTTCAACAACAATGCTTATAGGAATAATTTTGGTAGCGATAATTATAGGACATATCCTCCCAATAATAATAATGGTTATGTCAATTCTTATGTTAATTCCTACAACAAAAATAAAATTGTACCCTCTCATCTTGAGAACATGCTTAAGAATTTTATTAGTACATAAACTGCTTTTAATAAATCTGTTGAGGAAAAGTTTGGCAAAATTGATGTTCTTGCTTCTAAAGTTGATAGCCTTGCTCTTGATGTTGATTTTCTGAAACTAAAGGTTATGACTCATGATGTTAAAGAAAGCAAAACTCTAAATGCCATTCAAATTCGAACTGATGACAATGTTAGGATGTTAGCAAAATTGCGTGCTAGATGGGAAAGAGAAGATGAAATAGCTAGAAAGAATAATATAGCTAATGTTTGGACCATTACCACCACTAGTAAAACTAAAGCTTCTCATGCTAGTAAACCTTCTACTATAAATGGTGAAGTAATTGGTGTTGGCAATACTCCCACTTCTGCTGTTAAACGTTCAAAATTGCCTAAAACTACTACAACTGTTCCTGCTAAAAGTGCTGAAATTTTTAGAAAAATGGGAGACAATGGTCCCATTACCTTTGATAAAAATGATCTTGACTTTGATGGTCGCAACATATCTGAAGTAATTAATTTCCTACAAAATCTTGCTAGTTGTCCTAATGCTAGTGCTATGAATATGACTTTCCCAAAACATATTACAAATGCTCTCATGCAAATTAGAGAAGACGAATTAAGATGTGAAGCCTCTATCCCTAGGAAGTTAGATGATGGTTGGGAACCCATCATTAAAATGAAGGTTAATGATTTTTATTTTTATTCTCTATGTGTTCTTGGTGCTAGTATCTCTTTCATGCCTAATAAACTTTATGATATGCTTGATTTGCCACCTTTGGAGCACTGTTATTTTGATATTCGTATTATTGATAATGTTAGAAAGAAACCTTTGGGGAGAGTTGATGATGTTCTTATTATGGTTGATAATAACCTTGTCCCCGTTGATTTCGTTGTTATGAATATTTAATGCAATGCTTCTTGTCCTATTGTTTTGGGAAGACCTTTTCTTAGAACCGTTGGTGCTGTTATTGATATGAAAGAGGGGAATATTAAATATCAATTCCCACTCAAGAAAGGTATGTAACACTTTCCTAGGAAGATATTAAAGCTGCCTTTTGATTCTATTATTATAACAAGTTACAATTTGGATGCTTTGTCACTTGAAAGCACTTGATTTTCTGTTCCTATGCCTAGCTAAAAGGCGTTAAAGAAAAGCACTTCTTGGGAGATAACCCATGGTTTTATTTTTTGCTTTGTTTTTATCAGTTTTATTTGAGTCAAGGTGTTGTATAATTCTTTAGAAACTCCTTTTTATATTTATTTTTACGTATTAGTTGTGCCAAGTAAAGTTTCTAGCGAAAGTTGGAGTTGGTTTTGGATTTCCGTGCACAAAACAGATTTCTGTTGTCCACCGTAAAACATTGTATAATTCACAGGAAGATAAAAATAACCTGAAACTTTTTGTGCTTATTTCTTATATAATTCCGAAACTTTTTTGTTCTTTACATTTTTTCATCTGAGCAACTTAAGTGCCCCGAAAAAATTCGTCATTACAGACTGTTCTTGTTTTGGCAGATTCTGCCATTTTCTTGCAATCGCTCTTTTACTATGTCGAGTGGATTTATTTGCTTCACGAAACATCAATGGATATAGATAATGTTTGGAAGTACCAATAGCACTTGTGCCCATGCATAACACATGAATTTTTGATTGTGCACTAAC